>QXEO01000364.1:315362-835206 GCA_007115705.1 Dactylis glomerata | reverse complement strand
CTTGACAAGCTCAAGCTTAGCATGTTATTATCATCATTAAGATAATCATATGAAATTAACTGGCAGCAGTTTGCACTGCAAGCCAGAGAGCACCAATTAGACAATTGATAATCATAGAGTAAGCATTTCCAGCAAGCAACACTGAATTCAGTTAAGAAGCTCTTAACTGAATATCATGCTAACAGTAGTCACCATATCACAGATATCTGAACAAGCTAACAGCACTGGGGAGAATCCCAGTGAAACATATCAAGTTCAGTTAAGAAATTCTTAACTGAATCTTGCACTAACGATTGCACAGCATACAGAGCATCACAGCACAAGCTCTAGCAGAGCAACAACAGCAATCACAGCACAAGAGTGAGCAGAGCAGCAACAGCATAGCGCAACATAAGCAAGCATGCCTGGCTCGCTGGCCAGGCCACCAAGAGCAAGCACCAAAGCTGGGAGGAGGAGGAGAAGAACTCACTGGAGTACTCACAGAGGAGCACGGCGGAAGACCATGGCGGCGACACGACGGCGCAGCCACGGTTGTGGCGACGAGGCCACCCTCCAGTAGCTGCACCGGCGAGAAGGCAGCGACATGCTCATGGCAGAGCACAGCACGACGGCGGCGTCGGGGTTGCGGTGGCCGTCCAACCGACGCGAAGCCGAGAAGATCACCACCAGCACCGCCAAGCACGGGGAGAAGCTCCAGCAAGCTCGCCGGAGTAGATCGCGCCACTAGGGCAAGATCCACAGAGGCGGAGCTCGACGGCGATGGCGGCGATTGGAGGCGGGGATAATGAAACCCTGCGGTCAAAAGGTAGAGCGCAATGAGGCGAAGCGGAAGCGCCAGAGAGCGGCGGCGGATCTCGCCGGAGCTGGGCGAGGGGCGCGTCGGCGACGCGAGTCGCCAGAGAGGGTAGGGTTAGGGTTTCGACCGAGAAAGAGAGAGAGTAAGGGAGGGGGCGGCTGAGCCGGGCCGAGCCGGTTCGGTCAAGCCACCTAGGTGGACTGACCGGTGGGCCCGGGCTGTCAGCCCACTTTTTTATTTTTATTTTTGATTTAATTGTTTTGAGTCAAAAACCTTTAAGAAAAACCCTAATCTGTTTAAAAATAAACAAGAAAATACCAAAAATAAACTAAAAATAATAAGCAATTATTTTTAGCCCTCTTTATAAGTTTGAATCCAATAAGTAAATAAAGTAATCTCATGAGTCATTTATACAAAAGAAAAAGGAGTAATTATTTCTGGCCTGAAAATAATAAAAATTATGCAATTAAGCAAATTTGGCAATTCTTAAATAAAATTCCATTCAAGAATATTTGACAAATATCGTTGAATGAAATTAACCTTAATATATATTCTTTAAAATCATAAAAAGAATATATCAAGTTTAATAAGTAAATAAACCATTTCTGGGGGGAATAATTCCAACACACCATAAAGCATGCATTTTTGAATCTTTAAACATTGCCCTTATTGGACAATGATGCTGTTTTCCAGAACCCGAGGTCCCAGGTCACTTCAACAGATCCAACTGCACTACCTTGCAGTTTGCCGGCAAGTTCACTCTTGCTCATATCTCTTGCTTACTTTTAGTAAATTACTTGCAAATATACCGGTGGTATGATTATTACTGCATTAAAAAGCAAAAGGTTCTCTTTTCAGAATTAATATGATTAGCTGGTTATCGACCCGAGTGGTGGTAACCTAGGATGGCTGGCAAATGGAACCACAGTATGATTGTTGTGGTGGAGGTTCCATTTATTCGGGAAAGTGAACCCTAGGACTTAACAACAAA
Organism: Dactylis glomerata; assembly: GCA_007115705.1. NCBI lineage: Eukaryota > Viridiplantae > Streptophyta > Magnoliopsida > Poales > Poaceae > Dactylis > Dactylis glomerata. The sequence goes on along the minus strand of QXEO01000364.1, from coordinate 833,419 downwards.
TGTCGCCAGTGATTCTTGCGCCGTAAATCATGGTCAACCATGAGGTCTGGAATGGGACGGAGAAGTCAGCTGTATCTTTTCCCTCTCGCATGCCAACAGATCAGTAGCAACGGTTGTCTTGCCTAGGCTGCTATATGGTAAGGTGGGAATGTGTTTCCTGCTAGTCTACCTATAGTATAGGGGGGGACAGACTTGCTAATTGATCTATGATGGATTGTAACGGTCATTCGGATTAGTCTACCCATATTGTATAGGAGCGGGCACCGGGGTCCGGGCTAGTCTACCTATGGGGTCGTCCATAGTGTAAAGGGGAAGGACCAGTGCACCAATCAGTCTATATATGTGGTATAGGTGAGGATGGACTTACAAAAGGGTGGGTCTGCGGGGTCGTGGAGAAGAACGGTGATTGGCTTGGATCATCAACTGGGCCCCATACAAAAAGAAGTATGGACGGGAAAGTACGCCCGGTTGTGCAGCAAAGTGTTGATCTCTCATGGGTACAAGTGACCACCTCTGCAGAGTGTACAAGAAGTATCAAGATACTCCCTGTTCTAGGAAGGAGCTGCGAACGCGGCAGGAAAGGAGACCATCGAAGCTCTAATCAACCTGTGAAGGCTGACGGACATAGTTCTTCTAAATAAAAGCAATCTTTGAAGAAATGATTATAAAACTGCATTGACCTAAGACTTACGAGTCGGGGGCCGTAGCTAGTGCATTATACACCTCTATCCTGTTAAATGAACTTGTTGGGTAATGCTCGTTACTCACCCCATTCCCTCTTAACCCTTGCTTAGACTTGGAGGGCCAGAACGAGGAAATTGAAGGAGCATCGGAGGACTACGAGGAAGTCTACTATGAAGAACCAGACCTTTCCGGTGGAATAGAAGGCGTGGACTACACGATCGTCTATGGAAACAATGAAGGAGCCGAGGAGGAGGCCGACAACTAGTAGTATAGGGTAGTAATATAAGTCACAGGAACTTTATAGAATAAAGTGACTTAAGCAAGTTATCATGTTCAGTCTACTTCTATCAGTCATAGTTAAGGTTTATAGCATCAAGGTAGAACCTACTAGTGTTCCTCTTTGGACCGAGGAGGAACTGGAATCCTTTGTAATATTATGGCTTGTAATATTAAGTGCTTGAATAAAGACCGCTATGTTTCTGTTGTACCACTCCGAGGGATGTAATATTTGTGAAATGGGACTTCACGAGTGTTATGTCAACGACTTGCATACTACAACATGCAGTGGTATGCTGGGTCACCACAGTTGGTATCAGAGCAAAAGCTTTGACCTTAGGTTGGACGCCTAGTTAATGGGAATGACTTGTAGGAGTCAAATAGGAATAGTAAAGAGTTCTCTAAAATTGTTGTGACGTTATTCACTTGAGAATAACAAAGTCATACTTTTTAGTGTTATGATTCTTTATTGTTACTATGATGATGCATCATATACTAATTTTCTTTATCTTTTATATAGACTGTCAGGATGGCACGTACCAATCCGTCAAGGACCGTGCAAGCTCGAGATGTGACATTGGATGAGTATGATGGGAATCTATCCGATCTACTACGGGGCATCCTACAGGAGTGCGGGTGTGAAACCCGTATCCCTGTCAAGAAGTATGCATATTATGAGGGTAGTGTCTTCCAGAAGTACAAGGTAGGGATCATGCTTCCTGCCAAATTGGGCATGAGCGTGGTCATGCCAGCTAGAGAAGCACGCACGGTTAGTACCGCATATAAGATAGCTGTCATGAAAGCCATCACGGATATTCGCGAACACAAAATGGAGAAGTTGTTAGGTACTAAGTTCACGCACATCCCACACGACGAGGAGGGAGAAGATCCTCTTTGGGATAGCTACAAGTTTGCGAAGAGACACCCACATGCTGCAGCAGAGCACATGGACAGGTGTAAGCATCTGCTTAGTGTGTTCTACCACGTTCACGGAGCACTAGTTGGTGAGATACAGAGTCTAGTGGACGAGATCACCGAGCCGACACATACGGGAGGAACTTCCGGACCACCACGATCACATACTCCATGGCCTACGGGGGAGACTTCTGGACCACCACGAGCACCTACTCCAGCTTTCTCCGCTGGAGACTTTATTAACCTAGATGAGGAGGAAGATCCCGAGGAGCGGGAGTTCGAGCCTGAGTCCGAACCCGAGATGCCACCAGCACATTTTGCGCACGGCTCGACTGGAGCCGGATATGAGGCAGGTTTGGAGTCATGGGGAATGCCACATAATGACAGTTTTGGGGGAAACTCCATGGGCTGGCGTTTTGGCGAGTACATGGGAACGGCCGGAGATCCGATTCCGTGTGACTCGGAGCACGAGGTCACGAGTCAGTTTAGGGTTGCTCACCGCACTGGAGACGTGGCGGGGAGGCCTATAGAGATCGAGTCGGATGACGAGGGAAAGTTACCGAGATATATGGAGCGAGGAGAATGCTCGAGACCCAAGATGGAGAGAAGTGCCACTGAGGTTGTATAACCATCGTTGAGCGGTTATCTGGAGATGACTGACTTCAACTTAGGGCCTACACCCGATATTGACTATATGCCGGCGGAGTCATCTTATACCCCTGCTTCAGTTAGGAGGACATCCCGAGCGACAAGATGGACACCGGGGATGTTTCGGGAGTTTGACTATCCGTAGAAGACTACCATCGATAAGGAGGCGATATGTTGTAACATATGTACCATATGTGTATTATGTAGTATTTGCTTTCGCAAATGGGAATAAGTGAGTGTAGTTACTCACAGGTGCAGTGTGTAACACTATGTTGTTTTTACCCATGTATATGCATGGTATATGTTTGGTGTGATTTGGCCATGTTTTATTTGGATTTTATTGTGTGACTAACACTGTGCATAAAGTTGAGCTCAGAAAGCATGGGCATGGTGTAACTATGAGTTTCACTTGATGTAATAGGGTTAGGGGGATAAAATGGCGACGGTAGTTGGTGAAGAGTCCGAGCAACAGAGGATGGAGACCGAAGCCAAGGCCAAGGAGGTAGCTGATGCGTGGTGAATGACCAGCCCGTTGGGAACCCCAAGAGGAAGGTGCGATGAGTATAGCAGCTAGTTTTCCCTCAGTTAAGAAACCAAGGTTTAATGTCGATCTTGAAGAAGAGAGACGGTGACGACTGAAGGTGATGCGGACTAGTTTGCGACAGCAGCGGACAATTTATATATGGCGCCTCGTCCAAGCTTTGCTTGCTAGCTACAACGTGGAACCTGCACACACACAAACAAATACTTTGTTCCCAACTTGCGATGAGGTTGTCAATCTCACCGGTTTGCTTGAAACAAAGGTTATGAGTGTATCGAGTGGAAAACAGTAGTAATGTGCGAGTAAAGTAAACAGTGCGGGAAAAGTAAACAGGTGATTGCAATATGATTAAAATAGGACCGGGGTCCACAGTTCACTAGTGGTGTCTCTCCATAGATAAATAACATGCTGGGTAAACAAATTACAGTTGGGCAATTGATAGAATAAAGATAACGTGATATGTCAAGAAGATCACTATGAGATTTACTCTGGGCATTACAACAAAATACATAGACCGCCATCCAACTGCATCTATGACTAATAATCCACCCCCGGGGATATCATCCGAACACCCCAAAAGTATTAAGTTGCGAACAACAGATAATTGCATTAAGCAAAGTGTGTAATGTAAACAAAGCATATGCCCTTGAGCATATGAATGTTGTTTTCTCCCTAGTAGCAACAGCACATCTACCACCTTAGAGGTTTCTGTCACTCCCCCAGGTGAAATAGAGACATGAACCCACTATCGAGCATAAATACCCCCTCTTGGAGTCACTAGCAACTACTCGGCCAAGATAGCTACTAACAACGGAGAGCATGCAAGATCATAAACAACATAGAGATAACAAAAGATATAATTCAGTACAGCAACTTAATCATAAACACCAATATTCATCGGATCCCAACAAACCAACATCATAGAATTACATAACGGTGATCTCAATCATGTAGGGCAGCTCATGAGATCTAAACATGAAGCACATGGTGGAGAAGACAACCATCTAGCTACTGCTATGGACCCATAGTCCAAGGTAGACTACTCACTCATCGCTCCGGAGGCAAGCATGGCGACGAAGAAGACCTCCGGTGGCGATTCCCTCTCCGGCAGGGTGCCGGGAAGAGCTTCTGGACCCTCCCGATCTTTGGGTCGACGGCGGCGGCGGATCGCGATGTATTCTGGAAAACTGATCGGGCCCTTAGGTTTTTCTCGTCAGGGGGTATATATAGGCGAAAGGACGATGTCAGAGGGGGGACCACGGCCCCTCACGCGGGCCCGGCGCGGCCAGGGGGGTGGCCGCGCCGCCCCTGTGTGTGGGGGCCACGTGGCCCCCCTCCGTCAGGTCTTCGGATGTTTGGGAGCTTCCCCGTGAAATATGACTTCAGGAACTTGTTTCGTCCAATTCCGAGAATATTTCCTGTGTATCACTTCTGAAACACAAAAACAGCAAAAAACAGGAAACTGGCACTGTGGCACTTCGTTAATAGGTTAGTTCCGGAAAATGTATAAAAGTACCACTAAGTGTAACGAAACAATAGGCAAATGGTGTAAAAACAAGCATGGAGCATCAAAAATTATAGATACGTTTGAGACGTATCAAGCATCCCCAAGCTTAACTCCTGCTCGTCCTCGAGTAGGTAAGTGATAACAAAAGAATAATTTTTGAGGTGACATGCACCTACACAATCTTGATCATATATGTAAGCATTGGTGAGCTGGGATCAATAGAACTTAAAACATGGGCATGAAAGATATGATCATGACAATAAGAACTTAGCAACCATGTTGTAAACATGCAAATGAACACAAACAAAAGATCATGATAATGAAACAATGAAAGTCAAACGTGTGTTCAAATCATAAGGAAAAACATACAAATGGTTTTCAGCTTGTCCTTCAAAGAGAGCAAAACATAAATGCATAGGACACCTCAAAGTTTAAGAGGGCGACTAGATACAAATAATTTAAGAAAAAGTGAAACCAACAAGTGAAACCAACAATTTGAGTCAATCAATGAACCTTGGGACAATGCATATCACACTAAGAATGACAACTATGCTCTCTTAATGGTGCATAAAGAAAGAAGGTGGTGACTCAACATAAAAGTAAAAGAAAGGCCCTTCGCAGAGGGAAGCAGTGATTGCAAGTTTTATAACCTTCAAAAATTATGGTACTTACCGGCTTTGAGCTCTCATTGCCCCCATCATAAGCATCTTGAATGGTTAAAGTTAATGCGAGAACAATTATGATGCATATGCTTGACAAATCATAAGTTGAAAACCTCGTGTCCCGTGAATACGAGTACCCAAACCATGCTAATTTACTTAGAGTCCCAAGCAAGGCTCTTGTCATTGTAAGTATATGCATATCATTGAGAACCGCCAATGGGGTACCTTCGTGCCCGATGACATGGAACAAGCCCACACCAAAATGACAGGACAAGCAGACAATGAACACCTCGACATCTCTTTTATTTGCTATATTGTTTAGCTTTTTATTGTGAGATGCGTCGTCGAATGTTCACCATGGGTATGCTGCAAATTTCCACCATGAATTATGCATGGCTTAGATTGGCGGCCCGGCGTTTCCCTAACACATATAAAAACTCCATGATCCTCACAAGATTCCCAATTCATTTCACACAGCGGGCATCCATAAACAAAAGATCACGATATCAACTCAAAAAGAAGTGCAATGTTGAAAGCTTGCCCCATGACAGCATGGCTGGGCTAGAATCCAACTTACAACTTGCAAGCATAACAACTCAACATAAAAGACCACAATGTCAAAATTTTAAGAACAGGAAAAAGTAAAGTGTGCCTTCCGGTTCGTGAGAGCTTTACTGACCGAATTTCGCATAACACTGGTAAGAGTTTAATTTGAAGAGAAAATAAAAGCAAGTCAAATTTACTTGGAATAGCAAATTGCTAGTAGGTATGTATGGTGGACACTTTGGCAAACTTTGGCTTTTAGGAGTTGGATGCACGAGTAGAGCTCATACTCAGTACAAGGCGAGGGCTAGCAAAAGACTGGGAGTGACCAACTAAGAGAGCAGTAATGGCCATAATCATGCAAAGCGACAAAGCGACATTAAAAGAAGCATATGATGGCATCAAAAGTCAAAAACTAAATGATCATGAAGGCTAATGGCGACTTTGGAAGAGTCTAACATGTGTGAGCATGCGCCAAGTCAACCCAAATAAAGCATCAAGGAGAAAACCAAAATAATGCTTCCATACAATAAAAACAACGCATGATTTTTTCAAAGGCTCATTAAGCAATCTCAGTTATTTGAGACAAGTCATGCTACAGCAAAACCACTAAGCATACTATCAAAAAGACATCAAGCATGACATGAAAAAGCCTAAGCCGCAGTCTACACAAGCTCCTTCTTGTACCACTATTTTGCACAAAGCTTTTTCTCTTTTCCAACACCATTTGAAATTTTGAAAGACACCTCTTTTGATGAAAACCAATGAAGACCAGAGGCAAAAATACACCTTGATGAAAAGATATGACAAGATCTGAACGCATATCAAGGCGAAAATGAAAACCAAAAGCAGTAGCAGAAAAAGTAGAATGCTCGATTAATAAGAGTGAAAACTGGAGCATTCTTTGCAAATGAAAACGAGTACATCTCCTCCAAAGGAAATTTGTTGGGGTCCAACCATTTATTGCAGAAAACAAACAAACTAAACAAACTAAGAAAACTAAAACAACTGACGCTCCAAGAAAAACACATAGTGCATGAAGCAATAAAAATATAGTGTTTTGAAAGGTGACCTGATTTTTGCCGATGAAGAAGGGGTGCCTCGGGGGCATCCCCAAGCTTTGACCCTTGTACTTCTTGGATATTTCTTGGGGTGATGCATGGGCATCCCCAAGCTTGAGCTTTTGTCCATTCTTCAACTCATCTCATCATTCTCCAATCCCTACACTTGAAAACTTCCTTCATACAAAACTAAACACAATTCTATTAGCAACATTAGTGCAAGCATAAAATATATTCAACCTCTTTTAGCTTCAGGTTTCAACCCAAAACCACCACATATAAAGTATATACTACTGTAGCAACTTTCACAAGAGTTCCATGATCAAAAAGAACTCAAAAGAAAGCGATAAAGTGGCAAAAACAAATATTGGCAGAAATCTGTCAAAACTGGACAGCTGATAATGGACGAATTTTTGAGGGATTTTCCGTTGCTCAAATCAAAAAGTGTTCAACTAAGAAAAGTTTGGATATAACCTGGGGCATATGCACAAGAAATCGCAGGTCCAAAAGATATACATAGAATTTTCACGAATTTTTACGGCGCAGCACCGAAAACAGTTTCAGGACAGCAATAACCCCAAATCTTTACCTCACTCAAATTAGTGGCTTCTCTTGGCACAAAAACGAAATAAACAAGATAAGGAGCGGTCATTACAGTTGTAATGACTTCCAAGACTCAAATAAAAGAAAAAGTACTGAAAAGTAAACAATGGGTTATCTCCCAAGAGTGCTTTTCTTTAACGCCTTTGAGCTAGGCGCAGAAAATTGCGAATCAAGTATTATCAATAGATGAAGCATCAAGATCAACAGAAGAGGTCTTATCAATAAGGCATTGTATTTCATCCACATAAGTTTTTGAAGCCCCTTTGTGATCATGCTTTGGTACACTATTCTCATCAAAAAGATTTTCAGGACAAATCCAGGCAAAATTGTTTTCGAAAGCATCATTCAATCCCAAAAGCTTGCAAGGTATAGGTATCTCGGCCTCCCCATCATGTGTATCAATAACCATTATAGGTGAACCGAGTTTATTAAAACGTTTAAGAACCTTCCTAGCTTCAACAACGACATCCTTAAATTCTAAACGCAAAGTTTCCAAGATAAAAGCTTTCTTTTCGGGGTCCTCAATTTCATGAAGCTTAAGGAACATATATTGCATAAAAGGATTAAGACTAGCAAACCTAGTTTCCAATATGTCAATTAAATAAATAGAAGCAACTTCAATACTAGGAGCAAGCTCAACCCAAGACTTTTCCTTATCTTCATCATGCATACTAATGTGATTAAAGAACTCCTCAATGTTACTTTTGCCAATAATCGAACCACTACCTACTGAGAGGTCCTCCAGAACGAACTTAGGAAACGACATGATAAACTAAAGTAAAGAAATAACAACTACCAAGGATTCTAATTTTTTTGGGTTTTTGATATAAAGCAATGCATGTAAAATAAAATAAAGTAAAGCAAAACAAATAACAAAGTAAAGAATGTGTGTGCGAAGAACTCCCCTCGCAGAAGTCTTCTCTCCTCCCCGGCAACGGCGCCAGAAAATTAGCTTGATGCGTGGTGAATGACCAGCCCGTTGGGAACCCCAAGAGGAAGGTGTGATGAGTATAGCAGCTAGTTTTCCCTCAGTTAAGAAACCAAGGTTTAATGTCGATCTTGAAGAAGAGAGACGGTGACGACTGAAGGTGATGCGGACTAGTTTGCGACAGCAGCGGACAATTTATATATGGCGCCTCATCCAAGCTTTGCTTGCTAGCTGCAACGTGGAACCTACACACACACAAACAAATACTTTGTTCCCAACTTGCGATGAGGTTGTCAATCTCACCGGTTTGCTTGAAACAAAGGTTATGAGTGTATCGAGTGGAAAACAGTAGTAATGTGCGAGTAAAGTAAACAGTGCGGGAAAAGTAAACAGGTGATTGCAATATGATTAAAATAGGACCGGGGTCCACAGTTCACTAGTGGTGTCTCTCCATAGATAAATAACATGCTGGGTAAACAAATTACAGTTGGGCAATTGATAGAATAAAGATAACGTGATATGTCAAGAAGATCACTATGAGATTTACTCTGGGCATTACAACAAAATACATAGACCGCCATCCAACTGCATCTATGACTAATAATCCACCCCCGGGGATATCATCCGAACACCCCAAAAGTATTAAGTTGCGAACAACAGATAATTGCATTAAGCAAAGTGTGTAATGTAAACAAAGCATATGCCCTTGAGCATATGAATGTTGTTTTCTCCCTAGTAGCAACAGCACATCTACCACCTTAGAGGTTTCTGTCACTCCCCCAGGTGAAATAGAGACAAGAACCCACTATCGAGCATAAATACCCCCTCTTGGAGTCACTAGCAACTACTCGGCCAAGATAGCTACTAACAACGGAGAGCATGCAAGATCATAAACAACATAGAGATAACAAAAGATATAATTCAGTACAGCAACTTAATCATAAACACCAATATTCATCGGATCCCAACAAACCAACATCATAGAATTACATAACGGTGATCTCAATCATGTAGGGCAGCTCATGAGATCTAAACATGAAGCACATGGTGGAGAAGACAACCATCTAGCTACTGCCATGGACCCATAGTCCAAGGTAGACTACTCACTCATCGCTCCAGAGGCAAGCATGGCGATGAAGAAGACCTCCGGTGGCGATTCCCCTCTCCGGCAGGGTGCCGTGAAGAGCTTCTGGACCCTCCCGATCTTCGGGTCGACGGCGGCGGCGGATCGCGATGTATTCTGGAAAACTGATCGGGCCATTAGGTTTTTCTCGTCAGGGGGTATATATAGGCAAAAGGACGATGTCAGAGGGGGGACCACGGCCCCTCACGCGGGCCCGGCGCGGCCAGGGGGGTGGCCGCGCCGCCCCTGTGTGTGGGGGCCACGTGGCCCCCCTCCATCAGGTCTTCGGATGTTTGGGAGCTTCCCCGTGAAATATGACTTCAGGAACTTGTTTCGTCCAATTCCGAGAATATTTCCTGTGTATCACTTCTGAAACACAAAAACAGCAGAAAACAGGAAATTGGCACTGTGGCACTTCGTTAATAGGTTAGTTCCGGAAAATGTATAAAAGTACCACTAAGTGTAACGAAACAATAGGCAAATGGTGTAAAAACAAGCATGGAGCATCAAAAATTATAGATACGTTTGAGACGTATCAGTAGCCGATGCAGCGGCAAGAGAACCATTACCACCACCACCGCCATTTCTCACACAGCAAGATTGTGCCCAATATATGAGGATGGCAGATGAAAGGCAACAGATGCTTATTGAGTGCCAGACCAAGATGATGCAAGATGTGATGGATCACAATCGTGAAGGACGGAATGATGGTGTACATGGAGTCTCACTGGCAGACTTTCTGAATACAAGACCACTTCCTTTTGCATCAGCGCCGGAACCAATGGACGCTGAGGATTGGTTGTTGGATACCGAGAGGAAGCTCAACACTGTGAATTGCAATGATAGCGAGAAGCTAAGGTATGCCACTCATCTATTATGTGGACCCGCAGCAGCCTGGTGGGACAATATAGTGGCAATACATCCTCAAGGAAGGGTATTCACCTGGGAGGAATTCAAACGGAAGTTCCGGAGGCTAATGTACCAGAAAGTATTAAGGAGTTGAAGAGGACAGAGTTTGACAATCTAGCACAGAAGGACAAGACTATCATGAGGTATGTAAAGGAGTTCACTCTTCTATCACGTTATGCAACGGCTGCAGTAAACACGGATGAGAAGAAGATGAGGCGATTCATGAGGGGTTTGCACCCAATGGCTAAGATGCAACTCAGAATGTTAAAAGCAGCGGATTTTCAAGAACTTGTTGATGCAGCAATTACTATGGAAGATGATTTTAAGCAAGTTCAGGAGGAACGCCGGAAGAAAGCCAAGATAGAACACAGAAGATATCCGGTCAGCAAGCCAACTCAAGATCTTACCTTCGAACCATGACCACCAAATCGTGGAGTGCCACCTAGAGGAGGCGGAGGAGGAAATCCTAGGGTAACACTCACCTGTAATGGGTGCGGAGCTACAGGACACCTGGCAAGGGATTGCCCAAGGCCCAAGATCATCTATTTTGGGTGTAACCAGGAGGGACACATGAAAAGGCAATGTCCAAATAAAGCTGCATGGGGAAAGAAGCCAACAGGAGGAGGTTTTAACCGTGGAGGTAATTCAGGAGGAAATGGTGCAGGCAAGAGATCTCGGCCTTATGGGAAATTAAATTGCACCAACTTGGAGGAAGTGATTGAATCGGAGAAAACCGTGATAGGTACGCTTCAAATCATATCTCACCCTGGCAAAGTACTTTTCGATACTGGTGCAACTACTTCATTCATTTCGCAAGAGTTTGTCGATCTTTATGGACTCACTTGCAATAAGTTAGAATACCCCATCACTGTTTTATCTGCGGGGTAACGATCCTAGTCACACACCTCAAGCAAGAGCAGGTCATTATGATCAGCGATTGCATCTATCTAGCTGATCTTTTTCTTATCCCTATGAAGGATATGGCTGTGATCCTTGGAATGGATTGGTTAGAAGAGAATGGAGCCCAGATAGATTGTAAAGAGAAAACTGTGTCACTTAGATGTCCAGGAGGAGGAAGGATAGTTTATCAAGGAGACCGTCATGCACATATTGAAGTTCAACTACAACTCAATGCTTTGAAGGAAGCTAAACTTGAAGAAATTCCAGTGGTCAATGAATTCCAAGATGTGTTTCCAAAGGAATTACCAGGTATGCCACCAGACAGGGAGATTGAATTCACTATTGATTTGATTCCTGGAACAGCACCTATAGCTCAGGCACCATATAAGATGGGGCCTAAGGAGTTAGTTGAGTTAAAGGAGCAACTGGATGAGTTAGAACAGAAATGATTTATACAAGAGAGCATTTCACCTTGGGGAACACCAGTGATATTCGTGGATAAGCGGGATGGAGGACGTAGGATGTGTGGAGATTATAGAAACCTCAATAATGTTACTATCAAGAACAAGTATCCACTACCCAGAATCCAGGATTTATTTGATCAAGTCCGGGGAGCTGGAGTATTTTCCAAGATAGATCTTCGATCCGGATATCATCAGATTAAGATCAAGAAGGAAGACGTTCCAAAGACAGCTTTTGTGCCCAGGTACGGACATCATGAGTATTTGGTCATACCTTTTGGATTGACAAATGCACCAGCCATTTTCATGAATCTCATGAACAAGATCTTTATGCCTTACTTGGACAAGTTTGTGATAGTATTCATCGATGACATCTTGATTTATTCAAAAGACAATGAAGAACATGCCAAACATTTGAGGGTTGCTCTACAGATTCTCAGAGAACATCAGTTATATGCCAAGTTTAGTAAGTGTGAATTTTGGTTGGACCAAGTAGAGTTTCTCGGGCATGTGATCAGCAAGGAGGGCATAGCAGTAAATCCCAGTAAAGTAGCATCTGTTCTAGAATGGGAAGCACCAAAGAATGTCAAGCAAATTAGAGGATTCTTAGGAATGGCAGGCTACTACAGGAGGTTCATAGAAGGATTTTCCAAGATTGCAGGACCAATGACAAAATTGCTTCGTAAGAACACACCGTTTGTTTGGACAGAGGAGTGTGAGGTCAGTTTCCAGACACTTAAGGATAAGTTGACCACAGCACCCGTGTTAGCCGTACCAGAAACTGGCAAGGATTACACGGTATATTGTGATGCGTCCAAGAATGGACTTGGATGTGTGTTGATGCAAGACAGAAAAGTTATTGCTTATGGGTCTAGGCAATTAAGACCACATGAAGTTAACTACCCAACACATGATTTGGAATTAGCAGCCGTGGTGTTTGCTTTGAAAGGATGGAGGCATTTTCTATATGGAGCTAAGTGTGAACTCTATACAAACCACAAGAGTCTCAAGTACTTCTTTACTCAGAAGGAACTGAATATGAGGCAACAACGATGGTTAGAATTGATCAAGGACTATGATTTGACCATCAATTATACTCCAGGGAAGGCTAATGTTGTAGCCGATGCGTTGAGCAGAAAGAGTACGGATACTCAGCCAATGAGCCGGGAACTACCTAAAGAGTTGCTCATGAACCTGGAAAGGTTAGAAATTCAATGCTTAGAGGTGGAATCTTTGGGCAGCTTGTCTACTATGAAGGTAATGGAGGAAAGGCAAAGTGATCTAAAGTATACAATCTTCTGACGGCAAAGTGAAGATCCGTTCATTGAGGAAGAGATCCGAAGGATTGAAGAGGGAAGACCGTCTGAGTTTCGTTTAGGCGATTTCAATTCGCTCTGGTTTCATAATAGGATATGTGTGTCCGACATACCCGAAATCAAACAGTTGATACTCAAAGAAGCACATGAAACTCCATATTCAATCCATTCGGGAAGTACCAAGATGTACATGGATCTTAAAGAACTGTTTTGGTGGAACAACATGAAGCGGGAAATAGCCAAGTTTGTGTCTGAATGCCATACTTGTCAAAGAGTGAAAGCGGAACATCAAAGTCCTGCTGGACTCATGCAACCATTGGATATACCCGAGTGGAAATGGGAAGAGATTGGAATGGATTTTATCACCGGATTACTATTAACACCAAAGAAGAAGGACATGATGTGGGTTATCGTGGACAGATTAACAAAAAGTGCACATTTCTTAGCCGTTAATCAAAAGGACTCCGGAGAAAAGCTAGTAAACTTATATGTTCAGGAAATCGTGAGCAAGCATGGAGTATCGAAGACAATAGTATCGGACTGAGGGTCCGTATTCACTTCAGCTTTCTGGAATCAATTGCATGAAGCTCTAGGATCCAGGTTAGACTTCAGCACTGCTTATCACCCACAGACAGGGGGACAAACTGAAAGGACCAATCAAATTTTGGAGGATATGCTTAGAGCATGTGCGTTGGATTTTGGAGGATCGTGGGAAGAACATCTACCACTGGCAGAATTCTCATACAATAATAGTTATCAAAGTAGCATCCAAATGGCACCATTTGAAGCACTCTATGGAAGGAAGTGTCGATCACCCATCTGCTGGTATGAAACGGGAGCCGGTAAGGAATTTCATCCGGACTATGTGAAGGAAAGACGACATGCCGTTGACATCATCCGTGTTCGATGGAAGATTGCTCAGAGTAGGCAGAAGAGTTATGCAGACTCAAAGAGGAGGTCATGGGAACCTCAAGTTGGGGACATGGTTTATCTTCGAGTTAGCCCAATGAAGGGGGTACATCGTTTTGGAGTCAAGGGAAAAATGAGTCCAAGGTATACTGGACCTTTCAAGATTTTAAGTCAAAGGCGAGGAGTAGCTTTTGAATTGGAGCTACCAACACAGCTATCAAAGGTTCATAATGTGTTTCATTCTTCACAACTTCGAAAGTGTATGAAGATACCAGAAGAAACTATATCCTATGAAGACGTGGAATTACAAGCAGATTTGACCTATGTGGAGGAACCGTCAAAGATCTTAGCTGAAAACTGGAAACAATTTCGCAACAGAGCCATTAAATATTGCAAGGTGCAATGGAAACATCACCTGGAAAGAGAAGCTACCTGGGAAAAGAAAGAAGATCTAAGGACAGCCTATCCCGAATTCTTCAGGTACACCTTACCCCTAACTTTGGGATGAAGTTTTTGTTAAGGGGGGAAGTCTGTAATGTCCCAGCACGTAGGACAACTCCGGGGTAGAATAGAGGGGTTCTGTGCATTTCATCTGAAATTACGGGATTTTTTTGTGCTTTTGTTGCTGAAACCTAAGAGTGATCGAATCTCTCTTCGAGGGGGAATGGTGAACTCTCGAAGTGCTAAAGATTTGGATATGACCTATTTTGATCAATTGATTGTGGGAAACAATTAAGTTGAATGATTAAAGCCTAAAGGACATTTGAAAATTAAAACTTGAATTTGAATTTGAACTTAACTTAAATTCAAATAGCACATTTAGAAAGGATAAAAGATTCAAATAAGAAAAACTTTGGACTTTATTAATTACCAACACATTATACATTGTCTTTATAATGTTTATGCATAAAAGAATATTGCAACAAGGGACATTCATAGAATATTACAAGCTGAAGCTAAAAGGAAAATAAAGAAGAAAAGAAAATACAAGTTATGATTAAATCCTAATCTATCTTGATCATCAAGTCATTCTTCTTTTCTTCTTCATTCTTCTTATTACCTGCATACAAAAGAGAATACAAAAGGAAAGGCCACCATGGTATTACAAGTGTCAAGCAAATTTAAATGAAGCACTGTTGATAATCATCAAGAGGATGATCTTATCAACATGACTCACACCAAAATATCTGCTTGAACCAATCTGGCCGGCCAAGCCACCAAGCAGGCAAGCAGCTGGTCACCAGATGCATGTTTAGGAGGTGTCAAGACACCAGCACACATGGAGAAGTATAAAAGAGATCTCTGTGTGTGAAACTAGTCGACTAAGAACCCTAGCCGACCAGCACATAGCACCAGCACACCATAGCACCAGCACACCACAGCACACCAGCATATAGCACCAGCACATAGCACCAGCACCAGCACACCACAGCCAGCACAAGTTCTCTCTGCTCATGAGTTGAGCATCAGGAGGGAATTCACCTCACCAAATCAAACCAATAGCCAAAGCCAAAGCAACATGGTTACTTAAACAAGATCAGGAGCAGCAAGGAGCAAGCCAAGCACCTGGGAGGTGCAGGGCAGGCAAGGTGGGAAGCCAAGCACAAGGAGGTGCAGGGCAAGCCACTGGGAGGAGCAGGACAAGCATAGGAGCCATTGATCAAGCTTAACCAAAATGGCATCATCAACATCACCACAGCTACTCATCAAAGCCAGCACAAGACCAAGGTATAACTAGGGCTTGAATAGCATGAGTAACACCTTGCCAGCATCCAAATTCTTGCATACACAAGCAATTAACAACAATGAAACCCTCAGCACCAAATCCTTCTGCTAAGCAGAACACTTAGGAGGTTTTGAGGAGGTTTTTCTCCTCAGACTTACAGAGAAGTGCTCTGTAAAATCTTCATAGGAAGATTTAGCCAAAAAGAAGCAAACCAACAAGCAATAGCAAGAGTAAAAGCCTCAGACCATGCATCCTAGGCTAAAACTAAGATCATCATGAAGATCTGTTCTTATCAGCAAAGTTATTGCACAATATGATGATCTAGCCACTGATAGAAATCACCAAGCATGTTTAACATCACTAACAGCAGCCATCCAATTTAATTATCAAGCAAAGGTTGTGAACCTCACATGGAGGAAGCACAATCAACACCTAATAATAAACAGTTGCATGCTGTCAATGAATAACTTGATTTAGAAAGCAACAAAACCTTCAGCAGCATACAAATCAAGCATGAATTACTTGATAAAGGCAATCATCACTAAAACAATGTTTTCAGTTCATAAAAGGCAATAGGAGCTTGACAAGCTCAAGCTTAGCATGTTATTATCATCATTAAGATAATCATATGAAATTAACTGGCAGCAGTTTGCACTGCAAGCCAGAGAGCACCAATTAGACAATTGATAATCATAGAGTAAGCATTTCCAGCAAGCAACACTGAATTCAGTTAAGAAGCTCTTAACTGAATATCATGCTAACAGTAGTCACCATATCACAGATATCTGAACAAGCTAACAGCACTGGGGAGAATCCCAGTGAAACATATCAAGTTCAGTTAAGAAATTCTTAACTGAATCTTGCACTAACGATTGCACAGCATACAGAGCATCACAGCACAAGCTCTAGCAGAGCAACAATAGCAATCACAGCACAAGAGTGAGCAGAGCAGCAATAGCATAGCGCAGCATAAGCAAGCATGCCTGGCTCGCTGGCCAGGCCACCAAGAGCAAGCACCAAAGCTGGGAGGAGGAGGAGAAGAACTCACTGGAGTACTCACAGAGGAGCACGGCGGAAGACCATGGCGGTGACATGACGGCGTAGCCACGGTTGTGGCGACGAGGCCACCCTCCAGTAGCTGCACCGGCGAGGAGGCGGCGACATGCTCATGGCTGAGCACAGCACGACGGCGGCGTCGGGGTTGCGGTGGCCGTCCAACCGATGCGAAGCCGAGAAGATCACCACCAGCACCGCCAAGCACGGGGAGAAGCTCTAGCAAGCTTGCCGGAGTAGATCGCGCCACTAGGGCAAGATCCACAGAGGCGGAGCTCGACGGCGATGGCGGCGATTGGAGGCGGGGATAACGAAACCCCGCGGTCAAAAGGTAGAGCGCAACGAGGCGAAGCGGAAGCGCCAGAGAGCGGCGGCGGATCTCGTCGGAGCTCGCCGGAGCTGGGCGAGGGGCGCGTCGGCGACGCGAGTCGCCAGAGAGGGTAGGGTTAGGGTTTCGACCGAGAAAGAGAGAGAGTGAGGGGGGCGGCTGAGCCGGGCCGAGCCAGTTCGGTCAAGCCACCTAGGTGGACTGACCGGTGGGCCCAGGCTGTCAGCCCACTTTTTTATATTTTTATTTTTTATTTAATTGTTTTGAGTCAAAAACCGTTAAGAAAAACCCTAATCTGTTTAAAAATAAACAGGAAAAATACCAAAAATAAACTAAAAATAATAAGCAATTATTTTTAGCCCTCTTTATAAGTTTGAATCCAATAAGTAAATAAAGTAATCTCATGAGTCATTTATACAAAAGAAAAAGGAGTAATTATTTCTGGCCTGAAAATAATAAAAATTATGCAATTAAGCAAATTTGGCAATTCTTAAATAAAATTCCATTCAAGAATATTTGACAAATATCCTTGAATGAAATTAACCTTAATATATATTCTTTAAAATCATAAAAAGAATATGTCAAGTTTAATAAGTAAATAAATCATTTCTGGGGGGAATAATTCCAACACACCATAAAGCATGCATTTTTGAATCTTTAAACATTGCCCTTATTGGACAATGATGCTGTTTTCCAGAACCCGAGGTCCCGGGTCACTTCAACAGATCCAACTGCACTACCTTGCAGTTTGCAGGCAAGTTCACTCTTGCTCATATCTCTTGCTTACTTTTAGCAAATTACTTGCAAATATACCGGTGGTATGATTATTACTGCATTGAAAAGCAAAAGGTTCTCTTTTCAGAATTAATATGATTAGCTGGTTATCGACCCGAGTGGTGGTAACCTAGGATGGCTGGCAAATGGAACCACGGTATGATTGTTGTGGTGGAGGTTCCATTTGTTCGGGAAAGTGAACCCTAGGACTTAACAACAAATGTCCCCAGTGATTCTTGCACCGTAAATCATGGTCAACCATGAGGTCTGGAATGGGACGGAGAAGTCAGCTGTATCTTTTCCCTCTCGCATGCCAACGGATCAGTAGCAACGGTTGTCTTGCCTAGGCTGCTATATGGTAAGGGGGAACGTGTTTCCTGCTAGTCTACCTATAGTATAGGGGGGGACAGACTTGCTAATTGATCTATGATGGATTGTAACGGTCATCCGGATCAGTCTACCCATATTGTATAGGAGCAGGCACCAAGGTCGAGGCTAGTCTACCTATGGGGTCGTCCATAGTGTAAAGGGGAAGGACCAGTGCACCAATCAGTCTACATATGTGGTATAGGGGAGGATGGACTTACAAAAGGGTGGGTCTGCGGGGTCGCGGAGAAGAACGGTGATTGGCTTGGATCATCAACTGGGCCCCATACAAAAAGAAGTATGGACGGGAAAGTATGCCCGGTTGTGTAGCAAAGTGTTGATCTCTCATGGGTACAAGTGACCACCTCTGCAGAGTGTACAAAAAGTATCAAGATACTCCCTATTCCGGGAAGGAGCTGCGAACGCGGCAGGAAAGGAGCCCATCGAAGCTCTAATCAACCTGTGAAGGCTGACGGACATAGTTCTTCTAAATAAAAGCAATCTTTGAAGAAATTATTATAAAACTGCATTGACCTAAGACTTACGAGTCGGGGGTCGTAGCTAGTGCATTATACACCTCTATCCTGTTAAATGAACTTGTTGGGTAACGCTCGTTACTCACCCCATTCCCTCTTAACCCTTGCTTAGACTTGGAGGGCCAGAACGAGGAAATTGAAGGAGCATCGGAGCACTACGAGGAAGTCTACTATGAAGAACCGGACCTTTCCGGTGGAATAGAAGGCGTGGACTACACGATCGTCTATGGAAACAACGAAGGAGCCGAGGAGGAGGCCGACAACTAGTAGTATAGGGTAGTAATATAAGTCACAGGAACTTTATAGAATAAAGTGACTTAAGCAAGTTATCATGTTCAGTCTACTTCTATCAGTCATAGTTAAGGTTTATAGCATCAAGGTAGAACCTACTAGTGTTCCTCTTTGGACTGAGGAGGAACTGGAATCCTTTGTAAGATTATGGCTTGTAATATTAAGTGCTTGAATAAAGACCACTATGTTTCTGTTGTACCACTCTGAGGGATGTAATATTTGTGAAATGGGACTTCATGAGTGTTATGTCAATGACTTGCATACTACAACATGCAGTGGTATGCTGGGTCACCACATTGACCGTTTGTTGGTGCTGGCAAGTGGGGCCGCTATTGGTGCCCCGCAGTGGACACGTCTCCACTTATCCAGATCATCGTGGGACCCACAACTTGTCCACGTTAGCGCGCCGGACCCACAGCTTACCCAGGTGACCTTTGCAAAATGGGAGCCCGAGCCAGCCCCACGCCCATGCCCGTGACATTGCTTCCCCTTTCTTTCCCCGCACCCCATTGTTCTTCTTCTCCGCCAGCGGCAGACCTTCTCCGGCAGGCGGGTGATGTCTAGTTTCTCTTCGACCTCCCGTTCTTCATGGCCGCAGTATGGACGCATGCCTTTGACAAGATGCCCTGACTGCCCATGCCAGGAGCCTCTGAAGCGGTCGATCTATAAGACGGACGACAATGGCAACCGTGGACGTGAGTTCCTTGCATGCGAGAGCTTGCCATATAGAGACGGGGATAAGGTTAGATCTCGCTCCAATTGCTCTATTTTCTCTCGATTTTCTTGCTATTCCCTTGAGACGTCTCCAACGTATCTATAATTTTTGATGCTCCATGCTTGTTTATACACCATTTGCCTACTGTTTCGTTACACTTCGTGGCACTTTTATGCATTTTCCGGAACTAACCTATTAACAAGTCGCCACAGTGCCAGTTCCCTGTTTTCTGTTGTTTTTGTGTTTCAGAAGTGATACACAGGAAATATTCTCGGAATTGGACGAAACAAGTTCCTGAAGTCTTATTTTTCCTGAAAACTTTCAGAGATCCGAAGAGGAGACGGAGTGGGGCCATGAGGGGCCCTCACACCAGGGCGGCGCGGCCAGGGCCTGGGCCGCGCCCCCTATGTGTGAGACTGCCTCGGTACAATTCTGACGATGCCCCTTCGCCTATAAAGGCCCCCCGACGAGAAAAACCTAAGTACCCTGATGTCTACACACGCTTCTGTTCTTGTAGACAG
Source organism: Dactylis glomerata (assembly GCA_007115705.1). NCBI lineage: Eukaryota > Viridiplantae > Streptophyta > Magnoliopsida > Poales > Poaceae > Dactylis > Dactylis glomerata. Next base: position 813,123 of record QXEO01000364.1, on the reverse strand, counting down.
TGTTGGGCCTCCAAGTGCAGAGGTTTGTAGAGCAGCAGCAAGTTTCCCTTAAGTGGATCACCCAAGGTTTATCGAACTCAGGGAGGAAGAGGTCAAAGCTATCCCTCTCAAGCAACCCTGCAATTACGATACAAAAAGTCTCTTGTGTCCCCAACACACCCAATACACTTGTCAGATGTATAGGTGCACTAGTTCGGCGAAGAGATAGTAAAATACAAGTGGTATAGATGATTATAAGTAGTAAATGCAATCTGGAATAAAAATGGCAGCAAGCAAACATGTAACAAAACAGCAAGTAAACGGTGTGCAATGCTTAGAAACAAGGCCTAGGGATCATACTTTCACTAGTGGACACACTCCCAACAAATATAACATAATTGAACCAATAGATGCTATCATCAATATGCAACTCAAATAATTCTCCAATGGAAAACATACAATAATTATGCGTAGGGCTACGAAGCACTCCTCAAAGTCCGTATGTACCCAAACTAGATTGTCCCACACTATCACCGTGAACGCACTAGATGGTTCCAACAAACACCACATTCATAGAGACATTAACCAAAAAGATACACATGATGCACACACTAGTCACGCCGGAGAGTACAATAATAAAGCATAGGAGTTGCATAACATCTGAATAATAACATCTACCAATTCAACTAGGTACAAAGCTCACGATCACATAAAGATCACATCATGGGAGAGAGAGGTGAACCACATAGCTACCGGTAGAGCCCTCAGCCCCGGGGATGAACTACTCCCTCCTCATCATAGGAGACAGCAAGGTTGATGGAGATGACGGTGAGATCGATGGAGACGGCGGAGACGGCGATGGAGACCGATGGAGATGGCTCCGGGGGCACTTCCCCGTCCCGGCAGGGTGCCGGAACAGAGACTTCTGTCCCCCGAAATTTAGCTTCGACGGCGGCGGCGCTACGGAACTGTTCTGGAAATTTCTCCGACTACCTTAGGGTTTTCCGTCCCGAGGCTTTATATAGGCGAAGGGGCATCGTCAGGGGGCAGCCAGGGGCTCCTCACACCAGGGTGGCGCGGCCAGGGCCTGGGCCGCGCCACCTATGTGTGAGGGCGGCCTCTCGCCCCCCTCTGGCTCTCTTTCGGTCTTCGGGAAGCTTCCAGGAAAAATAAGACTTCTGGAACTTGTTTCATCCAATTCCGAGAATATTTCCTGTGTAGGTTTTCTGAAACACAAAAACAGCAGAAAATAGGGAACTGGCACTGTGGCATCTTGTCAATAGGTTAGTTCCGGAAATCGCATAAAAATGTCATGAAGTGTAACGAAACACAAGGCAAATGGTGTAAAAACAAGCATGGAGCATCAAAAATTATAGATACGTTTGAGACGTATCAGCATCCCCAAGCTTAACTCCTGCTCGTCCTCGAGTAGGTAAGTGATAACAAAAGAATAATTTTTGAGGTGACATGCACCATCACAATCTTGACCATATAGGTAAAGCATTGAGTGCTGAGATCAAAGAACTTAAAACATGGGCATGAAAGACATAATCTTGATAATAAGAACTTGGCAACCATGTTATAACATGCAAATGAACACAAACAAAAGATCATGAAAATGAAACAATGAAAGTCAAATGTGTGTTCAAATCATAAGGAAAAACATCAAAATAGTTTTCAACTTGTCCTTCATGGAGAGAAAAACATAAATGCATAGGACACCTTCAAGTTTAAGAGGGCGACTAGATAGAAATAATTTGAGAACAAATGAAACCAACAATATGAATCAATCTATGAAAACTTTGGGACAATGCACATTATACTAAGAATGACAACTATGCTCTCTTAATGGTGCATAAAGATAGAAGGTGGTGACTCAACATAAAAGTAAAAGAAAGGCCCTTCGCAGAGGGAAGCAGTGATTAAACATGTGCTAGAGCTTTTCATTTGTAAAACAGAGAGATAAAAATTGGTTTTGAGAGGTGGTTGCTTTTGTCAACGACTAGCAATGGGGTTCTTACTATCTTCCATACAAAAATGAAGCAAGTTTTTGAGAGAGAGATTGGCACTTTTGTTCTCTTTTTTATAAAGCTTGGCACTCCTCCCCACATTTTTTCCTTTCTCAAACCATGGCTAACCGATTCCATCGGGTGCCCACCAACATTCACATACCATGGAGGAGTGCCTTTTTTTCTTTCTTTTTTTCTCTTTTTTTTTTCTTTTTGGAATAAGCAATATGGAAGATAGCAAATCCGACCACTACGTCCCCATGAGCTAAAAACAGTGGCACAAAACGAGAAGTAGTTGAAAGTTTTGAAAGGTAGCACATGAAAATTTACTTGGAATGGCTTGCAAATACCATGCATAGGAATTTATAGTGGACACAATGGCAAACTTGGTTTTTAGGAGTTGGATGCACGAGTAGAGCTCATACTCAGTACAAGGCGAGGGCTAGCAAAAGACTGGGAGCGACCAACTAAGAGAGCAATAATGGCCATAATCATGCAAAGCGACAAAGCAACATTAAAAGAAGCATAAGATGGCATCAAAAGTCAAAAACTAAATGATCATAGAGGCTATAGGCGACTTATTTTTGTAGTCAACATGGTGTAAGCATGTGCCAAGTCAACCCAAATAAAGCATTAAAGGAGAAAACCAAATAAATGCTTCCATAAAATATAAACAACGCATGATTTTTTCAAAGGCTCATTAAGCAATCTCAGTCATTTGAGATAAGTCATGCTACAGCAAAACCACTAAGCATACTATCAAAAATACATCAAGTACGTCATGCAAAAGCCTAGGCCGTAGTCTACACAAGCTCCTTTTTGTACCACTTTTTGCATGAAACTTTTTCTCTTTTCCAACACCATTAAAACCTTTTTGAGGAAACTCTTTTGAGGAAAACCAACATATACCAGCGGTCCAAATACACCTTGATGCAAAGATATGACAAGGTCTGAATGCAAATCAAGGCGAAAATGAAAACCAAAAGCAGTAGCAGAAAAAGAAGAACACTCGGTTTTTGATAAGAATGAAAACTAGAGCGTTCTTGGCAAATGAAAAGCGAGTTCATCTCCTCCAAAAGAAACATGATGTGATCTAACCATTTATTGCAGCAAACAAAACAAAGGAAAACTGAAAACAAAAACAACTGACGCTCCAAGAAAAACACATAGTGCATGAAGCAATAAAAATATAGTGTTTTGAAAGGTGACCTGATTTTTGCCGATGAAGAAGGGGTGCCTCGGGGGCATCCCCAAGCTTTGACGCTTGTACTTCTTGGATATTTCTTGGGGTGATGCATGGGCATCCCCAAGCTTGAGCTTTTGTCCATTCTTCAACTCATCTCATCATTCTCCAATCCCTACACTTGAAAACTTCCTTCATACAAAACTAAACACAAATCTATTAGCAACATTAGTGTAAACATAACATATAATCAACCCTTTTTTACTTCAAGTTTCAACTCAAAACCACCACATATAAAGTATATACTACTGTAGCAACTTCCCCAAAAGTTCCGTGATCAAAAGAACTAAAAAAGAAAGCGATAAAGCGGCAAACACAAATATTGGCAGAAATCTGTCAAAACAGAACAGCTGACAAAGGTCGAATTTTTGAGGGGTTTTCTGTTGCTCAAATCAAAAAGTGTTAAACTAATAAAAGTTTGGATATAACCTGGGGCATATGCACAAGAGATCGCAGGTCTAAAAGATATACAGAGAATTTTCACGAATTTTTACGGTGCAGCACCAAAAACTGTTTCAGGACAGCAACATCCCCAAATCTTACCTCACTCAAATTAGAGGCTTCTCTTGGCACAACAATGAAATAAAAAGGATAAGGAGCAGTTATTACAGTAGTAATAACTTCCAAGACTCAAATAAAAGAAAAAGTACTGAAAATAAAACAATGGGTTATCTCCCAAGAGTGCTTTTCTTTAACGCCTTTGAGCTAGGCGCAGTAATTTGCAAAGATGCTTATGTGGGCGCCATATAGGAGCTTGAAGCAAAGGCACCATATAGGAACTTAAAGCAATAGAGACCATCAAAAAGCAAATGTGAAAGACATTTATATCTGAACCACTTCCTATGCATAGGAATCTTGTAAGAAAATAAATCAACGAGGCACATAGTAGCAAGCATGGATAGATAAAACAAGTGCCACTTCAAGATTTGCAACATAAAGAGGGGAAACTTAATATTGTTGAGATCCATCAAACCATGTTTCCCTCTCTCATAATAACTTTCAGTAGCATCATGAATAGAACTAACAATATAACTATCACATAAAACATCCCTATCATGAGCCACATGCATAAAAGAATTAATACTCACCACAGAAACAATAGTAGTAGGAGCAGATTCAACAGAATAATTATTCTCATCACCATAATCATCATAAATAGGAGGCATATTGTAATCATAACTAATTTTCTCCTCAAAAGTAGGTGAACTGAAAATATTATACTCATCATCATAGCCATCATAAACTAGAGGTTTAGTATCATCACAAGCTAAAGAACAGCTATTTCGCAAAGCATATTCTTCAAACATATCATCATAAGAAGGAACATCACATATGGGAGATAAAATATCATCAGAGCAAACTTTCTCCACTAAAGCTGGGGAACTAAAAATATCATGCTTAACAAAATCAGCTTCCCCAAGCTTAGACTTTTCTATAGCATTAGCAATAACGGTGTTCAAAGCATTCATACTAACAACACTATTAGCATGCAAATTAAGCTCCAAAGGTTTTTCAATTTTCTCTTCAAACACTTCATATCTAAACTCAGGAAAAAGACTAAAGAACTCTTTGTTTTCCATTAAGCCTAACTAGTGAAAATAAAAACAAGAAACAAAAAGATGTAATTGCAGAATCTAAAGGAAATAACTCCGAGCACTCACACAGGAGGATGCGAGTACCTTTTACCTTACCTCCCCGGCAACGGCGCCAGAAAAGAGCTTGATGTCTACACACGCATCTGTTCTTGTAGACAGTGTTCGGCCTCCAAGTGCAGAGGTTTGTAGAGCAGCAGCAAGTTTCCCTTAAGTGGATCACCCAAGGTTTATCGAACTCAGGGAGGAAGAGGTCAAAGCTATCCCTCTCAAACAACCCTGCAATTACGATACAAAAAGTCTCTTGTGTCCCCAACACACCCAATACACTTGTCAGATGTATAGGTGCACTAGTTCGGCGAAGAGATAGTAAAATACAAGTGGTATAGATGATTATAAGTAGTAAATGCAATCTGGAATAAAAATGGCAGCAAGCAAACATGTAACAAAACAGCAAGTAAACGGTGTGCAATGCTTGGAAACAAGGCCTAGGGATCATACTTTCACTAGTGGACACACTCCCAACAAATACAACATAATTGAACTAATAGATGCTATCATCAATATGCAACTCAAATAATTCTCCAATGGAAAACATACAATAATCATGCGTAGGGCTACGAAGTACTCCTCAAAGTCCGTATGTACCCAAACTAGATTGTCCCACACTATCACCGTGAACGCACTAGATGGTTCTAACAAACACCACATTCATAGAGACATTAACCAAAAAGATACACATGATGCACACACTAGTCACCTTTACACCATGATATGAGGTATCTCCGGAGAGTACAATAATAAAGCATAGGAGTTGCATAACATCTGAATAATAACATCTACCAATTCAACTAGGTACAAAGCTCACGATCATATAAAGATCACATCATGGGAGAGAGAGGTGAACCACATAGCTACCGGTAGAGCCCTCAGCCCCGAAGATGAACTACTCCCTCCTCATCATAGGAGACAGCAAGGTTGATGGAGATGGCGGTGAGGTTGATGGAGACGGCGGAGACGGTGATGGAGACCGATGGAGATGGCTCCGGGGGCACTTCCCCATCCTGGCAGGGTGCCGGAACAGAGACTACTGTCCCCCAAAATTTGGCTTCGACGGCGGCGGCGCTACGGAACTGTTCTGGAAATTTCTCCGACTCGCTTAGGGTTTTCCATCCCGAGGCTTTATATAGGCGAAGGGGCATCGTCAGGGGGTAGCCAGGGGCTCCTCACACCAGGGTGGTCCGGCCAGGGCCTGGGCCGCGCCACCTATGTGTGAGGGCAGCCTCTGGCCCCCCTCCGGCTCTCTTTCGGTCTTCGGGAAGCTTCCGGGAAAAATAAGACTTCTAGAACTTGTTTTGTCCAATTCCGAGAATATTTCCTGTGTAGCTTTTCTGAAACACAAAAATAGCAGAAAACAGGGAACTGGCACTATGGCATCTTGTCAATAGGTTAGTTCCGAAAATTGCATGAAAACGCCATGAAGTGTAACGAAACACAAGGCAAATGGTGTAAAAACAAGCATGGAGCATCAAAAATTATAGATACGTTTGAGACGTATCATACCCCGATCAATTTTCCAGAACACATCGCGATCCGCCGCCGCCGTCGACCCGAAGATCGGGAGGGTCCAGAAGCTCTTCCCAGCACCCTGCCGGAGAGGGGAATCGCCACCGGAGGTCTTCTTCATCGCCATGCTTGCCTCCGGAGCGATGAGTGAGTAGTCTACCTTGGACTATGGGTCCATAGCAGTAGCTAGATGGTTGTCTTCTCCACCATGTGCTTCATGTTTAGATCTCATGAGCTGCCCTACATGATTGAGATCACCGTTATGTAATTCTACATGTTTGGTTTGTTGGGATCCGATGAATATTGGTGTTATGATTGAGTTGCTATACTAAAATTTATCTTATGTTATCTCTATGTTGTTTATGATCTTCCATGCTCTCCGTTCTTAGTAGCTATCTTGGCTGAGTAGTTGCTAGTGACTCCAAGAGGGGATATTTATGCTCGATAGTGGGTTCATGCCTCTATTTAATCTGGTGGAGTAACAGAAACCTCTAAGGTTGTAGATGTGCTGTTGCTACTAGGGAGAAAACAACATTCATATGCTCAAGGGCATATGTTTTGTTTACATTACACACTTTGCTTAATGCAATTATCTGTTGTTCGCAACTTAATACTTGTGGAGTTCTCGAATTGATTCGCCACAAGTGGATTATTAGTCATAGATGCAGTTGGATGGCGGTCTATGTATTTTGTTGTAATGCCCAGAGTAAATCTCATAGTGATCTTCTTGACATATCACGTTTATCTTTATTCTATCAATTGCCCAACTGTAATTTGTTTACCCAGCATGTGTTATTTATCTTATGGAGAGACACCACTAGTGAACAGTGGATCCCGGTTCTATTTCCATCATATTGCTATCACCTATTTACTTTACTCGCACTGTTTACTTTACTCGCATACTTCTACTGTTTTCCACTCGATACGCTCATACCCTTTGTTTCAAGCAAACCGGTGATATTAACAACCTCATCGTAAGTTGGGAACAAAGTATTTGGTTGTGTTGTGTGCAGGTTCCGCGTTGCTACTAGCTGAAGACTCGCCAACTCGTTTTTATCGTGAAATGGCACCCTTGTTGGAGTGTCACTAGGCTATCAAGCATCACCTTCAGTCGTATTGTCCGCTCTTCTCCTGATCGACATAACCTTGGTTTCTTTACTGAGGGAAAACCATGCTGCTATATTCATCATACCTTCCTCTTGGGGTTCCCAACTGGCCGATTTACTTCATCAACTCGGTAGCATCAAGCTCTTTTCTGGCGCCGTTGCCGGGGAAGAAGTGGAAGACCTCTGCAAGGGGATTTTTTCGCACACACATCCTTTACTTTGTTTTAAGTTTTGCTTTACTTTATTTTTACTTGCATCATTTTATATCAAAAACCCAAAAAAATTAGAATCCTTTGTAGTTGTTTTTACTTATCTACTTTTAGTTTTGCTGAAATGGCTACTCCTAAAAACACCAAGTTGTGTGACTTTACTAGCACGAATAATAGAGATTTTATCTGCACTCCCATTGCGCCACCTGCTCCTACTGCAAATTTTTATGAGATTAAGCCTGCTTTGTTGAACCTTGTTATGATAGAGCAATTTTCTGGTGCTCGTACTGAAGATGCTGCAGCTCATCTCAACAATTTTGTTGAGCTATGTGAGATGCAAAAATATAAGGATGTAGAAAGTGATATTATTAAGCTCAAGTTGTTTCCTTTTTCTTTGAGAGGAAAAGCTAAAGATTGGTTGCTGTCTTTGACTAAGAATAGTATTGATTCATGGGCTAAGTATAAGGATGCTTTTATTGGTAGATATTATCCTCCTGCTAAAATTATATCTTTGCGTAGCAATATTATGAAGTTTACTCAGTTTGATAATGAACATGTTGCTCAAGCTTGGGAAAGAATGAAATCCACTCATGGACTGACTACTTGGATGATTGTCCAAACTTTTTATGCAGGACTGAACTTTTCTTCGAGGAACCTACTTGATTCAGCTGCTGGAGGCACTTTTATGTCCCTTACCTTGGGCACCGCAACAAAGTTACTTGACAACATGATGGTAAATTATTCCGAATGGCACACCAAGAGAGCTCCACAAGGTAAGAAGGTAAATTCTATTGAGGAAACCTCTTCCTTGAGTGATAAGATTGATACCATTATGGCTATGCTTGCTAATGATAGGACTCATGTTGATCCTAATAATGTTCCTTTAGCCTCTTTGGTTGCATGTTGATGTGAACTTCATTAGAAACAATAATTTTAACAACAATGCTTATAGGAACAATTTTGCTAGTAACAACTATAGGACATATCCTTCTACCAATGATAATGGTTATGGTAATTCTTATGGTAATTCCTACAACAACACTAGGGCCGCGCCCTCTGAACTTGACGTCATGCTCAAAGACTTCATGGTAAAACAATCTGCTTTTAACAAGTCTGTTGAGGAAAAGTTAGGCAAAATTGATATTCTTGCTTCTAAAGTTGATAGCCTTGCTCATGATGTTGAACTTCTGAAATTAAAAGTGTTGCCAAATGATGTGAAAGAGAACAACGTTTTTGCTACTTCTAATACTATCCAAGTTGGAATTGATGAAAATCTTAGATTGTTAGCAGAATTGCATGCTAGATGGGAAAGAGAGGATGAGATTGCTAGGAATATGAAAGTTTGTACTATTACTACCTCTGATGATGTTGTTCCTAATGCTTACTTTGATTGGTGTACAGAAAACTCTCACTCCTTGTGCTAAAAAGCCTAAAACTTCCAAAACTTTTTCTCAAAAGAGTGCTGAAATTTTTCTCAGTGTAGGAGATGATAGCTCTACTTCTTTTAATGAGTTTGATGTTGATGGCTGCAATATATCTGAAGTTATTTTGTTCTTTCAAAAGCTTGCTTTGACTCCCAATGCTAGTTCCTTAAATATTGCTTTTACTAAGCATATTACCAATGCTCTCATAAAAATTAGGGATGAAAAGTTGTAGCAAAAAGCTTCTATTCCCAAGAAGTTAGAAGATGGTTGGGAACCCATCATTGATATGCATGTTAATGGTTTTGATTGCCATGCTTTATGTGATCTAGGTGCTAGTATTTCTATCATGCCTAGAAAAATTTATGACATGCTTGATTTACCACCTCTTGAAAAATGTTGTTATGATGTTCCTATTGCCGATGTTGCTAAGAAGAAACCTTTGGGAAGGATTAATGATGTTCTTATTGTGGTTAACAATAACCTTGTTCCCGTTGATTTTCTTGTTATGGATGTTGAATGCCATGCTTCATGTCCTATTATTTTGGGAAGACCCTTTCTTCGAACTGTAGGTGCCATCATTGATATGAGGGAAGGCACCATCAAATATCAATTCCCACTCAAGAAAGGTATGGAACACTTCCCTAGAAAGATAAAGAAATTGCTTTTTGACTCTATTCTTAGAGCAAATTATGAGCTTGATGCTTCATCACTTGATGTTACTTGATTCGCAATTTTCTGCGCCTAGCTCAAAGGCGTTAAAGAAAAGCACTCTTGGGAGATAACCCAATGTTTTATTTCCAGTAATTTTTTTTTATTTGAGTCTTGGAAGTCATTACTACTGTAATGACCTCTCCTTATCCTTTTTATTTTATTGTTGTGCCAAGAGAAGCCTCTAATTCGAGTGAGGTAAAGATTTGGGGATGTTGCTGTCCTGAAACTGTTTTCGGTGCTGCACCGTAAAAATTCGTTTAAATTCTCTGTATATCTTTTGGACCTGAAATTTCTTGTGCATATGCCCCAGGTTATATCCAAACTTTCGCTAGTTGAACACTTTTTGATTTGAGCAACAGAAAACCCCTCAAAAATTCGACCTTTGTCAGCTGTTCTGTTTTGATAGATTTCTGCCACTATTCGTTTTTGCCGCTTTATCGCTTTCTTTTTGAGTTCTTTTGATCATGGAACTTTTGGGGAAGTTGCTACAGTAGTATACACTTAATATGTGGTGGTTTTGGGTTGAAACCTGAAGCAAAAAGAGGTTGATTATATATTATGATACACTAATGTTGCTAATAGATTTGTGTTTAGTTTGTATGAAGGAAGTTTTCAAGTGTAGGGATTGGAAAATAATGAGATGAGTTGAAGAATGGACAAAAGCTCAAGCTTGGGGATGACCATGCATCATCCCAAGAAATATCCAAGAATTACAAGCGTCAAAGCTTGGGGATGCCCCCGAGGCACCCCTTCTTCATCGGCAAAAATCAGGTCACCTTTCAAGACACTATATTTTTATTGCTTTATGCACTATGTGTTTTTTTGGAGCGTTAGTTGTTTTAGTTTTCTTAGTTAGTTTAGTTTTGTTTGCTGCAATAAATGGTTGGACCCCAACAAATTTCTTTTGGAGAAGTTGCCTTGCTCTTCATTTGCCAAGAACACTCCGTTTTTCACTCTATTCGTTTCAACGAGTGTTCTTCTTTTTCTGCTACTGCTTTTGGTTTTCGTTTTCGCCTTGATTTGCGTTCAGACCTTGTCATATCTTTTCATCAAGGTATATTTTTTCCTCTGATCTTTATTGGTTTTCATCAAAAGAGGTGTCTTTAAAAATTTCAAATGGTGTTGGAAAAGAGAAAAAGCTTTATGCGAAAAAGTGGTACAAGAAGGAGCTTGTGTAGACTGCGGCTTAGGCTTTTTCATGTCATGCTTGATGTCTTTTTCATAGTATGCTTAGTGGTTTTGCTGTAGCATGACTTGTCTCAAATAACTGAGATTGCTTAATGAGCCTTTGAAAAAATCATGCGTTGTTTTTATTGTATGGAAGCATTATTTTGGTTTTCTCCTTGATGCTTTATTTGGGTTGACTTGGCGCATGCTCACACATGTTAGACTCTTACAAAGTCTCCAATAGCCTCTATGATCATTTAGTTTTTGACTTTTGATGCCATCTTATGCTTCTTTTAATGTCGCTTTGTCGCTTTGCATGATTATGGCCATTATTGCTCTCTTAGTTGGTCGCTCCCAGTCTTTTGCTAGCCCTCGCCTTGTACTGAGTATGAGCTCTACTCGTGCATCCAACTCCTAAAAACCAAAGTTTTCCAAAGTGTCCACCATACATACCTACTAGCAATTTGCTATTCCAAGTAAATTTGACTTGCTTTTATCTTCTCTTCAAATTAAACTCTTACCAGTGTTTTGCAAAAATTGGTCAGTAAAGCTCTCACGAACTGGAAGGCACACTTTACTTTTTCATGTTCTTAAAAATTTGACATTGTGGTCTCTTATGTTGAGTTGTTATGCTTGCAAATTGTAAGTTGGATTCTAGCCCAACCATGCTATCATGGGGCAAGCTTTCAACATTGCACTTCTTATTTGAGTTGATATCGTGATCTTTTGTTTATGGATGCCCGCGGTGTGAAATGAATTGGGAATCTTGTGGGGATCATGGAGTTTGTATATGTGTTAGGGAAACGCCTCGACCGCCAATCTAAGCCATGCATAATTCATGGTGGAAATTTGCAGCATACCCATGGTGGACATTCGACGACGCATCTCAAAATAAAAATCTAAACAAAATGGCAAATAAAAGAGATGTTGAGGTGTTGATTGTCTGCTTGTCCTGTCATTTTGATGTGGGCTTGTTCCATGTCATCGGGCACGGAGGTACCCCGTTGGCGGTTTTCGATGATATTACAATGACAAGAGCCTTGCTTGGGACTCTAAGTAAAGTAGCATGAGGTTTGGGTACTCGTATTCACGGGGCACGAGGTTTTCGACTTATGATTTGTCAAGCATATGCATCATAATTGTTCTCGCATTAACTCTAATCATTCAAGATGCTTATGATGGGGGCAATGGGAGCTCAAAGCCAGTAAGTAACATAATTTTTGAAGGTCTATAAAACTTGCAATCACTGCTTCCCTCTGTGAAGGGTCTTTCTTTTACTTTTATGTTGAGTCACCACCTTCTTTCTTTATGCACCATAAGAGAGCAAAGTTGTCATTCTTAGTGTAATATGCATTGTCCCAAAGTTTATTGATTGATTCATATTGTTGGTTTCACTTGTTTTTAATTATTTGTATCTAGTCGCCCTCTTATAAACTTGAAGGTGTCCTATGCATTTATGTTTTGCTCTCTATGAAGGACAAGCTGAAAACCACTTGTATGTTTTTCCGTATGATTTGAACACATGTTTGACTTTCATTGTTTCATTTTCATGATCTTTTGTTTGTGTTCATTTGCATGTTTACAACATGGTTGCTAAGTTTCTTATTATCAAGATTATATCTTCCTGCCCATGTTTTAAGTTCTTATGATCCCAGCTCACAAATGCTTACATATATGATCAAGATTGTGTAGGTGCATGTCACCTCAAAAATTATTCTTTTGTTATCACTTACCTACTCAAGGACGAGCAGGAGTTAAGCTTGGGGATGCTTGATACGTCTCCAACGTATCTATAATTTTTGATGCTCCATGCTTGTTTATACACCATTTGCCTACTGTTTCGTTACACTTCGTGGCACTTTTATGCATTTTCTGGAACTAGCCTATTAACAAGTCGCCACAGTACCAGTTCCCTGTTTTCTGTTGTTTTTGTGTTTCAGAAGTGATACACAGGAAATATTCTCGGAATTGGACGAAACAAGTTCCTGAAGTCTTATTTTTCCCGGAAGCTTCCAGAGATCTGAAGAGGAGACGGAGTGGGGCCACGAGGGGCCCTCACACCAGGGCGGCGCGGCCAGGGCCTGGGCCGCGCCCCCTATGTGTGAGACCGCCTCGGTCCACTTCTGACGATACCCCTTCGCCTATAAAGACCCCCCGACGAGAAAAACCTAAGTACCCCGATCAATTTTCCAGAACACATCGCGATCCGCCGCCACCGTCGACCCGAAGATCGGGAGGGTGCAGAAGCTCTTCCCGGCACCCTACCGGAGAGGGGAATCACCACCGGAGGTCTTCTTCATCGCCATGCTTGCCTCTGGAGCGATGAGTGAGTAGTCTACCTTGGACTATGGGTCCATTGCAGTAGCTAGATGGTTGTCTTCTCCACCATGTGCTTCATGTTTAGATCTCATGAGCTGCCCTACATGATTGAGATCACCATTATGTAATTCTACATGTTTGGTTTGTTGGGATCCGATGAATATTGGTGTTATGATTGAGTTGCTATACTGAAATTTATCTTATGTTGTTTATGATCTTGCATGCTCTCCATTGTTAGTAGCTATCTTGGCCGAGTAGTTGCTACTGACTCCAAGAGGGGGTATTTATGCTTGATAGTGGGTTCATGCCTCTATTTAATCTGGGGGAGTGACAGAAACCTCTAAGGTTGTAGATGTGCTGTTGCTACTAGGGAGAAAACAACATTCATATGCTCAAGGGCATATGCTTTGTTTACATTACATACTTTGCTTAATGCAATTATCTATTTCTCGCAACTTAATACTTGTGGAGTTCTCGGATTGATTCGCCACAAGTAGATTATTAGTCATAGATGCAGTTGGATGGCGGTCTATGTATTTTGATGTAATGCCCAGAGTAAATCGCATAGTGATCTTCTTGACATATCACGTTTATCTTTATTCTATCAATTGCCCAACTGTAATTTGTTTACCCAGCATGTGTTATTTATCTTATGGAGAGACACCACTAGTGAACTGTCGATCCCGGTCCTATTTCCATCATATTGCTATCACCTGTTTACTTTACTCGCACTGTTTACTTTGCTCGCATACTTCTACTATTTTCCACTCGATACGCTCATACCCTTTGTTTCAAGCAAACCGGTGAGATTGACAACCTCATCGTAAGTTGGGAACAAAGTATTTGGTTGTGTTGTGTGCAAGTTCCGCGTTGCTACTAGCTGAAGACTCGCCAACTCGTTTTTATTGTGAAACGGCGCCCTTGTTGGAGTGTCACTAGGCTATCAAGCATCACCTTCAGTCGTATTGTCCGCTCTTCTCCTGATCGACATAACCTTGGTTTCTTTACTGAGAGAAAACCTTCCTGCTATATTCATCATACCTTCCTCTTGGGGTTCCCAATTGGCCGATTTACTTCATCAACTCGGTAGCATCATCCCTCGAATTTGGGATTTAGGGCTCACGTTGTTCTTTTCAGATCCTAAAGAAATGCAGGTATTTCGAGTGGATCGATGTGTACGTTCAGAGGCTTAAATTGCAGGAATCAATTGGTGCTATTGGGGAGCCCAATTTGGGAGGGGGGACTTGCTGTAGAGAATGCGGTGGAGAGAGGAGCCGTTCCGATTTTGCCTAATGCTCCTAATGCAGAACTGGTGGAAGTGAAGGGAGAACTGAAGAAAATGAACAAGCAGTTAAGGCAGCTGATCGAGTTGAAGAAGCAAGCTAATCTGATGGTTGGTTGTTTTTTTTTTGTTGTATAATTGCGATCGGATTCTTATCATTGCTCATCAGGCGCTAGAAGTTGTTACAAGGGATCCCTTATTACAAATCCATTATTCAGTTACATGTACTTGTAGTTGTTTTCAAAGTTAGTGTGTGCATTCACCGAAATTACCAAAAAAAAAGTGTTAGGGAATATAGGAATGCTAAAGATAGTTGATAATTGTTAGAGGGGTGACAAATAATGCATTCACTAAAATCCCTCAAATATGTATGTCTCATGTTTATACCAAAATTATGCCACTTTTGGGACGTTT
Organism: Dactylis glomerata; assembly: GCA_007115705.1. NCBI lineage: Eukaryota > Viridiplantae > Streptophyta > Magnoliopsida > Poales > Poaceae > Dactylis > Dactylis glomerata. Next base: position 798,102 of record QXEO01000364.1, on the reverse strand, counting down.
CAAATAACCCAAACTATATTCCCTAAAAGAAAAGGAATGCTAAAGAAAGTTGATAATTGATAGAGGGGTGATAAATAATCCATTCACCGAAATCTCCCAAATATGCCAAATATGTATGTCTCATGTTTCTACCAAAATTATACCACTTTTGGGCCGTTTCAAATTGCCAAAACTATATTCCCTAAAAAAAGGAATGCTAAAGATAGTTGATAATTGTTAGAGGGGTGATAAATAATCCATTCACCGAAATCCCCCAAATATGCCAAATATGTATGTCTCATGTTTCTACCAAAATTATACCACTTTTGGGCCATTTCAAATTGCCAAAACTATATTCCCTAAAAGAAAAGGAATGCTAAAGATAGTTGATAATTGTTAGAGGGGTGATAAATAATCCATTCACCGAAATCCCCAAAATATGCCAAATATGTATGTCTCATGTTTCTACGAAAATTATACCACTTTTGGGCCGTTTCAAATTACCAAAACTATATTCCCTAAAAGAAAAGGAATGATAAAGATAGTTGATAATTGTTAGAGGGGTGATAAATAATCCATTCACCGAAATCCCCCAAATATGCCAAATATGTATGTCTCATGTTTCTACCAAAATTATACCACTTTTGGGCCATTTCAAATTACCAAAACTATATTCCCTAAATGAAAAGGAATGCTAAAGATAGTTGATAATTGTTAGAGGGGTGATAAATAATCCATTCACCGAAATCCGCAAATATGTATGTCTCTTGTTTACACCAAAATTATACCACTTTTTAGTTTAACATTTTTAAATCGTGGAAAAGAATACATAAATAGAGGGAATATATTTATGTGGCAAAAATAATCCATAAATGTATGTCTCTTGTCACACGGATCGACTCCACCAACCACCGATAGAGAGGGAGAGAGGGGTGGCCACGAAGAGAGAGAGAGAGGGGTGGCCACGAAGAGACGGAGAGGGGTATACTGCCCGTTAGATCAGTGGATCAACAGTTGATGGAGTCGATCCGTGTGACAGCGGCTCAACCAATCAGGATAAGTTTGGGCTTCTGTGAGCATTTGTGACAGTACTTGAGGGCAAAACTAAGTAGTACTAAGAAACCAAGGGCACGTAAATAGTAAATTGACTAAGAGATTCAAACAAAAGAATTACAAAATGAAAAATACGTGTTTTGTACAATATAATTCATATTGGGCTACATCAAATTATTTGCAATTCAAATATACATGAGTGTGACGATTATGGCCTCATTTAGACAAACTATGTTTTGGGGAAGATGTTTTGCAAAGGGGTTTGAGTGGAAAACCATGCATCTTCATAGCTACTAATGATTCTGAGAAGTGGCAATTTGTGGTAAAACGTGATTTATCTATGTTTGTTAAGGTTTCCTAGGTGGCAGGTTGCGTAGGAAGACTCCATGAGTAGGTGCCACTATGTTTTTATTTTTTTGGATTTTTTTGCGCATGAAATGACTCAATTAGCTATGTTAATCTCATTTGTTGACTCTCTGTTGACCAGCTACTTGAGGCTAGAACTGAGTATATTGCACTTGCCAGTCTAAGTACTCGAGGGGAAAACTGAGTACAGATAAAATTTCTGTATAAGGCCCGAGGTTAGAACTGAGTACACCAAACGTCGAAGGGTTAGCCTCGTGCCGCGGTGCACGCTATAGCCGTGCATAGCGGACGCGTGTTGCGGTACATGCCACCTTCGTCTTTATAGAGCCCCTCTTTCTCTCCCTCGACGCTCGCCCACTCTCTCATTCTCACTGCAACCGCCTCTCCTGTCCCATCATCTTCTCCACTTCGCGTCGAAAAAACCCCGAAGAAAAAACCCCGGCGATGGAGAAGAATGAGATGCCCATTGTCGGCGCTTCCGACATAGCCGCCGGCGCATCGGCCGCCGCCCCCGTCCAGGCCCCCGTCGCTGCTTTGAACGTAGCCGCCGGCGCATCGGCCGCCGCCCACGTCCAGGCCCCCGTCGCTGCTTCCGACGTAGCCGTCGGCGCATCAGCCGCCGGCGCATCGGCCGCCGCCCCCGTCCAAGCCCCTGTTCAGGCCCCCGTCCAGGCCCCCGTCGATTGGGACTCGTACGAACAAGAGCCGTACGTCGCGCCGGAGAACCCCTACAACACCAGCATTGTCAACGATGAGGAGGTAACCTTTTGTTCCCTTGTTCTTATCTTATTTCAATCCTTTTGTGTTAGATCTTGCGTTATTAGGGTTCGTCTGTTCCTAGTTCAATCCTTTTGTGTTAGATCTTGCGTTATTAGGGTTCGTCTATTCCTAGTTCTATCCTTTTGTGTTAGATCTTGTGTTATTAGGGTTCGTCTGTTCCTAGTTCAATCCTTTTGTGTTAGATCTTGTGTTATTAGGGTTCGTCTGTTCCTAGTTCTAGATCTTGCATTATTAGTGTTTGTGATTTGCTTTTGTTTAAGATTCGGTTAACTTATGTGAATAATCAATCCCATCCGGTTAATTTGTGCCGATGATGATGAATATTTGGGCACAAATTGATTCATGGTTTGGTCTGTGAACAATTGGTGTGTACAAATTTGTTGTGCATGATCTTTGGTTCACTGACTCAAATCCTGGATATAAGTGTGTCCAATGTAACTGAGGCTACCTTTTTTTCGTGCACATATTATCATGCATGATCTTTTATTCACTCTCTGTTCCATCATCACTGCAATTGACTCTGTGTTTTTCGATCTTTGGTGCTACGTGACAGGTGCAGAGCAGCGACGTCGACAGCGATGACAAGTCCTTCCACACCAAGACTCATCACGTCCTCAGGAGGCTGCAGTCTGGCCATTACGATCGCCACTTTGCTCAAGGCGTTTACAGGTGCCCCTTCTGCAACAGGAGGCTCTGCGCCACCGACTTCAACAGCCTGGTGAACCATGATGAATCCATTGGCAGAGCCATTGGCGGCGCTAGAGTTGGAACGACCGTGAACGTGCATGCGTTCATGGCCAAACACAAAGCATTTGGGATTCACCTGCACAGCCTCCAAGCTTAATCCCATATAAAATGTAGCTTATATTGGATGTCGGCAGTACTGTTGGATCTGTCATGATCACATATATCTATGCTATGTTGGCTGCTGTATGCAGCTTATCGTATATTTTCTCTGGATTTGTGCCCTAGATTTCCTACTCCCTCCGATCCATAGTGGTGTTGGTGCGTCGTTTTTTTGTTTGTGTTCCTGTCGTTAACTTGTTTATGGTTCAAGGTCTAGTTTAGCTAGATATTTAATCATATATACAAATGCTTTTCACGTGTTTTTTTGTTATCGATTGAATAAATTGTGCCCTGCAAAGCCACTCTGAGCTTAAATTGGACCCGAAGTATTATAAAAATAGTTCATACTGAACTTTTATATTTATCTAGGAAATATTTTACAATATTGTCTAAATAAATACAATTTTTATTACTTATTTTGCATAACAACCACATAATTTTTTTAGAATGTTAGGTGTGGTGTTATTTGTCATATAGTTCTAATGTATTTTGTATAGAAACCCTTGGATTCCATTGAACTTAAATTTATTGTGTTATTTTCTTCAAAAAATCTTTTGGAAATTGCACAAACCATTTTTTGTATATATATATATGGTAGAGATCTCTAAACTATATGATATAAAAATATCTTAGCAGAAGTTTCTAGTGTATGATGTCCGTGATCACATTAATCAAAACTTCAAATATATAGTCTAAACTTTAGTATATTTCTAGGTGGCGGCGGTGATTTATTTGAAAGAAAAAGTGTTACCATGACCAACATGATAATCACGGAAACTGTTGTTCTTCGTCGATCTAGTTTGAGCGTGAGAGTGTTCTTCTTGATTTGCATGCGACCGATTGAAAAAGGGCAGTGCGTGCCTCGATCTCTTACCATGTGGTCGATCTCGATCTTCCTGGTCAGCGATCGGGGCTGGCGTGCAGCTAACACTTATGTTGTCAATATCAATCTCTTTCGGCTGCGATCGATACCCCTTGCTTGCCCTGGAGTCCAAGGAAAGATCCTCTGCAGTCTCCATAACTAGATCTTTTCCCTTCTGATTCGGAAGCGCAATGCCTTGGGCGTTTTTGCTGGAACCGGCCGTGATCTGAATATTTTGACTGTCGCGCACCAGACTTTAGTGTCCTGTGATATCGTGCAAGCAAAAATCAGATCTCCACGTATGTGCCTCTAGCTCGATCGATGGATCCCTTCCTGATCTGCTGGTCATTCGCGCGTGGAAAAATTGCGTCGGGATTCAGATTCAGCGATTCACGGCCAAAGCGAAATCTAAAACGAAAGCAGATTCGACCGAGTTATCAGAGATAGGCCGGAAGATTACCGAAATAGCCATGCACGCATGCATGCATGCGTAGCTTCTACCTGCCTGCGCCTGCCATAGACTTTTGTAAGCCACATGCAGAGGTCTACCAGTCCGGCCGGCTGCCGTACGTGCACGAGTGGTGGCCGGACACGCGAGTGCGCTTTTCGGGACGTCCCAACTAGCTAGACGGTCACTGCGTGCTGCTGCTCGCCTAGCCACCGGGACGTGTCCACCTTTAAGTACCATCATGCCGGGCAGATAGATGCCTGTATATTTTGGTGACGCACTGACGCGGACGCAAAAGGCGCAGGCGGCACTTGGACGATAAATTATTAGCAAGATTTTCGAGATTTTACGGTAACCAGCAATTCCGGTTCTCTCCGGTAAAAAAACCTGATTGAGAAAAAAAAACACCTTACTGGAATGTCAGGCCGGAGTAGCTCAGACTTAAATCGGACTTTCACAGTATGAATGTTTGTGTGACAAACCTGATCGAAATTCAAAATAGAACCACTATGAACTGCATTAGCGGGCAGGGGAAATATCAAGTGATACTAAACCTCACATGATCCCATGGTACCATTTCTCAATATTCAAATTTAAAAGTGAGAAAATTTTTGAAACAAATTTGTGGGTATTCATCACATATGTTTACATTCCCACAATTTTTCAGAATCAAATTCGAAATACTCACAGGTAACCAAATTGATATGTGAGTAGTGGCTTTTGTTACACTATTCATCAGAGATTTACCTTTACCTTTATTATTTTTGTGCATGTATTTGAATTATGCAACTTCTAGGGATTGTTAAAACACATCTTATGAACATCCATACATCTACTTTGATTTATTTCGAAATTATAGATGCTATTTTTAAAACATGGTGCCATGATATCACACTGTGTGGTATCACTAGATATGGCATGCATGCATGCATGCACATGCTTCGCATACCTAGCCCCTCAAAAATTCACAAGCAACTTATAAAAATACTACTACTACTTCAATTACTCACGAAACAGGCTTTTATCCCGCTATATATTATATAGCAACCACATCAACGATACAAGAGTTAGGAACAAAGGTGCTGGGGCAACAACAAAAACATGCCCAAATAAAAGAAATGAAGACAACGGTGAAGCGACAAAGTGATGAAGACCCGCAACCGCTGCGCCCTCCGGCTTTTCCCACCACGCTCCAAGCACTCCGAAGTGTCCAAAGCCAAGCAGCACCCTCTAGAAGGGAAGCACCGTCAACACGGCGCTGCTGCCCTGACCAGATGGTCCTAGGGTTTTCCCCGGCTCAAAGTAAAGTATATGGAGGCTTCCCACGACGCCCTTCATGAAGTAATGGCACCGCTCAAAAGCGGCACTCGCGTCAGGGCCGGACACGCCGACAGAGATTTCTCCCGACCCCCGCCCACAAAAAACTCAGACACACAGGAGCGCCACCACCAAGCTTCACCGCCCACCAACAAGCGCCACCACGGTCTTGCGGTCACCATCCCATCGCTTCGAGATTAATGGTGTGTGGACTGTAAGGTCGTGGTACACGACACCGTGAGGATAAGGGCCAACAGTTCTGCAACCGTGCCGGAGGAGCCCACATCCACCGCCAAGCTGCGGTCATTGACCGGACAGAGTAGCCAGGACACACCAGACCCACACTGGCCCGGCCGGGCCTACACGGACCCGTAAAGCCCCGATTGCCCTGCTGCAACAGGCAGGCTGCGCCGCCGTCCCTATCCAACCTGAATCATCGCTGCCACCTCTAGAAGGCACCATGAACTAGAGCGCCCCGGCCCATCCAAGCCCATCTAGGGCCCGCCTGTGCCCATCTGAGGCCCAGGTTGCCCAGATCTAGGCCAAACGGCCACCGGCGGCCACCACCGCAACCTGGCACCCCGCCACGCGTGCCACCGTGCGACGCCGCCACACCACCGCCACCCGAACGCGCCGGACCAAAATCTTTCGAGGAGCACTGCCGCCAGGACAAGCAGGGCCCCGACCCTCTCTTCCAAGACGCGGGGAAAGGTAGGCCACCACCGCCGGCGTTGCCCGGGCTTTGCCCGGCGACCTCTGCATGCCGCCGCCAGCGGTGGAGGGAATGGCGGCGGCCGAAGGTGGGTGTTCGCCCCGTCGCCCTTGGGGGGCGAGAGGAGAACGGTTCAATACTTGATGGTTGTGCTAAATCGGACACCGTGTAATCCGGCTGGAGTTGAGCAAGTTCTTCACCTTCACAAATCAATCCATACTTCCTGTTTAGTGAAGAAAATGAACTATTAAAATTGGCTAAATCGTGAGACCCTTTTTGCCCATCCCTAGATGGCTCGTTATGATAAAGGGTCAAGTGCGGTCTGTAACAAAAAAAAAACAGCGACAACACCCGAGTATTAGTGCACTTGGTTTTTTAATTTTTCAAAGTCATATTTCTTTTTTTGCGGTGGAAAAAGGATTATATTAGATAGATATAGAGTTAATACAATCCGGATGGATAGCTAACTCATGACTAACGCTATTACAGACTCTTAGAATTTTAACAAAACTAGAGACGTGCTCGGAAGCTAGCAACATCCGCAGGTCTTCAGCAAGATGGCCAATTGCTGACCCAATCCTCTTCTTGGTCGACATCATGTGCAGTAGTTCAGTTTCAATGATGATATTCTGATGCCCCATGTCAATAGCAAGGCGGATCCCCTCTAAACATGCCATCATCTCTGCTTCCAAGGCCGACGAGCAATGCCATAAAGCATGGTAAGCCGAGAACACCACCGAGCCATCGCTTTGACGTAAGATCATACCCGCCCCCGCTTGTTCATTCTGGGCAATTAATGCACCATCAGTGTTCAGCTTTAGCTCGTCAATGCACGGGCGAGTCCATATCGTATGCGATAACAGCTACATAGGTGCATGATCCGCTTCATGTACACTAGTGGGGACAGGGCCTCTAGTCCCGGCCCATAACAGGCTTTAGTCCCGGTTTGCAAACTGGGACTTCAGAGGCGGGACTAAAGGCTAAACCTTTAGTCCCGGCCCGGTTACCAGCCGGGATTAGAGGGCCTCCACGTGGGCGCCTCAGAGCGTCTTCAGGGACAGGCCCTTTAGTCCCGGTTTGTAACACGGACCGGGACTAAAGGGCCTCTACAGATTTTGTTTTTGTTTTAGGGTTTTAGGGTTTAGGTATTCGGGGGAATTATTTTTGTTGTATTTTATTTTATTTCTTTCTTCATTTTAAAAATACTTTTCATATAATTATACGCATACATGTTAGTGCATATATATGTAAGATAACTTATCTTACGATCGAGTATATATATACAAATACAATTATATGGAGATCACAATTACCGGGACTAGAGCCCGTCTATTCGATTACATGGATCAATATTAGTAATGGTCCCTAGCTACACTAAATCTTCCTTTATCATCTACAACTTCTGTCCTAAAAAAGGCCGCTAGCTCCTCTGCAACAGCGATCGCGCGTTGCTCCGGTAGGTACTTCTCTCGCATGGCCGTGAACTATATAAGAAAAGGAGATCAATATGAATATCAATCATGCTAACAAAGAATGACGGGTAAAAATATAGATGTGAATGTTTATTGCTTACGTCGTATCTGTAATCCTTGTGCTCAGAGGTAAACGTGCGAATGAACTCGCAAATGTAGTATCCACATAGATGCGTCCCCTGTGGCTGCTGGTCGCACTTTACGAGAATAGAATATAATCAAAATAATAATCTAGCATCATAAATGTATTTAAAAAATAAGTATCTCGTACTACTTACCTGAACCGCTCTAAAGGTCAGCTTCTCATGAGAGATACCATCAGTCACGCACTTGAACCGCTTCCAAACCCTGCCCGACAAGGAAAATAATTTGCTAAATTTTTCATTACTTGATATCTCAAAAAATCATCGAAAGAGACCGATATAGCGCAAAAATGATTGAAATTACCCTTGGAGCATGTCCTGCAGGCTTTGGAACTGTTCCATGTTTCTTGATAATGGGTCGAAGACATTAACTCTTCCCTTATCAATTTAAATGTCCAACAGAATCCAGTAGTAGCTGCACATGTATATATATATATATATGTCAGTAACTTATCAATTACACTTATAAGTGAATGGACACAACAGAGTAAGACCCTCACTTGAAGTTGTATGGAAACAGTATGTGGTCACAGAAATTTTGATCCGTTAGAAACCTTAGAAGGTTTTCCTCCGTCTCCATGGGGTTATCAGTTAGCGTCTTTATATGTATTTTATCTGGGTCTATAAACCCAATATTTATGATGTTCCTACTTTTACAGACCACGATCTTCATTCTGCATAATAGAGTACAAGTCATAACTGAACAAGTTATATGTAGACAATGAATTGAAATAACTGAACAAGTTATATGTAGACAACGAATTAAAAACTTACAGACAATAGCAACTCATGAGAGATTTGTCGAGGGCGTCGCAATTTTACATCTGGAAGAGTTCGTCAAAGTCGACATGGATATCTTTGGGACGGCCGTTGACAAGGGTATAGCTAATAGAGCCCGTTAGTTGAGTGCCCCTGAGGCCCGTTAAGCTAGGCCCAATTGTAATGATAGTCGAGATACGAGTTCTTACCGTATGTCGATATTGTAATCCGTATCGGACCCTACCCGATCCTCGAGACCTGGCCACCTATATATAGGGGCCAGGAGGGGACGGTGTAGGCCAGATTGAGAACAAGCCAGGTTCAACACCCAAGTTTACTTTCGATATACACTTATTTCGACTAACCTTACCTTCGAGTTCATCCGACGCCCTATCTCCCCGATCCTAAGTCCTTCATCTAGGACATTTGTCGAGTTAACCCTCGTCAATTGGCGCCGACTGTGGGGACTCTGGGCGTTGGAATCATGAATTCGACGGCTTTTTCGCTTTTAGCCAACAGCAGTACAAAACTCGACGGAAGTCAAGAGTTGGAGTTAACAATTGGAAGTTTGAGCATCTTCGTCGGGCCATCGGGTTCATCCCGCCTCTCGGATTCGACGAAACCAGATCCGTTGGCGAGCAAGCCCGAAACAAAAGTAATGTTGGAATCATCAGAAGGCTCTTCCAGCGAGGTAAACTCGCCGGTCAGCTCGGAAAAAGCGCCAATCGCAGAAGGCGACAAAATTCGGGAAAATTTCGACTTGGAAGAAAGAGCGTGTCAAACACACAACAGCGCAAGGGACTTCGCCGCTGGAAGTAGTAGCGTCTCCAAAAAAGTGCACCAGCTATGCGTCATCATCACTGAGGCAGAAGAAGAAAACAACAATGAAGGAAGCAAAAGGGTCAACAGGCAAGTCGATAAAGTAAAAGAACACAACAAAAAAGAGAAGGAGAAAGTTCACGTTTCAGCTGGAGAATGGAGGATGATCACGTCAGCTATCAATTATGGTACAGAAGTACCCGAAGGATCAAGGAGATAAGTTCTGATGGGGTATCAGTATGCATTATATCAACATAGGAAGAAACTAAGGGAGGAAAGAGACATGCTTTTCCAAGATAATAACAGTATGTCGAAGGAAGAATATTGGGATGATTATAGCGAAGAATCAGAATATAGCAGAGAAAGGCACGGAGACCCAAAGCACAACAGAGGGACAACAGCACGCAGCAGAGAGGAAAGGTGCTCAAGGAGCCTTACTCCACAGTTAGAAAAGGAGAAAGAAGACTTCATACAAGAAACACCAGAAGCAGCGCTGATAGCAGCACAGGCATATTTACTAACCACGCGGCCTGAACCCGGAGATCCACGGGAAGACATGCACCAAGCCGCAATACGAAGTCTCGGGATAGTAGAAGACAAGATCAGAGGAAAAGGTCCAGAGACAAAGTCGACAAACTACAAAGGAAGGCGAAAGGAGAAATTCAAACACAATATCGCACGACACGAGTCTAGTGAGTCATCAGAAGAGGAAAGGCGACAAAAAAGGAGAGAGGACGCAAGAAATATAATAGCACAGGCTCGAGTAAATAAATCACGCCACGCCTGGAGGGAGGAAAATTATGAAGACGATGAAAAAGAGATGGGCGCGTTATGCTTGAGCCTATCCTATGGTTATCAGATTATCTGCAAGCAGTACAGATATTAGGGGGAACAAAAGCGACTGCAATGCAAAGTTTGCAGCTACACCTCACCGGCGCAGCACGATCCTGGTTGAATACCCTACCCAACGAATCCATTGGAAGTTGGGGAGAACTCGAAAGCCAATTCGCAAGAAATTTCCGTTCAACATACAAGCGCCCAGCATCACTGGAGGAAGTCAAAGCGTGTGTGCAAAGGAAAGGCGAAACTCTACGTTCTTATATACAACGATGGAGTGTAATCAAAAACTCAGCAGAGGACGTCTCCGATGAACGAGCAATAGACGCTTTTTCGGCCGGACTTCGTCGCTCAGATCTCATGGAAGAAATAGGAAGAACAAGACCAACGATAGTAGCCGAGCTAATGGAAGAAGCCAACAAATTCGCTGATGGAGAGGATGCATATAATAATAAAAGAGGACGTTCACCAGAAGTCGACAGAACAAGTAGACAGAGGAGACGACACCGCAGCAGGGATAATCAAGGAAGGCGAAATCAGGTAGCCGCGGGTTACGAAGCAGGAGAAGAGGAAGGATATGAAAATAGGAGGTTTCAGGCAAAAGGAGTAGAAAAAACGAGATACTCCGGCCCTTCGGCCGAGGATATGCTATACGGACCTTGTCGAATCCACTACGCATATCTTGATGGAAAAAGAGTCTCAAATCACCAGATGAAGGATTGTAGAACGTTCCTAAGGCTACAAAGTGCCATGGGCTCAGGCCAGGGGGGGTGGCAAGGAGGAAACACAAGTCAAGGATATTAGGTACAAAGGCTTGCAAGGCACCTAGAGTCGAAAGTCTACATATCAGCAATGATTCAACCGGTGCCTAAGTCAAAGAAAGAGCAAAAGAGCATATCTAGGCAAGTAAACTTAGCAATAACATCGCCACCAGCCACCACTGAATACCTGCGGTGGTCAGACCAACCAGTTAAGTTCAGCAGAGCAAACCACCCAAGGAAAGTTCCCAGGCCGGGCCACTCGCCAATGGTGTTAAAGGCGCAAATAGGAGGATACGACATTGGGAGAGTATTTATGGATGCAGGAAGTGGCATAAACCTAATATATGCTAGAACCCTGAAGGCAATGTGTATATCACCGACAAGCCTGAAGCCAACAGATTGTTCTTTCCGTGGAATAGTACCAGGAGCTGCAAATTACCCCCTGGGGAAAATAGAACTCGACGTATGCTTCGGCAGTAGCAGCAACTATCGCAGGGAGAAGTTGGAATTCGAAGTCATGGACTGGCCATCACAGTACCACGCAATTCTAGGGCGCCCAGCATTTGCAAGGTTCATGGCAGTACCTCACTACGCGTATCTAACGCTAAAAATCCCAAGACCCAGAGGAACAATTACAGTGCAAGGGAGCTTTGAAGTAGCCAACACATGCGACAGAGAATTCAATAGGATGGCGCAAACCTTCGGCATGACAACAGAGTATGAGAGGCTGAAAGGAGAAACAGATAATAATGTGCTACCCGACGTTGGACGATTCCTGCCAGACCAGGCTTTCGACACAACTCAGGACTCGAAGAAAATTCAGGTCCACCCTACAGACCCAAGTAAGACGACATCAATTGTGGTGAACTTTGATCCCGCATAGGAAAGCGCGCTCATTGAGTTCCTCCGTGAGCGCTGGGAAATCTTCGCCTGGTGTCCTTCAGACATGCCAGGGGTTCCCAGGGAACTCGTCGAGCATGCACTAAATGTAGATCCTAAAGCAAAGCCAGTCAAGCAACCATTGCGAAGATTCGATGAACCCAAAAGGAAGGCGATAGCATCAGAACTGCACAGGCTAGAAAACGCCGAATTTATCAGAGAAATAAAAACCTCGAGTTGGGTATCCAATCCAGTCATCGTACCCAAGAAGAACACAGACGTACAAAGAGTATGTGTCGACTACACATCTCTCAATAAGCATTGTCCAAAGGATCCCTTCCCTTTACCCTGCATCGATCAGATAATTGATTCAATAGCGGGATGCGCAAGGCTTTCCTTTTTGGACGCATATGCTGGTTACAACCAGATCAAACTGAAGAAAGAAGACGAAGTAAAGACGGCCTTCATCACACCGTACAGAGTGTTTTGCTACCAAGTAATGCCGTTCAGCCTAAAAAATGCAGGAGCAACTTATCAACGGATGATGCAAAATTGCCTCGGGAGCCAAATAGGACGCAACATCCAAGTCTACATTGACGATGTAGTCATCACCACAAGAGAGGAGGAATCTTTAATCAGCGACTTGGCAGAAACCTTCGACAACCTGAGCAGGTACAAGCTTAAGCTTAACCCGACAAAGTGTTTCTTCGGCGTATCGACAGGACAACTTTTAGGGTTCCTGGTATCAGCACGAGGAATAGAGGCGAACCCAGAGAAGATTCAAGCAATTTTAACAATGGGGAAACCCACGAAACTACACGACGTACAGAAACTCGCAGGACAAGTCGCGGCTCTAAGTCGCTTCGTTGCTCGATTGGGAGAAAAGGCGCTTCCTTTCTATGCACTTATGAAGAAGTCGGATGATAAATTTGAATGGACAGCAGAAGCAGACACAGCTTTTGCGCAGTTGAAAAAAGTGCTCTCCACGCCACCAGTGCTAGTCGCACTAAAAGAAAAAGAGCCACTACTACTCTAGATCGCTGCAACCCATCAGGTGGTGAGTACAGTACTAGTAGTCGAAAGAAGTGAAGAAGGAAAAGCCCACGGCATCCAGAGGCCGGTATATTTCATCAGTGAAGTATTATCTCTGACGAAACAGAGGTACCCGCATTATCAAAAGCTAGCATATAGTGTCTTCACAACAGCACGGAAATTGCGACAGTACTTTGCGGTGTACCCAATTATAGTGGTCAATGAGGCACCACTATCAAACATATTGAACAATCCTTCGGCAACAGGACGTGTCTCTTTGTGGGGAATCGAGTTATCTCCCATGGACATCACGTACAAAAAAAGGAAGGCAATCAAATCGCAGGTCTTGCCAGATTTTACAGCAGAGTGGCTGGAGCTGCAGAGCATGGGACCGCCAGACTTATCAAGTGTTTGGACAATGTACTTCGACGGTTCTAAGAGAGTCCAAGGCGCAAGCGCGGGAGTAGTCTTGATATCGTCGCATGGCGACAAATTGAAGTATATTTTAAGGATGAGTTTTTCGTAGGCTTCTAACAATGAAGCAGAGTACGAGGCTTTGTTACATGGAATGAAGATGGCTAAAGCATGTGGAGCAACTCGCCTAAAAATATTTGGAGATTTGAACCGTGTTGTTCAGCAAGTTATGAACAGGTGCGACACAATCAGTGACACCATGATGGCCTACAAGAACTTATATCACTATCTCGAAGGAACATTTGATGGATGCGAAGTCTCGCACATCAGCAGAAACAGCAATGAAGAAGCCGACAACTTAGCAAATATTGGGTCCCAGTGTTTACCCGTGCCATCTGGAGTATTCTGGGAGGAAATAGTGGAAAGGTCAATAAATGTGTCAAAAGTTCGACTACTGCAGCAGGCTCGGGGGCTACGCCGGAACCCGAGGAAGTCATGATGATAGAAGAAACCTGGATGCAGCCATATCTCGTATACATGATAAATAAACAATTACCAGAAGATGCAGTGGAAGCCAAGAGGATAACTCGACGATCGAAAGCGTTTGTCGTGTTGCAGGGGAAATTATACAAGAAGAGCATTACCGGCGTTTTGCAGTGTTGTGTAATTCCTCAGGAAGGACAAGTAATACTAAAAGATATACACGGCGGATTGTGCGGCCATCATGCTAGCAGCAGGGCAATAGCGGCAAAAGCGTTCCGAGCAGGATTTTATTGGCTAACAGCCATCGAAGACGCGAAAGATATAGTCAGGAAGTGTGAAGCATGTCAAAGATTCGCATCTCGACCGCATGCGCCAGCAGCAGAGTTACAGCCAATACCATTGTCCTGGCCCTTTGCACAATGGGGCCTCGATATGGTGGAAAAGTTGGACAAATCTTGGCCAGGAGGACATGTTTACATGCTAGTGGCAGTCGATAAATTTACCAAGTGGGTGGAAGCGGCTCCGGTAACAACTCAAGATTCGATAGCAGCAATCAACTTCATCAAGTCAATAGTGTTCCATTTCGGTGTACCATATAGCATCATCACGGACAACGGGACAAACTTCACTTTGAAGGAATTCAAGAGTTACTGCAAAGGACTAGGAATCAAACTCAAATTTGCATCTGTGGCACACCCAAAGACAAATGGGCAAGTCAAAAAAGCCAATGGCCTGATATGCAGTGGAATAAAAAAGAGGCTCTTAGCACCTCTCGAGAAAGCCAAGAGCGCTTAGGTAGATGAATTGTCCTCCGTTCTTTGGAGCCTAAGAACCACGCCTAATGCAGCAACTCAAGAAACTCCTTTCTTTCTGGTCCATGGCGCAGAAGCCGTGCTTCCAGTCGAAGTTACACACGAAGCTCCAAGAGTGACGACATACGACGAAACAACATCAACAGAAGCATTGCAAGACGATGTCGATGCACTAGATGAAGCAAGAGATAAAGCATTAGAAAGAGCCACGCAGTATCAACAGAGCCTGCGAAACTACCATAGTGGTCGAGTTCGTCCACGATCCTTTGTGGTGGGAGATCTAGTTTTACGACTCAGGCAAGACAGCCACGGCAAATTGGAGTCCCCTTGGGTGGGACCTTACATCGTCACAGAAGTGATACCAGGAGGAGCTTGTCGACTACAAGACAAGAAGACAGGAATAGACGAGAGTAACCCGTGGAATGCGGAGCAGCTATGACGTTTTTACGCGTAGAATAAATCTAGTGGTATCAGTAAAACCCGAGTTAACCTTCTGAACCTAGAACAGGAGGCTATAGGTCGGGTTCTTTGGGTTGAACTCGACAAAATTATACAAATATTTCTACTTCTCCGCTCGGGGGCTTCAACCCTCGGGTCGTACGAAAGAAACTTTTATCACGACATGGAGATCTTTTACACTACTAGGTTGTGCGGACAACCCGATATTCTTCAAAATAATTGGTTCACAAAGAACCCGATATATATAAAGCATACCTCAGAACAATGATTTGTTCTCATGGTACTATTAAAAGCATCAAAGCAAAGTACGAGTATTCATTACAGATAGTATGGCAGCAAGGACACTATAAAAAGAGATTACATAAAAGCAGATCATAATGAAAGTGGACTTCCGCTTCATATTCCTTCTGGCACTGGATGCCATGATAGATCTTCACATCAAACTTTGACGTGCCGACGTGGTAGTCGAAGGTCATGAAGAAGCATTGGTGGAGGTCGTGGTCTTCTGCAAACTGCGACCAGCCACCCTTGAAGTATTGCTCGCCGTCACCGTCGTACCAAACCTCCACTTGGTATGGAGTCCCTCCACCAGATTGTTCACGAAGAACCGTTTCTCGCAGTTCTCGCCCATCCATAAACTTGGTGAAATTCAGCGGCAGGCGCTGAATCTCGCGGCACTGTGGCATGGCAATGCAGAAGAAAGAAAATATTCTTGGAGAAGCAGAAGGAGCAGCAGGAGGAGGAGCGCTTGGACCTGGGGCGGCGCCAGTCACCTTGGGTTTGTTCTAGCTACCAGGTGGGCGGCCGGGACGACGCTTCACCGGAGCGGCCAATGACGATCCTGCAGCGGCCGGAGTTGTTTTGTTTTTGCTGCCACGAGGGCGGCCACGACCCCGCGGCGCCACCGGAGAGCCAAGGTTCAGACGAGAACCATCTGCATCAGCCATGTGGAAAAGTGCGAAGACTAAAAACCCTAGATGAAAAGAGGAGATGATGCAACGGAGGAGGAATCTGATTAGGGTTTTTACCCTTGCCAAAGATGCTTTATTTATAAGCACATATTATCGGGCCCCCGTGATAGCAAGGCCCATAAATATATTCACAAAAGAGTTAAATTCTGCACATAGCAGACGATAATAGCAAAAGGAAAAAAAAAGAGGAAAAGTGTGGTCGAAAAACCTCGCCTTGGGCTCGGGGGCTTACAAACAGGAGAAACTAGAAGAGAGAAGAAGAAGTGAATTTTGAGCCTATGATTGACTACAAGTATCCAACCATAGCCTCGGGGGCTACTCCCATCGGGAGCGCTGAGCGCGCACCCGATAGAGGATGAGAAAATCAATAATGAAGATGAAGAGAGTCTACCATGCAAACTTCGACTACGTAGTCGACAAAATATAGAGCGACTACTCCCATCGGGAGGCACTTGGAAGAAATTAATATAAGTTCAAAATTCTTTGATTTTATCAGTCAAAAGAGACTGCGACATGAGATTCTCGAGTTGCGTTATCGCAACGAAACTCGAATGCCGTGATTTATCATGAAGGTAAGACCCCGGGATCCGTCCTGTGTGGCCTGGTATACACACATGGATGCGCTCTACTGGTATGTATCCGTGTCTACGACATGAAGAAAATCCTGGTGGACGCACTGGGTACCCTGAGAATCACTGGGATTCATTCTTTGTAAGACCTAAATGCGGCAAAAGAATGGGTTTGACCGGTATCCCGAATTCAAATCCAAGGGGATTGAATTTGAAGTAGGTGACAAGTATCTATTCTGGCAGTTAACTGACCTCTTGATCCGTCAGAGTTGTCAGGCTTGTTCATCAAAACCCCTTGCGAATATTATCATGAAAGTAAGTCGAAAGACCAAGTCAAAGATTTGAAGATATGAAGAAGTCAAAGATATGAAGAAGTCGAAGAATTGATCAAGTCGAAGATTTAAAGATTAGAGATTCAACCCGAATCTGCAATTCTGGTAGAATCTCAGGGGCTACTGACAAGGGTATAGCTAATAGAGCCCGTTAGTTGAGTACCCCTGAGGCCCGTTAAGCTAGGCCCAATTGTAATGATAGTCGAGATACGAGTTCTTACCGTATGTCGATATTGTAATCTGTATCGGACCCTACCCGATCCTCGAGACCTGGCCACCTATATATAGGGGCCAGGAGGGGACGGTGTAGGCCAGATTGAAAACAAGCCAGGTTCAACACCCAAGTTTACTTTCGATATACACTTATTTCGATTAACCTTACCTTCGAGTTCATCTGACGCCCTATCTCCCCGATCCTAAGTCCTTCATCTAGGACATTTGTCGAGTTAACCCTCGTCAGCCGTAGTACTCCCGTGGGACACGCGCCACGATCATTATTCTCCCATTCTTTGCTTCATTCATGTACCATGTATGCAAGTAACACATATTTGTTGGGAGATCTTCCAACCTTTCTTTGCTGACCAAAGGCCCTCACATGACAAATTTAGGCTTAGGGGCTACAACAGCCTTGGGAAACCTCTCGTCTTGGGAAGCCAGAACATCTTCAACATTCATACCCCATTCAGCCGCCCACTTCTCTGCTATTTCCAAATTTTGCCCCTACACCAGAGAGGGAACATTCTCGGATAACACCTTGAGGGGTGGGATCAATTGTTTGGCCTGTTGTCCAAGCTGAGGAACGTCTGATCTTTTTTTTCTTGTACTTGTACTAGATTTGCTCCCACTTGCACTTGCACGTGATTTGCTCTTTTTCCCTTCCTTCTGCAATGTGCGTAGATAGTCATCAGGCTTATGGTGCAAGTCATACTGCGATGGAAGGGTCAGTAAGTATTTTGCATATTCCTTTTGCTTCTCGGTGTATTCCGGGCGGGGCTCGGGTTCCTTCTTTTTCATCTGCGCATCATAATGTTCCTTTGCAATCCTGACGTTTTCCTTGGGGGTACGATCATAAGGTCTGATGGGAAGATTAGCATGAGGTACCTTTGGGAGGGGCGACAGTTTGCGCTTTGGGGGGCTCCGTCACTTAGAACTCATCGACGGAGCATTCTTGCTGACACGCTTCCGCTTAGTATCCTTAGCGGCCGGCGGCGGAGAAGGTCGACCCATGTCCGGCTGTGGTGATCGAGATGGACTCGTGTTGTGGTGGCCGTAGTCATGTGGAGGGCTTGGAGGTGATAGAGGTGTAGGTGACCTGCGACGACTCGGAGGCGGTATTGTCCTTGGGGCCGAGCCTGGAAGCTTGATGTAGTTCTTGTCCCATAGAATGACTCCACCCAGTACTTCTCCGAGTGTCCTCTCATCTTCGGGTCCAGCGATGTCAAGCTTCATATCATGAAACCCCGGCATGATTTCATACACCCTGACTTTAGCATAGCCAGCTGGAATCTCACGGCCATGCCAGCGTACATCAGGGCCAGAAGGTAAAGCTTGTCCAACGGCCACCTTCATGGATATGTTCTTCATTCTCTAATGGAGTTCACATGATGTTGACTCCTTGATTCCATCCACGGGGTAGCCGGGACCGCCCTCTATCATTCGTCGTGCATCGTCAGTCGGGGCCTCAGATTCAGCCACGCTGCTTTTCCGCTTAGATGGGCTGGCGGTAATATCGAGTGCAGGATCTTGCTGGCGCACTACTCCTCTAAGTTCGTCAATCTGCTGCTGTTGCTCGTTAAGTCTGGCAAGCAACTGGTTGAATTTGTCATTTTCCTCATCCTGCTGTCGCTTCTTTGCTCTCGCTCGGCTTCTGTAAGTCTCTTGGTCTTTGGCAAACCCAAGCCACCACGGGTAAGAAGGACCAAAGCCTCGCGTTCGTCCTCCGTGTTCGTCATTCCCGAGGACCAGTGTGAGCAAGTCTTTCTCTCTATCTGGAGTGAACTG
This sequence comes from Dactylis glomerata, assembly GCA_007115705.1. NCBI lineage: Eukaryota > Viridiplantae > Streptophyta > Magnoliopsida > Poales > Poaceae > Dactylis > Dactylis glomerata. The sequence goes on along the minus strand of QXEO01000364.1, from coordinate 778,996 downwards.
TCTTTTTCTATCTTTAATTTCTTTCACTATTTTTTCCAATTTTCCCTGGGTATCCTAAGACCGTCACTGCAGATAAGGTCCCATATTAGTTCGTCGTACGAACCACCATGCGCAAGGAACCAATTTCTTGCTCTTATTTCCCACTCATCACGGATGTGTTCAGGTGTGATCCCTTTAGCAATCATCTCTTGCTCTTTCTTATCCCACTTTGGGATGACAGTCTTGTAGCCCCAGGCCCCAGCGTGTGGTGATATTTCTTCTTGTCGGCATTTTTCTTGTTCTTTTCTGATAATGCCTTGGCATCTTCTGACTCCTTGTACTCCTGAAATGCCTTCCAGTGATTCGCCTTCTTGCTAGATACCCTTCGAATACAGGCACTTTCTTTATCTTCAGATAATTTGTCCATAATTTCTTCTTCCACACCCGGAACAGTTCGGCCATCCTCTTTAGAGTCAACTGCTTGACTTTGGCCCTCAGTTCTCTTGCGGCGTCTTCATTCTCATATTCTGGTAGGTTGAAATGTGCCATGAGATCATTTCAATGACTCTCTTTGTATCTTTCGGCAACATACTCACTATCGTCTGCCCCTTTGCGCTTGTTCCACTCCCGAACGCTGATCAGGACGTGATCCCTAACCAGAACTCCACATTGCTTCTTGAATGTGTCGGCAACCTTCTTAGGAAGCTTGGGTTCGCCCGTAGGCAATATGACCTCAAAGGTGTAATGCGTTCGTGCATCCAACTTTTTGGTCGGGCCTCATTTCATAGCTTTGCTCAATGTGGAGGCCTAAGAGGAGAAACATTCGTCAATGTATATGTATACAATATACAAATATGTCCAATATTTTTCACATATTACAAGTGATTGCCGAACTTCATATATATACCTCGCCGGACTTCGTTATTTGTCCACCGGCTTGTCCATCAGCGGAGCTATCGCCTTCTCCATCATCGGAGCTATCGCCTTCCCCGTCGGCTTGATCTTCATGTCGGTCGATCTCCATTCCATCTCCGGAGGGGTTCTGATACGACGACGGAGATTCAGCTGGTTCAACATCGGGGGCATCTTTGATTATATCTTCGAGAAGTTCTTCCTCTTATAGGTTCCTGCTATGTGGATCCATAGTTTCTGCAAAATACCGATGGAGATTCAATATCGAATAACAAATACTATCCTAAAATCTAACTAACAAATCTAACAAATACTTAGAAAATACTTATAAAAATCTAACTTAACTAAAACTAACCTAACTAACCTAACAAATACTAAAACTAAACTAACAAATACTAACAAAATACTTACAAAAAAAATAACTAAAAAAACTTAATATCTAACTAAAATTAACTAACAAATAACCTAGCTAACCTAATTATCTAACTAAACTTAATCTAACCTAATTATCTAACTAAACATAATCTAACATAATCTAACCTAATTATCTAACTAAACTTAATCTAACTTAATTATCTAACAAAATATTAATCTAACTTAATCTAACTAAACTAACCTAATTATCTAACTAAACTAACCTAATTATCTAACTAAACTAGCTAACTAAAATAGTTAATCCGACTAATTAACCTAGCTAACTAACTAACCTAATTAACTAACTTAATTAACCTAGAAAGCTAGGGTTGGCCGGCGGCGGTTACCTGCAGGCGACGGCGGAGGCGAGAGGCTGGGAGCGGGCGGCGCAAGCGGCCCTTCGCGCGCGGACGGCGGCGGTGCGGTGGGCGCGGGCGCGCGGTGGTGGCGCGCTTCGGGTGCGGGAGGCGGCGCCGCTACGGGCGCGCTCGGCGGCGGTGCTACGGGCGGAGGCGGGCGGCGAGGGCGGAGGCGGCATCGGCGCGTCGGTCCGGCAGCCTGACGGCGTCGCTGTGGCTCCTCGCGCGCAGAAAATGGCTAAGTCCCGGTTGGTGGAACCGACCGGGGAAGAAGAAGGGGCTTATATACCCCCCTCCCCCACCTTTAGTCATGGCCCGTGGCTCAAACCGGGACTAAAGGGGGGTCTTTAGTCCTGGTTTGAGCTACGCGCCGGGACTAAAGGTGTTGGGTGGGGAGTTTCAGCGGCGCGCGCAGAAACGGACCTTTAGTCCCGGTCCGTGGTATGGACCGGGACTAAAGGCCCAAAAATGCGCGGGAGGGTGCAAAACAAGGATGTTTTTTCTGTTTTGTATTTTTGAATATTTGAATGAAATAGTTTTTGCATATTTTTGAATTTGAGAAACTTTCAACATGAATAAGGATTGAATTTGAAAAAGTATTCCAAATCAATTATCAGTTTTGTAAAATAATTTTGTAACTGATCAAACTATTTACAAATTTGCTATTTTTAATTAAAAAATAGATTAACTAATATTTTATGCATATTTTTTAATCTTATTAAACTTTTAACATGAAAAGTGCTTGAATTTGAATAAGTAATTCAAATCTATTTTCTGTTTTATAAAATAATTGTTCTAACTTATCAAACTATTAACAATATTGCCATTTTCAATTAAATAATAGATTAACTAATATTTTTTGCATATTTTTGAAGCTCATTAAACTTTCAACATGAAAAGTGCTTGAATTTGAATAAATAATTCAAATCCATCCTCTATTTTATAAAATAATTGTTTTAACTTGTCAAAATATTAACAATTTTGCCATTTTGTAAGTCTAATACACACGGAGAGGGAATAATCCTAATTTGCCACACTGAATTGCAATACTACCTCTCCCTTATGAATCAATAATTACTAATTGAGAATCAGTTCATTATTAACACACATGCTCCTTAAATAAAGGTTTAGTACATTCCATACATGCATTACATAAAAGGTTTAATACATTATTACATTATTGCACCAACATTCCTATCTATTATTTTTGTTTTCTTCTGGGTCGTAGCCATGGAGAATCTTCATCATTCAGTAGGATGCTTGGGTCAGTTTTTACTTTGAAGGGCGGAATTTCATGAAACTTATTATAATCTACTGACATGTCTATCTTGTTATCTACTCCCACGATGTTTCTTTTCCCCGAAAGAACTATGTGGCGCTTTGGCTCGTCGGACGATGTCTTCTTTTGCTGATTTCTTTTTCTCGTTTTTGTAGACATGTCCTTCACATAGAAAACCTGAGCGACATCGTTGGCTAGGACGAATGGTTCGTCCATGTACGCAAGATTGTTGAGATCCACTGTTGTCATGCCGTACTTTTGGGCAACAACTACCCCGCCTCCTGTCAGCTTCACCCATTTGCACCGAAACAAAGGGATATTAAAAGTAGGTCCATAGTCAAGTTCCCATATCTCCTCTATGTACCCGTAATATGTGTCCTTCTGCCCATTATCGTCTATTGCATCAAAGCAGACACCACTATTTTGGTTGGTGCTCTTTTTTATCTTGGGCAATCGTGTAAAATGTATTCCCATTTATCTCGTACCCTTGGAAAGTACATATAGTCGAAGATGGTGGCCTGGCGAAATAGTACAGCTGATCTCCAACGGTGTTGTTATTCATGATATGTGTCTGCAACCAACTGCCGAAAGTCTTCTCGTGTTCCCCTTTAATCCAAGAGTCAGCCTTCCCTGGGTTTTTGGAGCATAGAATATTCTTGTGTCTCTCGATATACGGAGCCACCATGGTGGAATTGTGTAGAACTGTGTAGTGTGCTTGAGTGAATGAATGTCCATCCATACATACTTTTGCTTTCCTTCCTAGTGTGCCTTTTCCTGTCAGCCTACCCTCATACCGAGATTCAGGAACACCAAATTGGCTTAAGGTCAGGAAGAAAGTCCACACAAAACTCAATAACCTCCTCTGTTCCATAGCCCTTGGAGATGTTTCCTTCTGGCCTAGCACGGTTACGAACATATTTTTTTAAGACTCTCATGAACCTCTCGAAGGGGAACATATTGTGTAGAAACACAGGACCGGGAATTCTAATCTCTTCGACTAGGTGAACTAGGAGGTGTGTCATTATATTGAAGAAGGATGACGGGAACAACAACTCGAAGCTGACCAGACATTGGACCACATCAATCTGTAACCCTGATAGATTTCTCGATCGATTACCTTCTAAGAAATTGCATTGAGGAACGCACATACCTTCACAATTGCCAGGTGAACATTTTCTGGTAGAATTCCCCTCAATGCAACCGGAAGCAATTGCGTCATAAGCATGTGGCAGTCATGAGACTTTAGGTTTTGGAATTTTTTGTCTTTCATATTTACGATTCCCTTTATATTCGATGAGAAGCCAGTCGGGACCTTGATACTGAAAAGGACTTCAAAGAAGATTTCCTTCTCTTCCTTGGTAAGAGCGTAGCTAGTATGCCCTTGAAACTGCCTTGGATGCATGCCGTCTAGTCCTTTATGACATTCCTGGTCCTCCCGTGCTTCCGGTGTATGTTTTGATGTCCCATACAAGCCCAGGAAGCCTAGAATATTCACGCAGAGATTCTTCGTCAGGTGCATCACGTCGATTGCGGAGCGGACCTCATGGACTTCCCAATAGGGTAGCTCCCAAAATATAGATGTCTTCTTCCACATGGGTGCGCGCTTATCAGGGCCGTTAGGAATAGGTTGGCTGCCAGGACCCTTTCCAAAGATTACTTTTAAATCTTTAACCATATCAAATACTTCAGCACCAGTACGGGTGACAGGCTTCCCCCGGGGTTCTGCCTTGCCATTGAAATGCTTGCCTTTTTTCTTTAAGGGATGCTTGGGTGGAAGAAAACGACGATTGTACGGGTACACATTCTTCCTACATTTGTCCAGATATATACTTTCTATCTAATCCAAACAGTGCGTGCATGCATTGTATCCCTTGTTTGACTGTCCTGAAATGTTACTAAGAGCAGACCAATCATTGATGGTTACGAAAAGCAAGGCTCGAAGGTCAAATTCCTCTTGTTTGTGCTCATCCCACACACGTACAGCTGGTTTGGCCCACAGCTGTAAAAGTTCATCAACTAATGGCCTTAGGTACACATCAATGTCGTTTCCGCGTTGCTTTGGACCTTGGATAAGCACTGGAATCATAATAAACTTCCGCTTCATGCACAACCAAGGAGGAAGGTTGTAGATACATAGAGTAATGGGCCAGGTGCTGTGACAGCAACTCTGCTCCCCAAAAGGATTCATGCCATCTGTACTTAGACCAAACTATAAGTTCCTTGCGTCACCTGCAAATCTCGGGAACTCTCTTTCGATTTTTCTCCACTGCCGACCATCAGCGGGGTGCCTCAACTTGTCGTCTTTCATACGATCTTCCATGTGCCATCGCAACAACTTCGCATGATCTTTATTTCTGAAAAGACGTTTCAACCGTGGTATTATAGGAGCATACCATATCACCTTGGCAGGAACCCTCTTCCTGGGTGGCTCGCCCTCAATATCACCAGGGTCATCTTTTCTGATCTTATACCGCAATGCAGTGCATACCGGGCATTTATCCATATTCTAGAACTTCTCACCACGGTAGAGGATGCAGTCATTAGGGCATGCATGTATCTTCTGCACGTATAATCCTAGAGGGCAGACAAGCTTTTTTGCTTCGTACGTGCTGGCGGGCAATTCATTCTTTCTTGGAAGCATCTTCTTCATCAGTACCAGCAACTTTTCAAATGACGAGTCAGTCACACCGGTCTCTGTCTTCCACTTCAGCAATTTCAGTGTGCTACCCAGCTTCTTCTGGCCATCTTCACAAGTTGGGTACAACAATTTGTTGTGGTCCTGCAACATCTGCTCGAACTGCAACCTCTCCTTTTCTGTGTCGCAGCCTCGCCGTGCATCAGAAATGACCCGGCCAAGATCATCAGCGGGCTCATCTGGTTCCCGTTCTTCACCCTCATTTTCTTCTTCATTGTCTTGCATTGCGCTATCAGCATACTCAGGGAACATAGATCGGTAGTTGTCATCATCGTTCTCTTCTTCATCGTCGTCTTCCATCATAACCCCTCTTTCTCCGTGCTTGGTCCAAACATTATAGCCAGACATAAAACTGGACCGAAGCCGGTGGCTCTGAATGACTCTTGAGAAAGTGTAATCATTCTCATTCCAACATTCAACACATGGACAAAACATAAAGCCACCACCATGCTTGTTCGCCTCGGCCGCATCTCGAAAAGAATGCACGCCTTCTCTGTAAGCGGCTATGCGTCGATCACCGTACATCCATGGATGGCTCATCTGCATCATACAACAGTATATCAAATGCAATCACGATCCTAAAATTAGTACCGCATGGTCTAAACGAGAAAATATAGTTAATAACCTTTTAGAACAAGTGAAAATAAAGAGGAAGAGGCTTAAGCGTGGCTCGGGCACCTCATATCGTAGTTGTGTTCGATGAACTTAAGTGGCATCGCTCTAACACACATTTCAACAAACACCTCTAGTGCATAGGAATGAAATAGAGAACTAGCACAAACCCACACTCCTTCATCCAAGAAAAAAACAAGGGAGAGGGGGGAGGGGCTGCGGCCATATATATAGGCAGAAGCCTTTAGTCCCGGTTTGAGACACAAACCGGGACTAAAAGGGGCGCACATGCGGGCCGCCCACCGCATAGCCCTTTATTCCCAGTTTGTGTCTCAAACCGGGACTAAAGGCTTGAAACAGACCGGGACCAATGGATGCCGTACGCGTGGGCAAATTTAGGGCGACGTGGCCAGGCCTTTAGTCCCGGCCCAGATAACGGCCGGGACTAAAGATCCCTGGCCAAAGGCCCATTTTCCACTAGTGGTACTTGCCCAACAACAAGTTTCCTTTGACAATCTGCTCGGGTGATGCTTTCTGAATATTCTCCAGCGAGTACATGTAGATGCAAAGAAACCTTCTTGATCCTTCTACTGTTGGCAGAGCTTTGTCATGTGTCACTTCATTACGTGCATGCCAGATCCTCCAAGCCACCATAAGCACATGATCACACATCGTAGCTGGCAATGAAAGGAGCCATTGCTCCAGCCAAGCACCTCGTCCGCCACCCTTCCATGCCGGTATGGTCCAGACCTAGACCTCAGTCATAGCAGCCCAAAGAGCAGCTGCATGTGGGCACTGGATAAGGGCATGATAATCATCCTCTGATACGTGCCCACAAATTCAACATTCACCTGAAATAGGGATATGTCTCCTCTTATTATTAGCCTCTGTTGCCAAGCCGTTCGATAGGGCCTTCCATGCAAATATTCTAACTTTTGGTGGAACATTACATCTCCATATCTTCTTCCAAATTGGCTTGTCACCCAACGATGCAGAGCTGGAAGCCCCTGTCGATCAGATTGAGAAACTCGCAGCCCTAGTCGATACGCGCTCCGAACTGAGAAACATCCATTGCGCTCATGCTGCCATGCTAGAAAATCACCTGGTAGTCTAGCAAATAACTTGATCTTTAGAACTACATCAGCATCAGTAGGGAGGAAAGTTTTACAAACCAGAGCTTCATCCCATACACCTCTATTGTCGATCAAACTTGAAACTCGGATCAGCCTAGACCGACCTTTGTCACCAATTACTTTAAGCTCCTCTCCACGTGGCAGCCAATTGTGACGCCATATCCTCACCGATCTATCATTCCCAATCCGCCAAATTAGGCCTTCTTTCAACAATTCAAGCCCATAAGCAATAGCAGTCCATGTCGGAGAAGGGTTGCCTGAGAACATCGTGTCCACTAAGTTTCCTTGTGGTTAATATTTGGCACGTGGGACCCTTGCACAGAGGCTATCCGGCCGTTGAATCAACCTCCATGCTTGACGTGCCAACAAAGCTTGGTTAAAGATGCGCTTATCTCTAAACCCCATACCACCACGGGGCTTTGATCTAACCAGGGTATCCCAACTTACCCAATGCTTCTTCCTCTTTCCTCTCTCCGCACCCCCCACCAGAAATCTCTAATCAGCTTCGTTAGATAATCACATAAGGAAAATGGTAACTTAAAAATCCCCATGATATATGTTGGAAGTGCCAGCGCCACTGCCTTAATCAGAATCTCCTTGCCTCCTTGTGAAAGTTCGCCCCACATCATCAGGCGCTTAACTAGCATAGCTTGTAGAGCCTCAAATTTTCCTCTAGACATACCTATTGGCGTTTCAGCTTTATGTTGGTCGATTTGGAATTGCCAAAATACTATTGTGTTTGACAAGCAAAAGGGTACCAATTTTTATCTGACTCGCTGCACATTGGATACAGTCATGGTCCCTACTTCTGTCGGAGGACCAGCGGGAGCTTATGGTTACTGGATGCAACCAGCTGCTGACGATCGCACATGACTTCTATTTCCAGGATACTTGATGGCGTCATACTAGTAGACTCCAGGATGGATAGCTTTTTGTTGCTACTTTTATTTCGATGGTTGATTCATATCTCAACCTTAGCTGATTCATGATTGTAATAATTTGAATACTCTAAACCTTACAATAAAAACAGCTGTGTGCATCACTTGATGCAGAGGCTGGGGTTTTGTTCCCCATTTCGAAAAAAATACGACCATCAGGGGTTGGCAGCTCTAAGTATTTATCTTCAAAATATTCCTTCTGAACATTTAGAACTTGTCTCACCCATAGTTTAAAAAACCAGACCGGTGACCGAACCGGTGAGGCTATCAGTTCAGGTTTTTACCGGTCAGACCACTGATCCACTGGTTCAATGTCTGGTTTTTTAAGTTATAAAGTGACATATTTTACTTACAAATGTTGTGACAAATAAATAATTATGTACGTAAAACGTTTTAGACTTATAATTTGACATACTAGTTCAACTTGCCCTATCAAATATTCCCATGCCAGCAACGGACAAGTCTGTAATACGGATATTAAACAGTATGCATGCATTTCAGGGAGCGTAAAACTGCAAAGAAAAAAAGCAATTCCATGTTTAGTGCCAGTGTGCCATTGTATAAGCAATGTACATAAGTAATCCCCGTCTACTGTTATCAAAACATGATCGTAGCCTACTTGGTAAGAGACGTGATTCACCATGCAACCGTTTGTTTTGCGTTCGAATCTTGGCTACACCCGGATTTAATTTTTCGGCATTGTATTAATAAAACCAGTCGGACCGGATGCTGGTTTAATGCGCGAAACCAGCTGTTAGACCGCGGTTTGCCCGATTTATTCCGGCTTGTTTGCGCCTCGCTTAGAAAACCAGCAGAGGCTGCGGTTCCGGTTTTTTCTGATTCAATCGGTGAACCGATCCGGTTTTTAAAACTATGGTCTCACCTCTTCCTGTATCAGCTCGCAGCAACCCGAGCTAAGCAAAATGGACCACTTGGAAAAGTCATATTTATAAATCTCCAAAAAATTAAATTAGAATTATACAAGTAGGCATACACATCCAGTGTGTACGCTAAAATTTTGTAGAAAAATATGTTGTACTTTTGGCTACGGAACAAGACAAATTTCAGCCAAAAATGACAGTTTTTTATTCCTATACCACCAAAAAAAATCTAAAACCAAAAATAAAATGTTTTTTCACCGAAACTTCACAGAAATATAATGTATGTGTATGTAACCGCAGACAAAAAAAATTAATTTTTGAAACTCAAAAGTACAAATTATCGATTTTTTTCTAAATCCAGACACACACTGGTGCCCACGTGATGCAAATCCTCTCTCGATCTGCAAGCCATTCTTTTTTTTATAAAGCAAATAATATATTAAGCTCGCAAGCCGCCTCATTAAAAACCTTCCAGTTCCCTTAGGTACCCTGGTAAGGAAAAGAGTACGTCTGAAACTTGCTGCTTCAATCAAAGTTCAGTTACATCGTGTATCAGCTTGGGAAGAAGGAAGCTAGGGGGCTCATCGTCCCAATTACAATTGACTTTATCACTAAAACATTTCCTAGCTATCTCATCTGCTACTTGATTTGCCTCCCTCGAAATGTGTGAGAACTGGATAGAACCAACATTAGTAGCTAGATCAATACAATCTGCATATATGGTCGCTTCTGTACCCCACCAGACCTCAGTACCAAGTAAAGCATCAATGACCGTTGTTGAGTCAGACTCTGCCTTAACTATGCTGCAACCCAGACGAAAGACTAGCTCCAAACCATCTTTCATCGCAAGAGCTTCAGCCATCAACGCAGAGGCTACATTAGGAAGAAATCTAGAACAGGCAGCAATAAACCTACCTTGATAGTCCCGAAGAACAGCACCCGTTGCACCTTCTTTAGAATCAACATGAAAGGAGGCATCCACGTTAAGTTTTACTTGTCTAGGTTCTGGACTCTTCCAGCTCTTCTCCTCGTTCCCTGCCTGCGGTTTAGATGATTTAGCCGCATTAGCAGTAATTGTTAGGACTGAAATTTTGCGTTGGAAAGACGGAGGGATCGATTCATTATGGGTATGTCGTCTTCGTAGCCACCACAAGTACCAGCATGCCACCGATATAAGTTCCTTGAAACCAAGCTCATCAAAGTCTGGAACAATATTATCTTCCTTTCGTAGTAGAAACTCGAGAACTCCAGAACCTGCTCTGTCCTCGCAAAGAGCAGATGTGATATAGCCCAAAAGACCCAAGGATTCCCAAAGCTGGATCGCTATGGGGCATTGGAAGAGCAAGTGTCGCACATCCTCAGGTCCCTGATTGCATATTGGGCAAGAAGCCGACGTGCCGATGTGTCTATTAGCAAGAATGCATTTTAGAGGCACGATCCCGTGCAAAGAGTGCCAAATGAAGATTTTAACTTTGCTCGGTAACTTTAACCGCCATAGGGTCTTCCATACTGGGTTATTAGTCGATCCGCCTGGAAGCGCCAAATGACCTGCTGAAGCTCCAAACTGGTGCTTCCATTGAAGATGATATCCAGACCGAACCGTATAACGACCATGAGACGTGTGGTTCCAAGCCAAAAAAACATCAAAACCTTGATGGTTAATAGGGATCTCCAGTATGCGCTCAACATCAACGACTGACAAAAGACTCCGAAGAAGAGGTTCATCCCATGTTTCTGTTACCGGATCTATAAGATCACTAACTTTAGTATAGATTGTCGCTCCTCTAGGCGTGATCACTGTTCTCGACGGGCTGCTAGGAATCCACGGATCCCTCCAGATATTAATCTTCTCTCCGGTCCCAACTCTCCAGATTAACCCTCTCTTCAGAGTAGTTAGACCTGCCAATATACTTTGCCATGTAAAAGAAGAGCCCGTTTTAGGTCCAGCTTTTAGGATGTCACCGTCAGGATAATATTTAGCCCGAAGAACCCGGGCACATAAAGATTCCGGATCAGTAATCAGCCTCCATCCTTGTTTTGCAAGCATGGCCAGGTTAAAAGAATGAAAATCTCTGAATCCCACGCCTCCATCATTCTTCGGGTAGCATAACTTCCACCATGCATACCAATGCATTTTGTTGGAGTTCTCATCATCTCCCCACCAAAACTTAGCAATAGCATCCATCATAGCCTTGCACACCCCTTTTGGAATTTGAAATATCGCCATAGCATAAACAGGAATTGCTTGAGCCACTGCTTTCAACAATTTTTTTTTACCACCGATAGATAAGTGTTTTTCTTTCCATCCATTAATCCTTTGGATGATTCTCTCAATAAAGTGTTCAAAGCAGTCACTTTTGTCAGCACCCACTAATGCCGGAAGGCCCAGGTATTTATCAGATAAGGCCTCAGTATCAATATGTAGGGCTTCACAAATTTCTGCTCGCATAAGACTATTAGTATTAGGGGAAAAGAAAACACTTGATTTTGAAAGACTCACCAATTGTCCTGAGTTTGCACAGTAGGTATCCAAGACGCGTTGTAAGGAAGTTGCATTGTTCATATCAGCTTTCATGAGGATTAGGGAATCATCAGCAAAAAGGAGATGTGAGACCGACAGTGCATTTCTGCACACCCTTACCCCATCGATGCCACCAACTTCTTCTTCATACAACAGTAGACTGGATAATCCCTCCGCACAAAGGAGGAATAAATAAGGTGAAAGAGGGTCTCCTTGGCGAAGACCTCTAGTAGGAGAAAAAGACTCTGTCTCCTCAGAATTAAACCTGACTTGGTATTGAACAGAACTAACGCAAGCCATCATGAGGGAAATCCACCTCTCATCAAAACTGAGTCTCCTCATCATGTTCTCCAGAAAGACCCATTCCACTCGATCATATGCCTTATGCATATCCAATTTAACTGCACAAGAGCCATTGTTTCCCGACCTTTTATTTTTGATTGCATGAACACACTCATAAGCCAATAGAACGTTATCTGTAATCAGCCGCCCTGGAACAAAGGCACTCTGAATAGGAGCAATAACCTCAGGAAGGATCCCTTTCAGCCGCAAAGCAAGCATCTTGGATATAATTTTATAAATAACATTACACAAGCTAATTGGTCTATATTGGGTGACCAATTCTGGATTGTCAATTTTGGGAATTAGGACGACCGTAGTATCATTCCAGCCATCTGGAATCACCCCCAGGTTAACTGCCTGAAGCACCTCCTGTGTAATTTCATCACCACAAACGTTCCAGAATTTTTTGTAAAAAACTGCATGAAGACCATTCGGGCCAGGGGCTTTATAATCTCCAATGCTAAACGCTGCCTTTCTAACATCATCAGCCGAAAAAGGAGCCAATAATTTCTCATTCATATGCTCAGTAATTTTTGGCAAAAAAATTTCCATCATGCTTTGATCTACCTGATCGACTTCAGACAAGAAAAGATTAGAGAAATAATGGAAAACAAGAGGCTTGAGGTGCTCTGTACCTTCCACCCAGTCCCCATCATTATTTTTGAGCTTCTTAATATAATTTCTCTTACGCCTAGCAGATGCGAAATTGTGGAAAAAAGAGGTATTTCGGTCTCCATGCTGTAGCCAGTTAGCACGCGATCTTTGTTGCCAATATATCTCATCTTGCTCGAGGAGGATTTCAATTAATGCAGCTTTTTCTTTAGCTATTGCTTCATTCTCATCTGACATTGGTCCACTCATCGCCGCTTCCAACTCCCGCTGAGCTTTTTTTAGACGTTTCTTCGGTTTTTTCAGCACCTCCTCATCCCAAGCATGCAAAGAACCATGCAAATGAGCTAACTTGCTCAGCACGCCTTCGCCCGGATTCGCCACCGAAGCCCTTTCCCATGCACGCTGCACCACCTCAGCAAAACCTCTCTCCTTCAACCACTTAGCTTCAAAGCGTCGCAGTCTAGTGCCCACAGTCGGTTCAAAGTTGTGGAATTCAGTATCAATCAAAATAGGCCTGTGACCCGACTTACCAAAGTCGAGATTTTGAAGTACTGCACCAGGATATAACAGTTTCCACTCTTCATCTGCCACAGCTCTGTCAAGTCGTTCTCTGATACGACCTCTCTTCCAAGTAAAAATATTCCCAGAGTACCCGATATCTTCCAGCCCACAATCAGCTAGAGCATCACGGAACGCTTGCATGCAATGTTGAGGCCGATCTCTACCTCCATCTTTTTCATGCAAAAATATAATCTCGTTAAAGTCACCGAAAACCAGCCAAGGCAGATTATGATTTGGCTTTAAGCTTCTTAAAAGATCCCATGTCTTATATTTATCCTCCCACTTTGGCTCTCCATAGACACCAGTTAATCTCCAAGTCTTTTCAGGGCTTTCAACAACTCGAACATCAATAAAATTAGGCGCAACAAATAATTGTTGAATAACTATCTCACTCTTCCAGAATAAAATTAATCCACCACTTCTACCATTACTTGGATTCACAATTTTGAAGTCCATTCGCAATCTCCTGCGTAAACAATCTGCTGGAAAATCATCTAGATGTGTCTCTGATAAAAACAAAACATCGAGGTTATAGCGCCTTTGAATATTCAAAAGCGAGCGAACTGTCGGGTTATTCCCCAAACCCTGACAGTTCCATCCTAATATCCTCATTGCGACCGGACGGACCCCTCGCGGGAGCCCATCTGCAAGCCATTCTAATTCTAGTGAGTATATGTATTGCGTGTGCCTCATGATCTGGCGCCTGCCTGGTGGCCAATATTATTGTCCCCAGCGAGTACATTCTTAGTACATATATTTGCTGGCCAGCTAAGCTACGCAACTTGCCCATCTCTACTTGTAAATTGTGATCGTGTTCCTTCTTCCTTGCATTCAAAGTACTCCATTTTTAGGAGCAGCTTGCTGCGAAGCCAGCTGTGCACTAGAATGGAAGTTTATCTGCGAAGGAATGATTGAACGAAACATGCTACTATATCTTTCTACGTTTCCAACTTCGGCAATGAGCCAGTCATGCATACAACCCATGTAACTTGTATCTTCTGACAGTCGAATTACTTTGTTATGCGAGCTAAGTAACGAGTTGCTATCGCCGAGAGAGAGAGGTGGTGGTAACTTCTAGAGCTTGCGCATAAGATACTTTCTTTGGATTTTTTCGAGAGTTGACGATGGCGATGACTGAGGCACAAGTCATTGTCTATTCCTCTAGCGTTATACTAGTTTGGTGGTGCTTTGACACATGTTTTGGTGACTTTATTTTGTATTGTTGTAAGATTTTTGGCAGTCTTTGTTGAATAAATGAAATAAAAAAAGGTCGTATGCATCTCTTTGATGCGGAGGCTGGGGCTGCCCACTAAAAAAAAACAGTAACAAGTTGCTACGAGCATGGGTTGCAACTTGGAAAATTTTAACGAACCGTTGTTTTTCTTTGTCCTTCGTGCTAGTTTTTTTTTTTTTTGAAGTGTGAACCGCGGGCAAAAGATTTGCCCTATTCATTGATTAAGGAGAAGTTTAGAAGTTTAGAATGGTTACAACACCCCAAATAAAAAAGCCTACTCTCCCGGCATCAAATCACCCAAATGCTTGGCACCCGCAAGCACCCAAAGTCTAGCCTCACACTTAATTGTGTCTAGAATTACAAATGAAGGCAACATCATTTTGCGAAAAACTCTTGCATTGCGCTCCTTCCAAATCTCCCACACAACAAGCAAAGTGAGGGAGGCGAGCCCTTTACGGTTAGGTGAGGTTCCTTCGGCAAGTAGAGACCACCATTCGGAGATGTTTAGGTTTAGCCATTGCGCCGTCTGCAACCCTTGAAGCCCAAGCCACTCCTCGATGAGCCTCCAAATTCTAATGGTGAAACGGCAATGGACAAAGAGGTGGTCACATGTCTCCTCGGTTTGCTTGCAAAGAGTGCAAAGACCACAATTTTCCCAACCTCTTTTCATTAGCCTATCCGCCGTCCAAAGCCTATTTTGCAAAGCAATCCATGCATGATTCTTGGCCTTAGGAGGAGCCCAAGCTTTCCACACGATTTTGTACATACTTGACTCTATAAGACCAAGGAATTGCATCCTATATGCCGAGGCCGTGGAGTATTGCCCATTAGCCGTGAGCTTCCAAGAAATATCATCCTCCACATCGTCATGCAAATGAATATTGTTGATGAGAGCCCATAGATGAACGAATTGTGTGAGATGCTCCAAGGAAATCGTGGCGTCATTCCTTAGCTTGTGAATCCAAGCCTCATCACGGAGGGCTTGCGAGACGAACCAATTCTTTCTCTTGCACAACTCAAAAAGCAAAGGGGCAATATCTTTGGGCTTTTGATCATGGAGCCAAGGAGCGTGCCAAAAAGACTTTTTTCCCCATTTCCCAACGTGATGGTGGTGGCGGGCTGGCGGCATAGAAGAGGTTCATGTCTTCCTCGGAGCATGGGTTGCCCATCCCCACCCAAATTTTATCCTTGTCCTTCCACTCAAGCCATGGCCATCTCAACCGTTGAGCCGATGCAAATTTTTCCAAGTGGAGTATACCAAGACCCCCATAGATCTTTGGCCGACACACGGTTTTCCAATTCACCTTGCATTTTGCCCCGGAGGCTTTTTTCCTTGGCCGCCCACGTGAAAGCCCTTTCGATCTTGTTCAAATATTTCATGGTGCCCGGAGGGATTGTTGAGAGGAGTTAAATGGTAGATACACATGAATTCTAAGTGAAACATGATGAGTTGCAACATGAATTTCAACTAGAAACTTGATGAGTTGCAACATCAATTCTAACTGAAACTCGACTGAGAATTAGTCACTCCAATTAATTAAAGCGGAGTATATCCTGTACTACTCCCTCTGTCCTAGTTCCTAAGGCTTATACTTATACTTAGGTCGTCATTTTGACCAATATAATACAACTTATATACTACAAATTATATATCACTAAAAAGTTCAAACATTGTACTTTCTAATGGTATAATTTTTATCTTATAAAATTTAGATTATATTTATCAAAATAACAATCTAGGTATACGTGTAAGCCTTATAAACTGGGACGGAGGGAGTACACTCACTAGCTTTCGATTTGGTTCTCGACAGTAAGTACAAAGGTAGGCACGTCCACTTGTCCGAGTGAGCCCAAAACAGGCTCGACAAAGGGATCCAAAAGCAGCTCCACTCACTCGCCACTCGCGCGCGTACCGGTCCTGCAATCTTGCATACAAGGGCCAGCCCTGATGTAAAATTAGCAAGTGCACGTACGCTGTCAACACAAGATGGATTTTCATGTCTCTCGTCAATGGCAGGGGTCCTAGTGACTGGACTGGAGACCGGAACTTTAACCCGGCCCCTACTCTGTCCATCGAGATCGATCTGGGCCGGGGTCTGGTACGGTGGTCCTGTTCCAACTTCAAGTCGATCGGCTACACAGGAGTCAGGCCAATAAGTGAACTACACACTGTATCTCCACTAGATATTGATCTAAACATGCAAATGCTGTGTAGGACAGTCACCGGTCAGGTAAACGTCGTAAATTACCACTAGTGATCGAGATTCGAAACTGGCAATTGAACTAGCTAGATATCGCGTGCGATGTTCCCTGCGGCCGATCAGTGCCCCTGGTCAACAGTCGATCAAGTGATGGTGTTTACAGTTGATTTGTTGACAGCAGAACTCCACTAGCTAGCTATATGCGGCAGGATCAGGTGTACTACGCCTAATCTTGTCATTATCGAGCTATAAAGTAAGAGACAACTCGATCCGTACGCCATAGAGATCGATCAGCTCAACACTTAGCTATAGGTTAGGTATATAGAATACAGGCTGACATAGACTATCAGTCTATCATGATATAGCTGGTACTATTATACTGTACTGATCGGTCTCAATCAGGCATATATCAGCAGCTATTAGCAAGAAGCAATATTCTCGGAGACAACTTTGTTTAAGAAAAATCGAGAACATGGAACTTAGTTAAGTATGTCTGGCCGGTAACCTACACGAACTTGCGGCGCACACACTGATCCGATTAGCTAACTATGTAGGGAATGTTTTAGCTGCACGTCCAGACTGCTTTTCTGTATTCGGTTTCAGCCAATGGATCTTTTTCTTTTGCGAATGGATTTCAGCCAATTGGTCCGTGTCGACGTAATCTCGTACGTAGCGGCTAAGTCATATGACTCAGTGAACAACCTGACAGGCCCCCTCTTTCCCTTAGCCAGCTCTCCCCTGCAGCCATGGCCAGCCGCGTGGCCCTCTCGGACTCCGACAACAGCAGCCGCTCAGTGAACTCCGTCATGCCGCGCCCGCCCGCGCAGACGTTGAGGTCCCTGGTCGTCGTGCCTCCCTCTGGGCGCGTTCTTGGACAGGATGGGTGGACCGCTGGGGCTGGCTCGAGCCGCCGCCCCGCGCCCGCCGCCGCCGCCGCCGCTCCTGGTGGTGCCGTCCCTGCGCGCAGCGGCGCGGGCACTGCCCCTGCTGTGCGCCCTCCTGGTGCTGGAGCTGCCGCTGCTGGGGGTGAGTGGATGCAGGCGAACAATCGCCGCCGCTGTCGCCAGGCGCCTGACCCTGCTCCGCAGCGGCCGCGCCGCGACAGAGGAAGCCGCCGCCCGATGCAGCTCCCCGCTAGGGCGCCTCCGGCCGGTGCGGCGAGCAGGATACCTGCTGCGCTGCACGGCTGCTGCTACAATTGTGGAGAAGAAGACCACATCGCTGCGGAGTGCACCAAGCCAACCATGTGCGTCCGCTGCGGTGGCTCCGACCACATCTCCAGGGAGTGCCAGCAGCACCGGGCCCCGGGTGCCGCTCCTCCGCCCGCCCGCCGCCCCCCCGGCCCGCAACGCCCTGCTTCTGGTGCGTCTGGTGCGTCTGGTGCGCCTGGTGCACGCGGCATCGATGTCGCGCCAGCGCCCTCGTCCCCAGGCTCGGACGAGGATGGCCGCTCCTGGCGTGACGTTGTCTCAGGGCGGAGCACGGGCGACTCAACGGCATTCACCGCGCCCTTCGCGCGTGGCGGCGTTGTCTCGGGCAGAACTACCAATGACCCCCCCCGCGGCGCCGTGCACCCTGGACGTGTGCTACCTCACGCCCTCTCCCGAGATGGTGATCCTGGAATCGGAGCTCGCGCGTGCGGTGGTTGCGACGGTGGCTGGCACCAGGTGGCCGGAGCTTACCCCTGATGTTGCCGCCGCCGCCATCCACGAGAAGCTGGCCCTGACTCGCTTCGATTTCTCCATCCGCGACACGGAGCCAGCTGACTTCCTCATTCTCTGCCGGTCCATGGAGGTTCGCAATGCAATCATCAGCCGCCGCCGTCTGGTGACCTCGCAGTTCACACTGCTCTTCTCGCCGTGGTCGCGCCACAACAACGCGCAGCCGGCGGAGATGGCAATGTTGGCTGAGCTAGAAATCCGCGGCATCCCATCGCACGCCTGGGAGCAGCGCACCGCGGAGGCCCTGTTGCATGGCAGCGGTGTGGTGGAGTCCGTGGACGCCTCCACGATGAACAGATACGACATGTCCTGCTTCAAGCTCACGGCTTGGACGCACAGTGTGGAGGCCATCCCTGCTGTCCGATGGCTTGCGGTGCCGGAGCCGGAGACGGGAGGCAGCTTGCAGGTGTCGGCTGCGCGCCGGCGCCCTCGGTACGCAGCTCCTTCCATGCTGTGGTACCGGGTGCGTCTCTGGGTCACCGGCGTGACGCACACTGACCAGCCCCCGTCGCCCGCGCCGCATTCGCCGCCGCCACCACCTCCGCCCAGCCCACGCCCCAGCGCCGCCCAGGACACCTCCGGCAGTGCCGGGGACGGCCCTGGCGCCCCGCCCTCCAAAAGGCAGCGCCGGCGCCGCGGTGGTCGTCGTCATCGCGCTCGTCGGCAGGCTGGGCCTGCGCCCGCTGACGGCCAAGGCCTCGACGCCACTGTTGCCACGGTAGCGGCTGGCATGCGCTCCCCAGCGTTGTCGCGTCAGATCATCGGAACCGCTGTCGCTGCGCCGGCGGCGGCGGCGCCCCCGCGGGATGGCTCTGGTCCTTGTCCGGCGATGGAATTGGTGGTGGGGGCGGCTGACGCTTCCATTGGTCGGGCTGTCGGGCAGCCTGGGGCCCAAAGTGCTGGCTCGTCCTTGGGCGCGCAGTGCTTTGGCCAAGCTTTCGGCACTCCAAGCCAAGGCTCCTGCGACGCGTGCTCCGTGGCGGGGCCGGTGATGCCTGCGCCAGCTCGTGGGTTAGCTACAAAAGCGATCTCATGCTCCTCTGTGGGAAGTGGGGGCCCTTGTCGGCAGCAGACACCAGAGGGCTCCCCCTGTTCTTGCACCGTTGGGACCTGTCTGGCCGGGGACAGAGATGCTCTGCGAGCTGCAGAAGCCTTCTTGTCGGCACGCAGGATGTGCTCAGAGATTGGGCGGGAAAGGGTGGATGCTGGGGCCCCATCGACCGGATCCTCCTCGGTGGCCGCGCCTCGGGATCAGCCAGATCCTTCCCCTGATGCTGTTCTGCCCCCCCTGGTCCGCTCGCCCGCTACACGGGGCTCTGAGGGACCCAGCGGCAT
The DNA here is from genome assembly GCA_007115705.1 of Dactylis glomerata. Classification (NCBI taxonomy): domain Eukaryota; kingdom Viridiplantae; phylum Streptophyta; class Magnoliopsida; order Poales; family Poaceae; genus Dactylis; species Dactylis glomerata. Next base: position 759,267 of record QXEO01000364.1, on the reverse strand, counting down.
GCAGCCCGCTGTTGATTTCTCCACCCCGGTGCATGCACTTGTGACCGTTGCCTCCCGTGACGCTGGTGAGGCCACGGCTGTGGATTTGGCGGCTGTGCATGGGCCTGATGACCAGGACAACGTTGCTGTTCCCAGTCCCGAGCAAGACGCAGCTGTTGCGGCGGCCGAGCTGACTGCGCTCCTCCAGCAGTTTCGGCAACGGCTGGACGACCCGTTGCTCCCTCTACCAGATCCAGTGGTGGTACGGCGCCGCCTCTTCTCGGTGTCCAAGCCGGCGACTCGTCGGAGCAGACGCATTGCGGCAAGGGGAAAGGGTTTGGCGGCCTCGGTCGTGAAGCGCGCACAGCGAATCCTGATGCACAAGTTGGGCATCTGCAACGAGGAAGACCGGCTCACTGACTCCCAGCTCAAGGAGTACGAGGCAATTTTTGCGTCGCCGTTAGGGCCGGAGCAGATCGAGGCCATCTCCTCCCTCTTTGGCCTGCGCTGTGTACCGGCGCCGGAGGTTGGATTGGGCGACGACCTTGTGGACGACCTTGTGGACGATGGTGACGCGTAGGATTTGCGTTGCGCGGTGGTCTGGTAGACATTCTTCGATGGATGTACAGAACCGCAGAATAATGGTGTGGAACGTGCGCGGCCTGAACAATCCCAGCCGCCGCTCTGTGGTGCGTGCTGCGGTAGCCGAGGCCGCGCCGTCGATTGTATGTGCGTCCGAAACTAAGCTAGAGTCTGTTTCCCCGTACGTTGTGGCTGAGTCCTTTGGCGCGCGCTATGATCAGTTCACCTATCTACCGGCCGTAGGAACGGCGGGTGGCATCGTCCTGGCGTGGTGCTCGCTGGACATCCGCGTCCTAGCGACTAGGGTGGATGCGTTCTCTGTGTCCGTCCAGATCGAGATGGAGGGTGCTGTAGCGTGGTGGCTTACAGCCGTGTATGGCCCAACTGTGGAGGCACTAAAGCCAGCATTCCTTGATGAGCTGCGCTCGCTGCGTTTAGCGCTTGTTGGCCCGTGGTCAGTTGCTGGGGACTTCAACATGATCGCCGATGCCAGAGACAAGAACAACGCAAACTTGAACCGCCGCGCCATGGCCAGGTTCCGTGCTGTCATCAACGAGCTGGAACTCAAGGAGGCTTGCCTAATTGGCCGCCGTTACACCTGGAGTAACGAACGCGAGAACCCCACCTTGGTTCGGCTGGACCGGTGGTTCTGCTCCGTGGAATGGGTGGACATCTGCCCCGACGCCACCCTTGCCGCCCTCTCCTCCTCGCTCTCGGATCACTGCCCAATCCAAATGTCGACGTCCGTGCAGATACACACGAAACGCCGATTTCGATTCGAGAAGTTCTGGCTTAAGTTGGAGGGTTTTGCAGATGTGGTTGCTGAGTCCTGGGGTGCCGCGGGCGCTCCGGTGGATCCATTGCGACGGCTTGATTTCAAGCTTCGGAAGCTGTCGCGCGACTTGCAGAGGTGGAGCTCCAAGCGTGTGGGCAACATCAGGGATCAAATCCTGATTGCCAATGAGATCATCTTCCGCCTCGAAGCTGCGCAGGATCGTCGGTCGCTGTCCGGCGCGGAGACCGGGCTTCGGCGAAGCTTGAAGCTGCGCTTGCTTGGTTTGGCCTCTCTGGAGAGAACGATCGCACGGCAGCGCGCCCGCGTTACGGCTTTGCGCGACGGAGATGCGTCCGCGCAGTTCTTCCGCATTTGTGCATCCACGCGGCAGCGGAGGAACCAGATACTTCGCCTCAGCGACGGGGATGCAACTGCGGAGGATCAGGGGGACAAAGAGGAGCTAGCCACGCAGTTCTTTGCCAGGCTCCTGGGACATGCGATGCCACGTGAACACGATCTGTCGCTCGGTGCCATGGGGCTCGCAAGCCTCGATCTCCGTAGCTTGGATGCGGCGTTCTCCGAGGACGAGGTGTGGGCTGCGGTCAGGGCCATGCCCAGCAACAAGTCACCGGGGCCCGATGGCTTCACCTGGGAGTTTTTCCGGTTCTGCTGGGAGACAGTGAAGGGCGATGTTCTTGCCGCCGTGCAGGCTGTGTTCTGCGGCTGCGACCAGCAGTTTGGCCGCCTAAATGGCGCTTTCATCACTCTGGTGCCTAAAAAGGAGGGCGCGGTGGACCTGAAGGAATTCCGGCCGATCAGCCTCGTCCACTCCTTCGCCAAGCTGGTGGCCAAGCTGCTTGCCATCCGCCTCTCGCCGAGAATGCCGGAGCTGGTGAGCGGCAACCAGAGCGCGTTTATCCGCGGACGGTGCATCCACGATAATTTCGTGTTGGTGCGCCAATCCGCGGTATCGTTGCACCGCCTGAAAGTGCCTGCGCTTCTGCTGAAGCTCGACATCGCGCGGGCGTTTGACAGTGTCTCGTGGCCTTTCTTGCTCAGTGTACTGCGACAGCGGGGGTTTGGGCCACGTTGGGTGAGGTGGATCACGACGCTGTTACGCTCTGCTAGCACCAAGGTGCTCGTTAATGGCTCGGCAGGGGCGGCGTTCCGGCATGGTCGAGGCCTACGGCAGGGCGACCCTCTGTCCCCGTTGCTCTTTGTGCTGGTTATGGACGTTGTCTCGGCCATGTTCCGTGCGGCCGAGGCCGCGGGCGTGCTCCCGCAGTTGCCTGCTGGCATACGGCACTGTGTCTCGCTGTACGCTGATGACGTCGTCGTGTTTGCGAGACCCAGCTCGATGGAGCTGCAAGCGATCAAGGGTGTGTTGGATTGCTTCGGGCAAGCTTCGGGCCTCCATGTCAACTTCCTGAAGAGCGCAGCAGCTCCGATTCGCTGTTCACAGGAAGCTGTGGACGCCGTCTCCGCCGCCATCGACTGCCCCATCCAAGGCCTCCCCTGCACCTATCTTGGCCTGCCCCTCTCTCTCAAGAAGCTGCGGAAGGAGGACTTGCAGTGCGTCCTGGACAAGCTTGCAAGGAAGCTTGCGTTCTGGAAGGCTAAACTGTTGACTAAAGATGGGCGTGTGGCGTTTGTGCACGCGGTGATGACGGCCTCTGTCATCTATCATCTGATGGCTTTGGATGTCGACCCTTGGTTCATCAAGGCGGTCGATCGTCTACGGCGTGGCTTCCTTTGGGCAGGCAAGCCAGACGCCCGGGGCGGTTGCTGCCTAGTGGCCTGGGAGAAAATCTGCCAGCCTAAGCATCTAGGTGGGCTGGGGTTCCACGACCTACGGTTGCTGAACGCGGCCTTGCGTGCGCGCTGGCTTTGGTTCCAGAAGGTGGACGCGAATAAGCCCTGGGCCGGGCTGGGGCTCAAGGTGATCCCGAACGCTAAAGCAATCTTCCGCGCGTCAATCAACATCGCCCTGGGAGATGGGGCGCTCACCTTGTTCTGGGAAGACCCGTGGATCCATGGCCAGCCCGTGGACGCCTTTGCGCCGGACCTGCTTACGTTTGTCAGACCGGCTGCTCGGAGTTCTCGCATGGTCCAGCAGGGCTTGCTTGGCGCAACGTGGGTGCGAGACATCGCCGGTGAGCTCTCCGTCAATGCTGTCGTGCAGTTCTTGAGACTATGGCGCGAGCTGCAGGGCGTACAGCTAGGTGCTGGCTCGGACACGGTCTCCTGGAAGTGGACTCCGAACGGCAAGTTTTCCTCCCGCACGGCGTACAGGGCCTTCTTCTTCGGGCGCACCGCGCTGCCCGGCGCCACGCAGGTCTGGAACGCTTTTGCGCCGTTCAAATTCAAATTCCACGCGTGGCTGGCGCTACGGAATCGATGTTGGACGGCGGATCGTTTGGCTAGACGCGGGCTCCCGGCCACCGCGATCTGCACTCTGTGCAATGTGGCCGGTGAAACGATGGATCATTTGTCGCTGCAGTGCCCGTTCGCCATCGCCGTGTGGACGGCTGTCTGTCATCGCCTGCAGCTAGGAGTGATGCCTCCTTCACCGCTGAGTACCCTGGCGCTATGGTGGCCGGATACGGTCCGAGCGCTCTCCCGGCGTGATTGCAGAACTGCCAACTCTCTAATCATGCTCACCTTGCGATCGCTTTGGCTTGAGCGTAATGCTAGAGTGTTTGATGGCACGCCATCCCCGGCAGCGACGGTAGTCAGGAACCTCTTTGAGGAGTGGACGTTGTGGGTGAGTTCTAGACGACGTGGGTATGTACGAGATGTAACGTAGAGGATCTCTCCGTGGGTGGAGCCTTCGGGCGTGTAACAATCTTCTCCCTCCTTTTCGAGCTTAATATAAATGCACGCAGATCTCCTGCGCGTTCTCGAAAAAAAAATATGACTCATGTTCCAGTTAAGCGCTGGCCTCCTCGCGCCTATAAATTGGGGTTCGACACCGGCTTCAGTCTTCAGAGTTCAGACCGCACTCACACTCGGCGGCTTAAGCTACCCAGCAGCAGCACAAAGCACTCACATCTACAGAGATAGCCAGAGGGAGAGAGATCAGATCGATGGCAAATACTATTGCTGCCTCGTTGAGCTTCCCGGTGATCAGCATGGAGAAGCTGGAGACCGAGGAGAGGGGCGCGGCCATGGAGGTCATCCGCGACGCCTGCGAGAACTGGGGCTTCTTCGAGGTACCACTGCCACACCCATATAGATTATAGAATCTCAGTTTAGAATGATTGATGAACGTCAGTGCTTGTCGATTCTTGATGTGTGCAGCTGCTGAACCATGGCATCTCGCACGAGCTGATGGACGAGGTGGAGCGGGTGAGCAAGGCGCACTACAAGGACTGCAGGGAGGACAAGTTCATGGAGTTCGCGGCGCGGACTCTGGAGGCCGGCGAGAAGGGCGCCGACGTGAGGGACGTGGACTGGGAGAGCACCTTCTTCGTCCGCCACCTCCCCGCGTCCAACCTCGCCGACCTGCCCGACCTCGACGACCATTACAGGTACACACCACACGTACGCGCGATTAGTTAGTCGTCAGATTGTTCGCTTTCGGATTGGTTTCTGAAGAAAAAGCAGAGGCGCAACCTGATAGTATCAGCTTTGACGAGGATTAATTATTTGGAAAGGTGCTGAGCAGAGATGATTATTATAGTTCCGTGATAGGGAGATTCTGGTCTATAATTCAACTCCAATTTGAAGCTTTGGACCTTGTTTTGCTTGCTTTTTTGTAGTACTCTTTGTAGCAAGGCTGACGAGGCAGCCTATTGTTAGGCCTGACCAAACATTCTGTACCCACCTGAACAAAGTGACACCTGACATTTTTCGATAAAGAGTGCTTTATTACTTAAAAAGTTTTAAGTATACACCCGGCCTCTGCATAACAAAGATGCATACAGCCAACAATCCAATCTCACAACCAAAAAAAGGCAAAATTACATATCATCATGAGCAATTGTAATCTCGCCTAAACTGAGTGACCAATGCGTAGACTATGCAGCCACCCATGTTGGAAAAAAGTATCCCTCGCCGTAGCCTCCAAACGAGCATAGACCTCCGTAAAGAGGTCGCGATCCTCAGCTCAGATTACAGAATGTTATACTGCATAATTACTATCACTGCATCGTCTAGAACCAGTAAATTTTATCGAATGAATTTCCCAATTACACCTGACATTACCGTCGATCGACATCTGTAGTGCCATTTTTATTGGGTAGTACTTGGGAGAAACAAGAGATAAGATTGCGCACATCAGAATCCTAGTTAAGCAACAGTAACCAGCACGACTCGAATCAGCTTCCTTTTAGCTAGTGACACTTGTTGGAATCAACAAATATTCCTAACAAAACTGCCTTTTCTCGTGTCGTTGTTGCAGGCATGTGATGAAAGAATTCGCGTCAGAGATCGAGAAGCTAGCGGAGCGCGTCCTGGACCTGCTGTGCGAGAACCTTGGCCTCGAGAAGGGCTACCTAAAGCGGGCCTTCGCGGGCTCCAAGGGCGCCCCGACGTTCGGCACAAAGGTGAGCAGCTACCCGCCATGCCCGCGCCCTGACCTCGTCGACGGCCTCCGCGCGCACACGGACGCCGGCGGCGTGATCCTCCTGTTCCAGGACGACCAGGTGAGCGGCCTCCAGCTGCTGAAGGACGGGGCCTGGGTCGACGTGCCGCCCATGCGCCACGCCATCGTCGTCAACATCGGCGACCAGCTGGAGGTGATCACCAACGGGAGGTACAAGAGCGTGATGCACCGCGTGATGACGCGCTCTGACGGCAACCGCATGTCCATCGCGTCCTTCTATAACCCTGGAGCCGACGCCGTCATCTTCCCGGCACCAAAGCTCGTCGGCGATGGCGCCGCGGAGGAGAACGAGGGCGAGGATGGTGTTGGGGTGTACCCGCGGTTCGTTTTCGAGGACTACATGAACCTTTATGTGCGCCACAAGTTCGAGGCCAAGGAGCCACGCTTCGAGGCCATGAAGTCGGACGCGGCACCCATCGCCACTGCGTGAGATTAGGGACAGTTGCGCCAGTATTCCAGATAATATTATTTTTCAGATGTGATGCGGTGTTTACCATAGATATTTTGTGTTTATGTAATGTTTTCGGTCGTTGGCATCACCATACACTAGTAGAAAAAACTACATGAACCTGGTGCTGGTATATGAGTAATCTGTTGCCGTGTGTGAGGAGTGAGGTGAAGACCTGGAGTAACCGTGTGTATGTATGGCAGCTACGGATGTGCTACCGCTGTGCCAACATGTCAAGCACTGTACATATTTTTGTTATATTTACAAGAAGGGTTTTCATTATTTTAATTTATTTTTTATGTTCAAATTTTATCTAAAATGAAATGACTCGGTGCTAAATTGGGCACTTCTGGGGCATACCAGAGGGAATCTGTGAAACCGACATTGTAAAATACTCCCTCCGTTTATAAATATAAGATGTTTTAGGTTTGTGAAGCAAATGTATATAGACATATTTTAGTGTGTAGGTTCACTTGAATATACACACTAAAACTTGTCTAAATACATTTGCTTCACAAACCTAAAACATCTTATATTTATAAACGGAGGGAGTAACACTTTGTGCACCAATAAATAATTTTTTCAACCAAGCTTGAACAGGCGAAAGATGATGCGTAGTTTAAATTTCGCCCGCTTCTTGAAAACTGGCTAGAATCCATATAAATAAAGATAAACTTTTAGATTTCTTTACATGCAACAGTTATGTAAATTGTGCATTAAATATGGTCAAATAGTTGTTGGAATAGGAGTGGCACCATATCACGCCGTAATTTATGTACTCCCTCTGTCCACTTTTATAAGACCTTGTAGGAAGTGGACTAGATACATACCAAAATGCATGTATGTAGACATGTTTTATATGTAGGTTCACTCATTTTAGTTTGTATCTAGACTATATTAAAATTTCAACAATGTCTTATAAAAGTGGACGGAGAGAGTACTTGATTCACAAAAAGACATGTGATTTAGTACCTATAATATAAAAATGATTTTTTATACAAAAAATTGAAATTTTTCATTTGGCAACATTATTTGAAATGGCAAGATACCCCTCTCTAATAATTTTAGACTCATTCTAATGAACTATACAATGAAAATGGAAAATTAATTTCTTTTGAAAAAGAGGCTTTTGCCAAATTTGCACTCCGCAAAGCCACCCAGCACAGGTAAACCCTAGCTCTATCACAGTATCGTGATTGCCACGTGTCCCTCCAGTTTGCCAAGTATATGGCATTTGACGAGTGTATTTTAGGCTTTCTACCCAGTTTGTGTGTTTGCCAAGTGTTTTTTAAGACCTTTGCCGAGTTTATGTGTTTGCTGAGTGTTTTTAGATCTTCATCGTGTGGGTTTGACACTCAGAAAATAGCCAACTTGCCAAGTTCCGAACTAACTAGAAACAGTCGGCAAACAGTCGTATACTCAGAAAAAATGATTTTTTGGTAGTGAAACGCTGAAGCGCGCATTCCGCTCGTACGTGAAATAGGAATGGTGTCTTATCACAATATAATTTATGTACTTGATTCACAAAAAGAATACGTTTTAATCTTATAAATATTTTATTAATGAAAATTGTTTTGTGTAAAAAAAAGTTGAAAAATCCTTTTGGCAATATCTATCTGTTCTATTATTATATACTACAAAAGTAATATACGGGTGTTTAATAGAGCTACCATGTTGATCCACATCATGTACATTAATTTTAATGGTTAGATCTAAAATTTACGTCTGTGATTTTATGAAATATTAATTATTACGTAACATGTTTCACACAATATATGTTTAGAGTGTACACCAGTTGCGACGTTTGGAAGGCGGTCGTTGCGTTTTGGTAATGTCCGTTTAAAGAAACCATTTCTCCTACGAATAGTTCTTTAGAAATAGTAAATAGTTTTTTTCATGTCAAAAAAGTATGAGCCAATCAGATTCCTATAGGCAGTTTACATGGGCGTGTATCTACGCTCTGTTTTTTTTTTCTGACTGGAACTTCATGTGTAAGTAAAAAAGTTTGGCTGAAACGTGGCAAGAAAATAAAAATATATAAAGTGATGGCCATGGTAGAAGCTGCTAGGATATGGGCCGTTTAGAAAAAATATATGAAGTGATGATCCGCACGTATTTTCTCTATTTTATTTTTCCAACTTTCTGACTTTAGTCTAAGTCAAATTCTAAATTTTTCGATCAAACATGTAGCAATAAATATCAATGAAGACACCACGTTAAGCCACATAATCTTAATTATTTTAATAGTTAGATCTAAAAGTTTTGACTAAGATTTAACTAGAGAATTATAGTCACACTTACGGTTTTTTAAACTAGAGATTACACGTGTTTTTATGTGTAGAATATGTTATAAAAAAAGTATAAGCCAATAAGATTTCTAATTAGATATATTTCCCACATAAGTACAATTTAATCCCACAAAATGTGAATATCTATAAAACTTTAAAGTTCTCCACAACCACTTTTGAAACCCTAAAAATGATGCCCAAGCATTTGCCAAGTTATTTATTGAGATCTCTTGAATCAGATTAGGAAATAAAGCTGGTTCATTAGATGAATAAAGATCGACCTTCCATCTCCTAGGACCATCTAGAAAGCATAGAGGTTTAGCTCCATTCAAAAAGAAAATACGGCATAGTTGTTAAGTGAAGAATATGTGTATAAAGCAGCTAAAAAAATTAAAATCTCATGTTCGGTCTGAAGCGCATATATAGAAGTTATCCATGGAAGGAAAGACAACTCTGAATCCTCTTTGTCTAGAAGCTATAAGTAATTCCACTATGAAGCTCTTAGAGACTTTGATCCTATTTCAAGATGAACACTAGCAACGCTAAACACATGCAAGTCAAACAGTAACTAGTGTTTCCGGTGGTGAATGAGTAAGTATGATATAAGAACCTATCACTGGGAGGGAAACAATAAAAAGTAACTCCATGTAGTTGCACATTGTTAGATCTCATGCAAAATATTTTAAAGTGTTAAATTGTTTTGACAAGACAGAATTTCAAAGAAAGCCTAGCTCTTATTGAGAGGATAACAAGGCATGATATATTGCTTTGTGTAGCCGTGCACACAATACTAGAGAGTCCATAGCTATAGATCCAGGCTAGCAAGCAAACAACAATTTACCTAGAGACATCTGGTTTACCACTTAGTTTGATTGTTATCCTCAGAAGTAAATATCTTAGTTTTATATAAAAAAATAAAGGTGAAAGTTAGACCTCAAAGAATGTGGTTGTGCACAATAAATATACAATTAGTGAGATGGCTAAGCAGGGAAATTTGCAATTTAAAGTAAAAAATACATATCACAACTTCCAAAATTTTAAAGATGATGCCATTGCATTTGCGAGGGCCATCGTGCTAGTTATTTAAAAGGTATTTAAAATGGCAAGATACAATGAAAATAAAGAAAACAAAGAAATTGAAAAAAGGGGGGGTTTTGCCGAGTGTTGCACTCGGCAATGTCCTGTGTCACAGGCACGCCCTAGCCCGGTCGCGACGCTGTTTATTCCGACCGCTTGTCACTTGTCTCTCCGGAGTACCGAGTATTGGTGTTTCCCGAGTGTTTTTTAAGATCATTTCCGAGTTTAGGGAGTTTGCCTAGTGTTTTTAGATTTTACCAAGTGTTTTTTAGTTTGTTACTCAGCAAATAGCTTATTTGTCAAGTTCCGAACTAAAAACACCCTCGCAAAGCGTATACTCAGCAAAAAAAAAAACAATTTCCCGCTAATGAAAACACTGTATTTGCGTATTCATGTAGCCATGCCGCCCGTTCGTGCACATGAACGCCACTACGTAACAAAAGCACACTGTACCAATCGTATCCGTACACTTGTAAATCTCACTGAATCAACAGTACATCCATCATTGCATGGGATACGGATACTCGGACCATGCGGCCGACGCCCTTGGCATGTGCATGCAGCACGGTGACACGGGGTACATTATTGCGGCGGACCAATGCTACAGCCACTGTTGCTGCGTTGCTGAATCGATCCATTCGTGGGGAACGGCCCTACTGCACCGAACGCCGCATGGGCCGCGGATCCTGATATAAAAGTGATAGACAATAACGAAGAATGAAAAGGAAATCACAGCACGGAGATATAAGATTTTAACGTGGAAAACTCTCTCCAACAAAGAGAGGTAAAAACCACGGGCGCTAGCCAGTAAAACTTCACTATATCAGGAGTGTGTTTACAAACACCGTGAGTTATCTTATAATACGATAAACCCTAGCCGGCGGCTTACAAGGAACATATATAGGCGGCGGTAACGATCCATACCTCCGGTGTTCGCTTCGGTCCAAGCCTCCAGCGACGGGTCTCGCTACGCTTCGTCCGAAGTTAGCCTTTTTTCAGTACACCAATACTTAAATTTGGATTATAATATTGTTTCAAAAAAAAATTGGATTATAATATAACAAATCCGTCGTCGATCGATCCAATCTCCTCATCCTTTTCATAGTACGCGCGCGTAGCGTAGGCGGTGCTCTTCTCTACTTGCACGCCTCTCTTCCAGCTTTCCTGGAGGATCGATGGATGAGATTATAAAATTTCCCCGATCTAGTTGAATTTAGATATCGGAAGCAATGATTGATTTCCAAAAGGGACATGACAAGAAAGTTAGACTGGTTGGTGCGAGGATAAGATGATGAGGCTGATCACAACACTCCTTATTTCGTTTGGTCTGGTTTCTGAAGTTACACAATTGCCACGCGTTCAAATTCGACCTATTTTGTGATCAGCTAGCTCCAGTTCGACCGTCAAAGACGGAAGCATGAGAAGTTGAAGATAAAATTTGCATTCCAAAAGTGGTTGTGTTAAAACTTAAAGCCTGTAGCCCATGACTCATGATGCAATCCTGCCGACTCCCTGTCCGCAAACAAAAAAGAAATCATCCAACACTGTCGAACTATCTCTGGCAATAAATATTTCGCAGACGCTGCTTTATGAAAGAGATGTGCAAATGCCAAAATTCTTCTCATCATCAGGTGCTTAATTACTTTCTCGATCCCTATTTGGAATTCCGCCAAGACAACATGCATGCGTCTGCGAGATGGTAACCCAAATATACATAGCAGTGGCCGAATTATTCGAGCTAGCACTATAACAAGTGTTCGTTAATTAGCGCACGCCACAGAAATAATAACGCAGATCGACGAAGCTGCCAGGCTTGCTCATAAGAGGAACAATCTTATCCGGAGGGAATCGCAGCATTCTGCTAGCTTTTGTAAAGCGATTGATTTAAACATGCATGCGGCGAAATTCCTGTTGGTTAACGTTGGCCTATCGCGATTAAGGTTGCGCGGATGTGCGAGCTGGGAAGGACACATGCAGCTCACGTAGCAGCACGGATTAGATTTCGATTCCCGGCCGGCCGTTTCAAAAGTTTATCCAGGCTGCTGTCGAAAAGATTAGCATAGCATTTATACCTAGAATGCAGCCACCAAAGCTCACGTGCTTATACTTGGCCACCAACTGAAAGTTTTCTTGGCGGGAACAGAAGGTATTGTTGGATCGAATATGTTTTCGGACCATCCGGTATCACTGCTGGAAAAAAGGCCTTCAATCCCGGTTTGTAAAGCCCATTAGTTCCGGTTGTAGCAACCAGGACTAACAAAGCGGGACTAAAGGCTCCAGCCTTTAGTCCCGGTTGCTTACGAACCGGGATCAACGGGCCTCCATGTGGCCCGGAGCATGTGCTGCGGCTGGAGGACCTTTTGTCCCGGTTCGTAACACGGACCGGGACTAAAGATCCATTCGAAATAAAATTGTATTTTCTGTTTTGGAATTTCTGTATTTCTTTATTTCTCTATTATCTAATCATCTCTATTCTCATATCAAATTAGATACTTATGGCTCTCACTCCATATCTCATCTCTATTCTGTACTTGTGGTCCTCACTTCCTGGTCGGTCACCCATCCTCATACTGCTCCACCTTTAGCACGCTTAACTTCTCCATTCCTTTCATACTAGCTTCCAAGACTACGCTCGCGACTTGTTGATAATAGTATGCTACCAATTCTATTAACTTATATACTTTGGAAATATATAATATTACTTTTTTAAATTCTAAAAAAATTCACAAATTAAGCAACATTGATTAAGTAATAATAAGCATGAATGAATTCCAAATAATTTTTATACATAATTTAATTATTAATTTTTAATAATTAAAATATTCAAAAAAGGCCAAAAAACTTGAAAAATCACAAATTCGAAAATTAATAGACTTTGTTAACCGAAACAAAGAGAGTACATTTTTCCAAACATATACTCATCCAAAAAAATTCCAAACACATACTCATCCAACATTTTTCCAAACATACTCATCCAACATTTTTTCAAACATATACTCATCCAACATGGCTCAAAGGGAGTACATTTTTCCAAACACATACTCATCCAACATTTTTCCAAACATAATCACCTAATAAACATTAAGTTTAAGACGATCAACATGGCTATTGTAGCCTTTTAGCTTCCAGAATCTCCTAGCAATCTCAAAGCCTAGGCGAGCGTCTAAAGCGGCATATAACATTTGGTTGAAGCTCAATGGAACTTTTTCCCAACCAAATATTAGTTCATCTTCTTCATCATCATCATCTTCTTCTTCTTCTTCTTCTCCCTTTTTCTTGTACTTCTTCTTGTCCTTCTTCTTCTTGTCCTTCTTATTGTCCCTCTTCTTGTTCTCAAGATGTGTCCTAATAGTAGCATTGGCCAAATCATAGAGACTCGGCGTTAGCTTGTTGGTGGGGTTTGGGACAATCTTTTGAAGATCGTACGCTGACGGAATAACAATTCCGTATGACCTCAGCTTGCGTAGATCATTGCCGATAGCCGCACCACAAAATTTGATGGTGGTGTCCTTCAAGAAGTCCTTGAGTAGTTGCGGCACGCCATTGGCCTTACAAATCTGGAAGATCAATATCTCGGACGCCACCGAGAGTTGAAGGACGGCGGCACGCTGAGGGACCTCGTGAGTGGTGAACTCACAATCCAAGCCCACGCACTTGATCGGTGCGGCGTCGAGGAACCGTCGCTTGACGGCGCGGATCCACTTCTCCACCCTTGAAGCACGGAGAGTCTCCGTGATGGTGAAGTTCATCTCTTCAATGACGACGTAGTAGAGCCAAGATCTTGGCAGAAATTGCTCCTCCATTAAGAGGGAGAGAGAAGGCACTGGCGATGTGGTGATATGCGTGGGAGATGTTTTTGGGGAAGAAGAAGATGAGAATGGTGTGTGCTTGAGATGATCAATAGTGCTATATATATAGTAGAGAGAGGGAGAGATGAGAGGACGCCGGCCGGCGATGTGTGAATGCGCAGTCGAGTTCCAAAGCAACGCCGGCGGTTCCCGAGAGCACGACGATCCGAAGCGATCGCGTTAATGTCGATCGATCTCCAAAGCGTCGTCGTCGTATAACTGGCGCGGGAAGGGCGGTTCGTTTGAACGGGCCATTGGTCCTGGCTCGTGGCACGAACCGGGACTAAAGGGTGCCCTTTAGTCCCGGTTTGAGCCACGAGCCGAGACTAAAGGCTAAAAGGCATTAGTCCCGGTTGGTGGCTAAAACCGAGACCGAAGGGCCCATTTGAACCGGGACTAATGTCCCCTGGCCCATATTTTTAAATGAACCGGGACTGATGGACACTTTAGCCGCAGATCGAATAGGTTGGGGACTAATGGAGGCGAATGGAAGCCCTTTTTTCCACTAGTGTATTTTAGTGAGGGACAATCATATATTGTTGTAAAGCAACATCCAGGCACAGGCGCACAGCTTGCATAAATTGTACAGTAGTGAGAATGAAAGTTAAGCTAGATATACAATCCGTCACCATTCGGGTACACCAAGACTCATGTGTACCCCGTGCCTCCGCACGCTGAAGTAAAGCAAAACATATTAAATATGCAAGTACAATTCGTGATTGGAGGTATTTATGTTCCTTTTATTTGAGGTAAACAACTCATAATTTAGCTTTTTTGTTTTTCTTTGTTGAGTGTTCATGTCCTTCGTTACTTGGCTTGCATACGGATTCCAGGTCTAGGTCTGCTTTAGCTAGTTTGGTTGAGAGGATTTGCATCTTCTTTTCCCATTTTCCTATTATCTAGTTAATTCTTTTATGTCTGCTAAAAAGACAATATTCATACGATTTTCTGGAACAAAACACGAACAACACGAAAATAATAGAAGAAATGTGCATTCCCAGTTAGAGACAATTTGTAGACGGAACCTAGTGAATTGTCTAGGTAGCAATGGAGTAAAAACACAAAGTGAACCGACTCTTTACCACTTGGCGTCTGACTGGTGGGTTGGTAATAAAAAAAAACATTGTTGAAGGGCCAAAACAATGGTTGGGTTATCTGAAACCGCTTACCCCAGTAGCTATGATTTTCTAGGAAAACCTCGTTTGTTGTTTTGTAAAACCTTAGCTCGAGTAGTGGTGGTTTGAGATAGTATTTTGCTAAAAAGGTTAGTTTTGTGAAACCTATGCCTAGTAGTGTTGGTTTTAGATATTTGCTTAAAGAAATATAATTATGACTAATCCATACCGAGCAACGTAAAGAGGATTCTCTAACCAGGATCAAAGCATGTGACCTAAAAGAAATCCCTTCATGCTCGAGTGCATCCTTTTGGAGCACGGGCTACAAGTAGCCTGTCTTTTAAAATATCGAAAACTTGAATTCAAATATTGAAATATCAAAAATACTTGCACATAGCAAATTTTGTTTTCTAGACATACATTTTAAGGCTCAGCAAAAATGAGAAATGTGCAGATCTAGGTGTGTTGAAAAATGGAAAATTAGAAACTTCTAAAATTTGTTAGATTTTTTTATTTTTGTTGAACCTAGAATACAAGGTATTCTACTTGCAAAATAGCACACTCGTAATATAAAACGTCTGCTACATGCAAATATTTTTTCGATTTTTATAGACATTGAAATCACGTTTTTTGATTTTTCATAAATATTGGGCTGCCTGTAGCCCGTGCTCCAAAGCGATTTTTTATCTTCATTGTGGTCTTAAGTGATTTGATGTGAATATAACGACAAGCATGACTGCCAACCATGACCTTTCTCTCCTAACAGTGGTGGGGGTGCCATGTTTGTTGTGTTTCTTCATGTTTTTTTGTTCTTGTGTTTCATTATGTTGTGAGCTTGTGTATCGTTCCAGGACTACTTATCTGGGTAGTTAACCACATTTTACTAGTTTTTTTTGCATGTTTTTCCTTTCAACTGGTAAACACTTCTTCTATCTAAAGATAAAGCTTATTTAGAAAAATAGAAAATTGTACCCCGCCTCACAACACGATGAGTACGGAGTCACGGCGAACACATTTCATGGTATATACCTTAGACTACTAGATATCAGACCCCGGTGAATTAATTGTCTTATTTGTATATGTGTTGTTGGCATCCACTGCCAACTTGTTGATTTGTATATGGCTAACAAACAATGTAGATGTGAAATTTGATCAAGACAAAACAATTCTTTATAAAATTAATCAACGAATGAAAAACAAGACTCATTTCTTGAACGAACTATCCGACCTAGTTCGGGTTTAAATTGGACCCGAGGAGGATTGAAATAAAAATAGTTTGTACTAAACTTTTATACTTAATAAAGATCATATTTTAGCATGTCTCAGCCTCATCAAATACAAATTTTAGTTACTTATTTTTTATATTAATCAGATAAAAAGTTAATAATTTTAGTTGTATTGTTATTTGTTATCTAGTTATAATACATACTGCAATGTTGAGGAAATTGGTAACTTGTAGCAGGTCGATCGGCTCACGAGTAAGTGATTATAGGCTAATCTTCCGATTAATTCTTATATTGGCTACTCGGTGACCCTCTAAGAAGGTATTAATCGGTGACCCTCTAGTGTATGATTATGTAATCATATTTGCAAAATCTTTAACAATGAAGATTGAACATTAGTATATTGATTTTTTTTTCTTACAAGAAGTCCTTTTTTGGTAACTGTGAGCCAAAATCTCCACATCAGTTTTATTATTTCAAATAAAATATTTATGTAAAAACAGATGAAGCTACGTACTTACATACAAAAGTTTTGGATATAAGGCAGAGCCTGAAGAATTTATGCCATAGAGGCAATAGTAAAGTCTTATTATTTAATATAGTTTTATGATTTGTGTTTGTTGTATTTATGCTACAACTGCTATGTGTAATAAGAATGAATGAAAAGTATTCCTAGTCTTGCCTCTATGACTAGTTATTGTGTTGTAGATGATCACGTTTCCTTTGTTAGGAATAAATTACAACCGCTCTAGGCGGTTACTAGTATGCCCAAAGCACCCTTTCTGTACAGACATGTCTCTTGTGTATAGACACCTCTTCTCTCTCTCCCTCAGCAGTTGCATCTCTTGTAAACAGTCATGTCTCTTGTAACAGGCACCTCTTCGGAGGCACCCCAAAATCCTTGTATAAATAGGGCTTTGCCCACAAGCAATAAACAAGTTTTCACTCTCAATCCTCTGAGTTCTAACACGTTATCAGCACGCTCTACATCCGAGCGATTTCGAGAACAAAAAGGAAAAGCAGGGGCGTCTGTCTCCATCGTTGTAAGAACAGGCAAACGCCCTACTGCTAATTTATAAGAACATTGTAAAAACAAAGGCCTCGACCTAGAAAGGTAAGCAACAATTTGGCCTTCTTCAATACAAGACGTTCTTACCACTTTGAACGTCACCGGCAACCTACATCCCGGCGGCACCTTGGAGGACGGCCGGGGCGGCCTCGACCCTGCAGTGGTCGGGCCGTGTGGCAACGCACTCCAACACGACTCCATTTCCATGGCGGCCGCCTCGTGTCCCTCGTCGACGGCGCCCGACCGGCTTCACCCGTGGTCTGCCGCACGCGCGACACCAGCCACAAGTGCGTGTTGCCGGCCAGGCTCCTTGCCGGGTCCGTCACCCCCGCTCTACGCGGACAAATGCCTCGCAAGCCGAGGACGCCGTAGTCGACCCGGCGCTCGCTGCACCTCGCTTTTCCGGCGGTGGCCATGCCCGCGGCGCCGCACGGCTTGCATCCTTGCGGTGCGCCGGCACCCGCAGTCTCCCGGCTCGACGTGCACAGCCTGGAAAACATGGCCCTACCGCGACATGGCGGCTGTTCCCGACGGCCGGCTCTCCATGTGGAGGCGGGGTCCAGTGTGCCGGATGGCTCTCAGCCCGGCGGTGGCTAGGCACCAATCGCGGAAGCCGGTCCAACGCCCCCGACGTCCGCGTTCGCGCTCACCCGCCTGGCCAAGCCGAGCGAGCGCAACTGCCGTCATCCCCAACGGAGGTCAGCCCAAGCTAGACCAACGCCTAGCACGCCTGGCGACCTTTGGCATCGGGTAGCAGCACGACTACGCGATGGACGGCGCTCTAGCGCGGCGGCCGGCTAGCTATGCGACCGGCGGACGGACCAGTCGCCGCCGGTGAGCGTCGTGGTGATGGCACAGGATGAGACTGCGTGGAGGTCACCGCCTGGTTACCTCCTTATCTGAATGGTCGCGGTCTCAGGAATTGGGGATCGATTTGGCTAGGGAATGGTCCCTGTAGCTTTTGGTCTCCTCATCCGATCACGCTTCAGATGGGCTATTAGTGGCCCATGTGCAAGCGGTTGAGCCACTAGCGCTCTTGCAAATCACTCTCCTAAGAGCAGTTTTGGCATTAGATTTGTTCCTGCTCTAAACCATTTATGTGTGCAGTATTTGCTTCACAATGCTATCATGTTCTGTAGAGTACAAAGTACTCCAGAATAGAACCATAACGTAAATTATTTCCATGTTTTCGACATGTCGAGATTAATTACGTCCATTATTTTGCAATTGAGATTTTAATTTCTTGCAAATAAGTCAATCAATTATCTTAATTGAGCTATTTTTGGTTCAATACAAGTAAGGATGGATATGCAAAATTAAATATCAATTTACCATCAATTAAGTCCAAAAATTCCTAAAAAGCACAAAAGTTGACTTCATTCGAACTAAATTGATATGCAAAAAAAAAGTGACTACTTCAAATTTATATATGGGATCACAAGGTAATGTGGCATCTACTGCATAATGTGCAGATTATCCACAATATTGTGAGGTCTACATTTTGTCATAATTGACACAATGACTACCTTCAATGTGCTCTCCCATATATTTAAATCAAATCATAACATAAGGTGCTAAGACAAAAAGCATCTACTGACTTAGGTCAGATTATGTTTCTTAGTACTGAGAGATGTACTCCATAAATATGGTGATTATCTACAATGTGTTATGATAGATGATTTGAGGCCTACACTAAAACCCAAGTGTTCACTTGAGTTTACAAGATTTTGCAATTTTTATTACAACATAACCAAGATGACTTTAATTTACATACATGTAAATTAATCAAATCTCTGGTTCTCGTTCATGTAGGACAACATGGCCGCTAAAGATTTTGAAGAGCTTGCGCTCGACGGACATAACTACCCTACATGGGCAATGGATGTTAAGATTAGTCTTTCATCCCGTGGCATTGCAGGTGCACTCATACCACCTGAGAATCCTCCTCAGGAGGGAGATGCACAAGTAACTGAGCAACAAAAATATACTGCCTTAGCCCTTATAAGGCAACATATTCACCCAGATTTGAAATCTAAATATTTGATGGAGGAATCTCCAAGCAATATGTGGCAATCACTTAAAACAAGATATGAACAGCAAAAGGCCGTCATACTGCCTGAAGCTAGTCATGAATGGACCCATTTAAGACTCCAGGATTTCAAATCCGTTGGAGCTTATAACCATGAAGTCCATAAGATTTGTTCTAAATTGAGGTTTTGCGAGAAGGAACCTTCAGAACTGGAGAAGATAGAAAAGACTCTATCAACTATGCTCCCTGCTGACAGGATCCTACAGCAACAATATCGTGCTAGGAATTACCAAGTTTATTCTGAACTTATACATGTACTCCTCCAGGCTGAGAAACATGATGAACTTCTTTTAAAGAATAGTCATCAACGCCCGGTTGGGGCTGCCCCTCTCCCCGAAGTACATGCAAATTTTCAGAAAAACAATAAGTTCAATGGCTCATTTAAAGGCCAAACCAAGAACTTCAAGGGTAAAATCAACCGCAACCGCAACAAGAAGAACAAGCCACACAATTCAGATAAGGCGAAGGGCAAAGCAAAGAACAAGTTCGATAAGACAATTCTTTGCCAGAAATGTGGATGCTACAAGCATGTCACCAAGAAATGCCGCACCCCAAGACATCTGGTAAACCTCTACCTGCAATCCATGGGACGTAACGGACATGCCCAAGGAGCAAGATATGAATCTCACTTCAATCTTCAACCTGATAATAACATGGAAGCGGGATGTTCGCAAGATGTTCAAGGAATACCAAGCAACACCAAAGAATTCCATCTACCACAGGACTCCATGGACAAGGAGAACATGATGATAGAATATGCCTCAAACGACGTGTTGGGGGACTTTGACTAGTCAATCAACTCCTTTAGATAATATATTTATTTACATCCATCAGATTGTTGTAATAAAATAATAATAATATGTAAAGAAAAATATGTATTGTATCAAACATATTATTAGTGTTGTTGGTATCATCACCCTATATTGTAAGGCACAATATGTATTGTATCAGCACTTTGATATTAAGAAAGTTGTATGTATTCTATATATTCAATAGAAGTCTTTTCATCACTGAAAATTCTACATTTTTAATATATAGATTTCTACGGGTGTCAATCCAAATGGAGGAGGAAATGTGCCTTGTGGACAGTGGTACCACAAACTCTATACTTAGGGAAATAAAATATTTTCAAACTCTCAAAAAGTTAAATGGAAATATTTTAACAATCGCTGGACACGATGCGGTAATTGTTGGCACAGGACGTGCCATATTTACCCTCCCTATGGGTACGCAAATCATAATTGAGGATGCTTTATTGTATCCCGATTCAACTCGTACCCTCATTGGTTACAGAGATATCCGCAAAAATGGATTTCACATTGAAACCCATGAGGACAACAAAGAGGAATATCTCCTCTTTACCAAAGATAACGGATATGGCAAACAAATATTTGAGAAAATTCCTTCTTTATCATCAGGATTGTACTACACATATATAAAACCCGTAGCACATGTTGCGTACAAGGTAATTTTTCAAAATGTCAATGCATTTCAAACTTGGCATGATCGCCTAGGTCATCCTGGTATCGGGATGATGAGAAAAATTATCTGCAATTCCAATGGTCATGACTTAAATGAAGCTAAATTCCCACAATCTTCAGATTTCATGTGCACTGCATGTGCTACTGGGAAACTCATTTTAAGACCTTCTCGTCTTAAAATCCAAGCGGAACCACTCCAATTCCTTGAACGAATTCAAGGTGATATTTGTGGTCCTATCCAACCATTGTCTGGACTTTTTAGGTATTTCATGGTTCTCATAGACGCATCTACACGATGGTCCCATGTGTGTCTATTATCCACACGAAACCATGCATTTGCCAAAATAATGAGACAAGTTATTAAATTACAAGCTCATTATCCCGAGAATCGAATCAAATCAATTCGAATGGACACTGCTGCTGAATTTTCTTCACGAGCTTTCAATGATTATTGCATGGCACTAGGAATTGAAGTTCAGCACTCGGTCCCATATGTCCACACTCAAAATGGTTTGGCCGAATCTCTAATAAAGAGAATTAAGCTCATAGCACGACCTTTGCTAATGAATTGCAACTTACCAACTTCATGTTGGGGTCATGCAGTTTTACATGCTGCTGACTTAATTCAATTGCGACCAACTGCATATTACAGCACTTCCCCTCTGCAATTAGTACGTGGAAATCTACCTAATATTTCCCATCTGCGTAAATTTGGATGCGCCACATATGTGCCAATCTCACCACCGCAGCGTACATCCATGGGCCCACACAGGAAACTGGGGATCTATGTGGGGTACAAATCACCGTCAATAATCAAGTACCTTGAACCCCTTACAGGGGATCTATTCACAGCCCGTCACGCTGATTGCATCTTTAATGAGGACCATTTCCCGGCATTAGGGGGAGATATCAAGTACCAAAAAGAATGCCCGGAAATCGATTGGAATGCCCAAGGCATTTCCTCCTCTGACCCACGTACTCAAGAAACTGAACTTAAAGTTCGGAAGATAATTAATTTGCAACATATAGAAAATAATCTGCCAGATTCATTTACTGACTATAAAGGTGTCACTAAATCCTACAATCCTGCAATAAATGCGCCTGAAAGAGTGGAGGTACCAACACAAACCACTCAACCCCCTATTCAAAATAAGAGGGGGAGAAGTACGGCCATAAAACAGGATTCAGCTCCTCGCAAGCAACAAAGGAAACAGGGGAAGAAACCCTCTGAACAAGTAAATATAAAACAGGATTCAGCTCCTCGCAAGCAACAAAGGAAACAGAGGAAGAAACCCTCTGAAGAAGTAAATGTAAATCAACCTAGCGTTGATAATCCAGTGGAAGGACAACCTCCACAACCCAGCTCAGTTGTGCACTCAATGACTGGGACATCGGAAAACCCAGACTCAACCGTATTGGGAAATCACGACGAGTCAACAAGGGTAAATGAAATTTCCACAAACTATATAGACTCTGGAGAATCTTACAACCGTAAGTCTACAATTGTCGACATAAATTTCTCTACTACAATTGCAAACGACCTTCTAAATGATCATGATCCAAAGACCATGGCAGAGTGTGAGAAACGCTCCGACTGGCCTAAATGGAAGGATGCAATCCAAGTAGAATTAGCCTCGCTCAATAAACGAAAGGTATTCACTGAAGCAATACCTACACCTCCCAAAGTTTTCCCTGTGGGATTTAAATGGGTTTTCGTTCGTAAGCGGAACGATAACAATGAGGTGGTGAGATATAAAGCAAGGCTTGTAGCCCAAGGTTTCACGCAGAGACCAGGCATTGATTTCAATGAAACTTATTCTCCGGTAATGAGTGGTATTACATTCCGATACCTCATATCTATGGCAGTACAAAATCGTCTATCTATGCAGTTGATGGACGTAGTGACCGCTTACCTTTACGGATCACTTGATTCGGACATCTATATGAAGGTTCCTGATGGAATCCCAATTCCGAATCCAAATGCAAACCGCAACGTATATTGTGTAAAACTAAATAAGTCTTTATATGGCTTAAAACAGTCGGGACGCATGTGGTACAACCGACTTAGTGAGTTCCTATTGAAAAAGGGATACTCCAACAATGATGATTGTCCATGTGTCTTCATCAAAAAGTCTGAAACAGGATTTTGCATTATTTCAGTGTATGTTGATGACCTTAATATCATTGGCAACACACAAGATATTGATGAAGCACGCAATCACCTAAAGACGGAATTTGAGATGAAGGATTTGGGTAAAACCAAATTTTGCTTAGGATTACAACTTGAGCACCTTCCCTCAGGTATTTTGGTTCATCAAACCGCCTATATCCAGAAAATATTGGAGAAATTCAATATGGACAAATCCTATCCATCCAAAACTCCCATGGTTGTTCGATCTCTAGACGTAGAGAAAGATCAATTCAGACCAAGGGATAATGGAGAAGAGATACTGGGATCCGAAGTTCCATATCTCAGTGCTATTGGAGCGCTTATGTATCTTGCAAATTGCACCAGGCCTGATATTGCATTTGCAGTAAATTTACTAGCTAGACATAGCGCAGCTCCTACTAAACGACATTGGACGGGAGCTAAGAATATCTTTCGATATCTCCAAGGCACAAAGGATCTTGGCCTATTCTTTCAATTTCAGAGAAATCTGGACATTGATATGATTGGGTATACCGATGCTGGCTACTTATCAGACCCCCATAATGCCAGATCGCAAACCGGTTTTGTGTTCCTACATGGTGGGACAACCATCTCATGGAAGTCTTCTAAGCAAACCTTAGTGGCTACATCCACCAATCATTCTGAAATAATTGCATTATATGAGGCATCACGTGAATGTGTATGGCTTCGCAGAATGATAAACCACATACAACAATCATGTGGAAAAGGTTCTATCGAATCTCCGACCATTATTTATGAAGATAATGCTGCTTGTGTTGCTCAAATGCAAACGGGTTACATAAAGAGCAATATCACTAAACATATTGCACCCAAATTGTTTTATCCCCATGAATTACAGAAAAGTGGAGATATAAACATTTTGCAAGTCAAATCATGTGATAATCTTGCTGATCTATTCACGAAGTCACTACCAACTTCAACATTTGAAAAGTATGTTCATGGAATTGGTATGAGACGACTTCGAGATTTGAAAGGATCTGGGGGAGTATCCCTCTGAACCATAACCCATTCAAACATTATATTACACTCTTTTTCCTTTATGAGTTTACTCTCATGGTTCTCATCGAGGTTTTTAATGAGGTAATATCAACACAAGAATATATGTCATACCTCCTATTTTCCCCACCGGGGTTTTTAACAGATGTATACAAGACATATTAATTGTTCTCTAAACTTACTAATGAATTTTATCCTTCCAAGGATTTCTCATATAAGTTATCAAAGAGACAATAATCATTATATGTTGTACTATTTTCTCCTTACTTTTCCCACTGGGTTTTAAAGGAGTTTTTGACAACATATCAAATTCTAGTCTCCTCATATTTTTCCCACAGGGTTTTTGGGGGAGTTTATTCAAGAAAATTTATCGCTTGTGATCAAGGTCATTACATTCAAGATTATACAAGGAATACAAGACATACAAGAAGAATCTTTGTGCAAGGGGGAGTGTTAGGAATAAATTACAACCGCTCTAGGCGGTTACTAGTATGCCCAAAGCACCCTTTCTGTACAGACATGTCTCTTGTGTATAGACACCTCTTCTCTCTCTCCCTCAGCAGTTGCATCTCTTGTAAACAGTCATGTCTCTTGTAACAGGCACCTCTTCGGAGGCACCCCAAAATCCTTGTATAAATAGGGCTTTGCCCACAAGCAATAAACAAGTTTTCACTCTCAATCCTCTGAGTTCTAACATCCTTATCATGCATACATGTGTCTGATACCATCAAGATAGCGGGATGCATTGTTATTGCAGCAGTGACATTGAACTGGCCCGGTTTTATTGGATAGGCATATAGACACAATTCCTTGTTAATGGTTCTATCTAAAGTGCAAGTCTTATGAAACGAATCCTTAGACCATGCAAGTATCATGATCCCTTGTTCTGGAAGATGTATATTGGTTCTCGTCAGGCGTCACATCGTAATTGAGTGATAAGAAAGGTGGGAGTCATATGTTTTGGAAGGAATGTAGTGGACCTGATGATTCAAGAGTAGAAATTGCTTCATTGGGAAATCAAAAGATAAATTATGGGCCCATCTCAGTATTATGATGTCAAGCGATAGTCTGGCCAGACACTTTTGTAATGGTGATTACAAAGACACTGAAATACACGTAAGAGAAAGATTATGAAAATGGATTGAGGTTGACAGGTATAAGTGATCAGTGTTGCATCACGGGGATACCGAAGTCTCGCCTCGAGCTTTTATAATATCGTGAAGCCATGGGATTGAATTCGTAATCGATGTCACTAATATTATTCGTGCATGCTCGGAAGCTAACTCGAATGCCACAATCTCATTATTAGTTATTGATCTAAAAGAATTTTTGGGATCATGTTAGTGCATAATCAAATCTATTTGGGTCACACGCTTAAGTCTCACATATCTAAATAGTATTGATGTTTCGTAGTCCAAAGAAGTTTGGATCTACTTGAGAGAATTGTTTGGAACGAGTGTTGGAGTCTAAAATAGCTTAATAACATGTTTAGAAAATTATAAGAATTGTTCCGAAATTAAATATATAGGAGAAATTCACTCTAGGCCCCAAAGTGAGGTCCGGAGGGAGACGTGGAGTCAGGCCAAATAATCCCCATGGGAGCACATCGAGTGGCCGGCCAGGCCTCCCTCCTAGCCCCCATGCGGCTAGGGTTTGTGGGGAGGGTGGGGCCCAGCCGCCCCTCCTCCCATCTACCCCTTGGGGGCAGTGGCTAGGGTTGGGGAGGACAGCGGCTACCTCCTCCTCCAAGCTTAGGTGCCCCCTCCATCCTGTATAAAGGATGTCTCCTTGCCCCTTCAATCATCCAAAGCATTTGGCTCTCCTCTCTTCCTCCTACGCTTGCATCTAAGAATAATTTGGTAGGCTTTGTTCGTCATAGCGAAGTGCTACTGGGACGATAAGCTCGTATGCATGTCAAATGTCAACCATCAGGAGGATCAAAGTAATGGGCCTAAGGAACAAGATGTCTCCATCACATCCGTGATCTTCAATGAGTCTTCCACGAACCTCTCGGTGAGAATTCTTTGATCGATGTTTTCAACTACATAAATGTTCCTAGGTGTTTGTGTAAGCACGAATATTTAATATTACCTGCACCGAACCCAACAGAGCCATCACCCATTACCGAGCTTGACTTTAGCCATGGAACTGAGCAACAAATATTATCCATAAGAACTTGCTTATCATCCTATTATATTCGTTGTTTATATTTATTGGTGTGCTTTGCTACTCTTGATTAATATATATCCTCGGTCTTTTCCATAAAATAGTTTGTACTGAGTATTTATACTTATTTAGAACATACTTTAGCATGTTGTTGTCTCAAAAAATAAAATTTTCTAATTACTTATTTTGCATAGTAACCACATAATAAAGTTAACAATATTAGTTGTGGTGTTATTTGTTATATAGTTCCAACGTATGTTGTATAGAAACAAACACTTGCATTACGTAGAACTTATAGTGTATTGTGTTATTTTATTCATAAATTAACTTTTGTCAATTGCATACAAAAAATTATATATATATATATTATGGTAGATATCTCTAAAGCACATATGGCTTAAAAAATATCTTAATAGCATTTTCTAGTGGATAATTACATAATCACATTTACAAAAAACTTCAAATGTAAATTGAACTTTAGGAGATTGGACCTAATAAAATAGGGTCAATGGGCCACCCTGGTGCGTTGGTTCATGCAGATCTGGCAAGGTCTTCCTTTTAACTCGTACTCTCTCCAACCGTAAAATAGGTCAGACAATTTAGTACAGCGTCCTACAAAATTTATGTTAAGTCACCGACATTTTTTTTATTGAAGAGAGTAGCTTCTACCTCGTTGTCGTTTCAAAAAAAAACTTTTGTCTTGCCTACAACACTACGAACAAATATATCCACTCCCTCTGTGCCAAATTATGTTGCGTATAATTTTTAGTCAAAATCAAACTTTGTTAAGTTTGATCAAATATATTGCAAAATATATCAAATTAGTGGTAATAGAATCATTATGAAGTATACTTCTATATTATGAAATATCGATTTTTTTGCTATATACCTTGGTCAAACATTATAAAATTTATCCTTAGCGAAAAGTATATGCTACATATTTTGAAATGAAGGGAGTATTTTTTTCAGTCTCGATCTGAACATCCCTTCACGCGCGGCAGCACTACGTATCATACCAAACGCACGCGCGGCATGCAGGTAGCACGCGAGCTAGCCGTAACTCAGAGCAGCGCCAGCATTGCACTGCTCGTTGTCGTGTGCAGGCGTGCCGTCTTGCTCTCGCATTCTTCTTACCATTGACCGTATTTCACATTTGCCAGGTTGCCGATCTCCGTCTCTTTCGGCTGCGATCCACGTCCATTGACCGTATTCCAAGGAAAGATCCTCCGCAGTTAGTCGCGATAATTAAAATTCCGCTTTGTTTTGTTCTTCTGAGATGATATGGCAGGCTAGCTTGAGCAGTTGAGCGTATACACCAGTCCCTACAATCCTGCCTTGGGGGAATTTTGCTGGAACGTTAATTTTGACTCTTGCGCACCCAGCTGCGGCGTAATATTATGCCAGGACACTGGTGGAAAAAAGGCCTTCAATCCCGGTTTGTAAAGACCATTAATCCCGGTTTTCGCAACCGGGACTAACAAAGCGCGACTAAAGGCTTCAGCCTTTAGTCCCGGTCGTTTATGAACCGGGACCAATGGTCCGCCACGTGGCCCTGGGCATGTGCTGCGGCTTGAGGACCTTTGGTCCCGGTTCCTAACACGGACCGGGACTATAGGTCCATTCGGTATAAAATTGTATTTTCTGTTTCAGAATTTCTGTATTTTCTTTATTTCTCTATTTTTCTTTATTTCTCTATTATCTAATCATCTCTATTCTCATATAGAATTAGATACTTATGGCTCTCTCCATATCACATATCAAATTACAAGTACTCGTGGTCCTCACTTCCCGGTCGGTCACCCATCCTCACACTGCTCCACCCTTAGCACGCTTAACTTCTCCATTCCTTCCCTACTAGCTTCCAAGACTGCGCTCGCGACTTCTTGATAATGGTATGGTACCTATTCTATTAACTTATACACTTTGGTAATATATAATATTACTTTTTTAAATTCCAAATAAATTCACAAAATAAGAAACAATGATTACGAATAATAATAAGCACCAATGAATTTCAAATATTCTTTATATATAATTTAATTATTAATTTTCAGATGATTAAAATATTCAAAAAAGCAAAAATACTTGAAAAATCACAAATTCGAAAATTAATTGACTTTGTTAACCGAAACAAAGGGAGTACATTTTTTCAAACATACTCATCCAATATGGCTCATCCAACATTTTTCCAATTGCTCATCCAAACATTTTTCCATACATATATAATCATCCACACCTAATTATTAAGGTTAAGACGATCAACATTGCTATTGTAGCCCTTTAGCTTCCAGAATCTCCTAGCTATCTCAAAGCCTAGGCGAGCATCTAAAGCGGCATATTTTAGTTGGTTCATGCTCAATGGAACTTTTTCCCAACCAAAAATTAGATCATCTTCTTCTTTTCTTTTCTTTTTTTCTTCTTCATCTTCTTCTTCTCCCTTCTTCTTCTTGTCCTTCTTCTTCTTGTTGTCCCTCTTCTTCTTCTCAAGATGTGTCCCAATAATAGCATTGGCCAAATCATAGAGACTCGGTGTTGGCTTGCTAGTGGGGTTTGGGACAACTTGTTGAAGATCATATGCGGACGGAATAACAATTCCGTATGGGCTTAGCTTGCGCAGATCATTGTCGATGGCGGCACCAACAAACTTGATGGTGGTGTCCTTCAAGAAGTCCTTGAGGAGTTGTGGCACGGCATTGGCCTTGCAAATTTGGAAGACCAATACCTCGGACTCCACCGAGAGTTGAAGGACGGCGGCACGTTGAGGGCGCGCGTGAGTGGTGAACTCACAGTCCAAGCCCACGCACTTGACCGGTGCGTCGTCGAGGAACCGGCGCTTGACCATGCCGATCCACTTCTCCACCCTCGAAGCACGGAGGGTCTCGGTGATGGTGAAGTTCATCTCTTCGATGACCACATAGTAGACCCGAGACCGGGGCCAATGTTGCTCCTCCATTGTCGCCGAGGGAGAGCTCGCGGGCGCCGGCGGTATGGTGATGTGTGTGGGAGGTTTTGGGGAAGAAGAAGAGAGATGTTTTGTGGGGGGAAGAAGATGATCAAATGAGTGAGTGATTTATATAGTGAAAGAGGGAGAAGATGAGAGATCACACGCCGGCGGCGATGTGAATGCAGACGAGCGAGTTCCAACGCGTCGCCGGCGGTTCCCGATCAGCACACGACGATATACGAAGCGTCGTCGATCGTTAATGCATGCATGTCGTCGATCGATAACTGGCGCGAAGTGGGCGGTTCGTTTGAACGGGTGATTGGTCCCGGCTCGTGTAACGAACCGGGACTAAAGGTCACCTTTAGTCCCGGTTTGTTACACGAGCCGGGACTAAAGGTCCACGGGGCATTAGTCCCGGCTATTAGGTGAAACCGGGACTGAAGGTCCCTTTTGAACCGGGACTAATGCTCCCTGGCCCACATTTTCAAATGAACCGGGACTGATGAGCCCTTTGGTCGCGGATTGAATTTGGTTCGAGACAAATGTGTCGAATGGAAGCCCCTTTTTCCACCAGTGGGAAATCAAATCTCCACCTCCATGTACCTACGTCTTGGCGTCTTGCTCGATCGATCCCTTCATGATCCGCTGGTCATTCGCGCGTGGAAAATTGCGTCAGGATTCAGATTCAGCGATTCACGGCCAAAGCGAAATCTAAACAAAAGCAGATTCGGCAGAATTCTCAGCAACAATCTAGCTACTGCTGGGTACGAAACAGCCATGCACGAATACATAGCTTTTTTGCCGGCCAGAGACTTCTGCAGCCACATGCACAACTCTATCAGTCCGGCCGGCGGCCGTATGTGCACGACTGGTGGCCGGACACGCGAGTGCGCGCACTTTTGTGGACGTCGCCGCTCCACTCCCCACTAGCTAGCCGGCGACGCGGACGCAGAGGCGACGGCGTGTCAGGGCCCGGAGGCCGCTGGCATCTGAAGAGGAGGGAGAAGGGGGAGCCGATGCTCAGATCTACAGCTAAGATAAGATAAAACTCGCAGAATGAAAAGCTAGGGTTTTTGGTTTTTGATAGCGTGCCACCCATCCGCCCACTCTCGCTGGTTATATAGAGTACCCAGCCGAGCCACGCAAACCATAGTTAACGATAATACAATCTTATTACACTGAATTAAGCGCATATTAGCGCGCCAAATAAGCTAGGGTTCAAAAAGGTAGAAGAAAGGCTCCCAGCCGTTGGATGGCGATGAACCGGTATCAAGCAGTGTGAGCCGTCCGATAACTGAAGACACGATCGTCTCTAGGCAGGAAACATCTTCAGATGTCGAGGCGATGGCCAGGGTCCTGACAGAGCCCCCTCCTCGAGACAAGACCTCAGGGCTTGAAAGAAGGAAAAGCAGACTGGATGAAAGCTGCGTCTTCCCATGAAGCCTCCTCGACTGGTAAGTTGTCCCACTGAATGAGCCACTGTGGCATGGCGACGTCGTACTCACCTGCTGAACGAGGAATTTGCCGACGATCCAAGATGGCAATTGGAGTTGTCTTGATTTTGCCCTCCGCAGTCACCAAGGGAAGCTTGGGGTTTGGAACAGCGTGAGTACCCAAGTGCTTCTTTAAGTGGTTAACATGGAAAACATCATGAAGAAGAGTGCCTGGAGGAAGCTGTAGCTTGTAAGCTCTGTTGCCGACTAGCTCTGTAATCTTGAAAGGACCATACCACTTAGAAGCCAATTTCAGAGGATTTCCTTGTCCTAAAGCATGCTCACGGTGTGGTTGCATCTTCAGATAAACCATGTCCCCTAATGCAAAAGTTCTTTCGGTTCTCTTCTTATCAGCATACTTTTTCATATAGTGTTGAGCTTGAGCCAAGTTCTGTTGCAGAACTGTAATCATGTGGTCTCTTTCAGTTAGAGTGTCTTGAGCTTCCATGGACAGAGTAGGATCCACTAGGAGGCCTGCCAAAGATGGGGGTGGGTATTCATACAGAGCCTCAAAAGGTGACATTTTAATGGCTATGTGGTAACTGCAATTATACCACCATTCTGCTGTTGGTAACCAAGAAGCCCACTTTTTGGGTTTAGCAAAAGCCATGCAGCGCAGATATTGTTCTAGGCACTAATTAACTCTTTTAGTTTGGCCATCTGTTTCAGGGTGATAAGCAGTCGAAAACTGTAGAGAATTTTTCATTGCATTGAGCAACTCCTTCCAAAGTTTGCTAGTGAATATAATATCTCTGTCAGAAATGATGACTGTTGGAGGTCCATGAAGCTTGATGACATTAGACATAACCAGGTCAGCTACCCTCTGCACAGTGTAAGGATGGGCTAGAGGGATAAAATGAGCATATTTGGTGAGTCTATCGACCACCACAAGAACTACATCAAATCCTTTAGATTTGGGAAGACCAGAGACAAAATCCATACTGATGTCAGTCCATTTTCCTTGAGGAATTGGCAGGGGGTTTAACAGCCCAGGATATGGCAATTTTTTAGATTTGGAGATCTGGCACACAGGCACTCTGCTATTTTACTTGTAATATAAGACTTCAGTTTGGGCCAATAAAATACTTGCTTGATCCTGTGATATGTAACTCTAGCTCCAGAATGTCCCCCAAAAACAGAGGAATGGAAGGAAGCAAAGATTTTATCTTGTAACTGTGCAGAGGATCCAATGTAGATTCTGCCTTTATATCTCAAAACACCAGATTGGCAGGTGAAGTTGTGATGACTGTCTTTGTCTAAGACTAATTCTTGGAGCAGTTTGGTACAAACCTCATCATCTCTGTAGGAGTTTGTGATTTCTGCCGTCCAAGAGGGGATGGCAACAGAGATAGCTGAACAAGTAGCATCAGGTGCTAAGTCTTGATTGAGGCCTTCTGAAAATTGGTATTTTTTGGAGAGAGCATCAGCAGCTGCATTTTGGCAACCCTTTTTGTATTGGATGGTGAAGTCAAATTCCAGCAGTTTTAACATGAACTTGTGTTGAATGCCTTCCAAAAGTCTCTGGCTGGCTAGGCATTTCAAACTGCTTTGATCAGTTTTGATAATCAGTTTGTTACCAAGGAAGTAGTGCCTCCATTTTTTTAAAGCTTCTAAAATTGCCATGGCCTCCTTTTCATAGATAGACTTGGCACTTGTATTTGGCCCCAGACATTTACTGAAATAAGCAAGAGGTCTGCCATTTTGCATGAAAACTGCTCCCAGACCAGTAGCACAAGTATCTGTCTCAAGTGTAAATGGTAAGGAAAAATTAGGAAGAGCAAGCAAGGGTGGGTGAGTCATGACCTCCTTGAGAGTATCAAATGTTGCTTGCTGTTCTGGACCCCATTGAAATGCATTTTTCTTGAGAGGATTGTATAAGGGTTGGTAGATGAGAGCATAATGAGGAATAAACCTTCTGTAATAGCCTGTTAAGCCCAAAAATCCTCTAAGTTTTTTGAGTGTTTGAGGGGTTTTCCATTTGACAATATCCTGTATCTTGGAGGGGTCATTTTGAACTCCACTGCCAGAAATGACATGGCCTAAATACTGTACTTGTGACTGGCCAAAACTGCACTTAGATAACTTTGCCTTGAGGGCATGCTTTCGAAATTCAGACATAACTTGTTCCAAATGGATAAGGTGCTCTGCAAGGTTTTGACTGTAAACCAAAATATCATCAAAGAAAACAAGTACAAATTTCCTTAGATATTTGGAGAAGATGGTGTTCATTAATTGCTGAAAGGTTGCAGGAGCATTGCAAAGCCCAAAAGGCATCACCACATATTCATAGTGCCCAAGATGAGTGGAAAAAGCAGTTTTGGGGATATCTTCTGGCCTCATTCTGATTTGATGATATCCTGATCTGAGATCAAATTTGGTAAATATAGTAGCACACTGTAACTCATCAAGGAGATCTTCTATAACTGGTATAGGGAATTTATTCTTGATTGTCATGTCATTTAAACCCCTAAAATCCACACAAATTCTCCAAGATTTATCCTTCTTCCTGACCAAAATAACAGGGGAAGAGTATGGGCTAGTACTGGTGCGGATTTCTGAATTTTTCAGCATTTCTTTCACTAGCAACTCCACCGAATTTTTCTGATTGTGAGACATTCTATATGACCTCACATTATAGGGTTTTGCTCCCTCTTTCAATGGGATTTGATGGTCACAATCTCTGTGAGGGGGAAGTCATGTTGGTGCTTGAAAAATATCCTGAAATTGATGTAAGAGATCACTCATTTCTTCAGGAATGGGAGGGTGCTCATCAAGATTTGAATTGTCAGAAGTTGTGAACAACATGTATCCCAGAGCTCCTTGCTCAATCAACTTGCTGCACTTGTCTGAAGAAATGAGCAACTTATCTTTGGGAAGGAGGTGGTCTTGGAAAGTATGCAAGGAACCATTTACACCAATGGTTAATGATCTTCCTAAGAAGTCAAAGGTGACTGGATTATGCTGTTTGAACCAGTTCACACCCAAGATAATGTCTGGACCCTGAAGTTCCAGAATTCTGAAGTTGGTTGTGAACTTATGCCCTTTGATACGTCCCCAACGTATCCATAATTTTTGATGCTCCATGCTTGTTTTTACACCATTTGCCTAATGTTTCGTTACACTTCGTGGCACTTTTATGCATTTTCCGGAACTAACCTATTAACAAGTCGCCACAGTGCCAGTTCCCTGTTTTCTGCTATTTTTGTGTTTCAGAAAAGCTACACAGGAAATAATATCGAAATTGGACGAAACAAGTTCCTGAAGTCTTATTTTTCCCGGAAGCTTCCAGAGATCCGAAGAGGAGATGGAGTGGGGCCACGAGGTGGCCACACACCAGGGCGGCGCGGCCCAGCCCCTGGCTGCGCCCCCTATGGGTGAGGTTGCCTCGGTCCACTTCTGACGATGCCCCTTCGCCTATAAAGACCCCCCGACGGGAAAAACCAAAGGACCCGATCAATTTTCCAGAAACACATCGCGATCCACCGCCGTCGTCGACCCGAGATCGGGAGGGTCCAGAAGCTCTTCCCGGTACCCTGCCGGAGAGGGGAATCACCACCGGAGGTCTTCTTCATCGCCATGCTTGCCTCCGGAGCGATGAGTGAGTAGTCTACCTTGGACTATGGGTCCATAGCAGTAGCTAGATGGTTGTCCTCTCCACCATGTGCTTCATGTTTAGATCTCATGAGCTGCCCTACATGATTGAAATCACCGTTATGTAATTCTACATGTTTGGTTTGTTGGGATCCGATGAATATTGGTGTTATGATTGAGTTGCTATACTGAAATATATCTTATGTTATCTCTGTGTTGTTTATGATCTTGCATGCTCTCCGTTGTTAGTAGATATCTTGGCCGAGTAGTTGCTAGTGACTCCAAGAGGGGGTATTTATGCTCGATAGTGGGTTCATGCCTCTATTTAATCTGGGGGAGTGACAGAAACCTCTAAGGTTGTAGATATGCTGTTGCTACTAGGGAGAAAACAACATTCATATGCTCGAGGGCATATGCTTTGTTTACATTACACACTTTGCTTAATGCAATTATCTGTTGTTCGCAACTTAATACTCATGGGGTATTCGGATGATATCCCCGTGAGTGGATTATTAGTCATAGATGCAGTTGGATGGCAGTCTATGTATTTTGTTGTAATGCCCAGAGTAAATCGCATAGTGATCTTCTTGACATATCACGTTATCTTTATTCTATCAATTGCCCAACTGTAATTTGTTTACCCAGTATGTATTATTTATTCTATGGAGAGACACCACTAGTGAACTGTGGACCCCGGTCCTATTTCCATCATATTGCTATCACCTGCTTACTTTACTCGTACTGTTTACTTTACTCGCATACTATTATCACTTTCCACTCGATACGCTCATACCCTTTGTTTCAAGCAAACCAGTGAGATTGACAACCTCATCGCAAGTTGGGAACAAAGTATTTGGTTGTGTTGTGTGCAGGTTCCACGTTGCTACTAGCTGAAGACGCGCTAACTCATTTTATCGTGAAACGGCGCCCTTGTTGGAGTGTCACTAGGCTATCAAGCATCACCTTCAGTCGTACTGTCTGCTCTTCTCCTGACCGACAAACCTTGGTTTCTTACTGAGGGAAAAGACTTGCCGCTGTGCTCATCATACTTTCCGCTTGGAGTTTCCCAACTGCCTGGCCATAATCATCATCAACTACACGCCAGCCATCAAGCCCTTTTCTGGCGCCGTTGCCGGGGAAGAAGTGGAAGACCTCTGCAAGGGGAGTTTTTTGCACGCACATCCTTTACTTTGTTATTTGTTTTGCTTTACTTTACTTTATTTTTTTTACCTGCATTGTTTTATATCAAAAACCCAAAAAAATTAGTTTACTTTATAGTTGCTTTTATCTACTTGCTTTTAGTTCATCATGTTGTTCCCTAAGTATGTTTTGGAGGACCTCCCAGTAGGTAGTGGTTCAATTATTGGGAAGGATAACATTGAGGATTTCTTTAATCACATTAGTATGCATAAAGAAGTTGAGGAAAAGTCTTTGGTTGAGCTTGCTCCTAATTATGAAGTTGCTTCTGCTTATTTAATTCACATGTTGGAAGCTAGGTTTGCTAGCCTTAATCCTTTTATGCAATACATGTTCCTTAAGCTTCATGAAATTGAGGATCCTGAAAAGAAAGCTTTCATTTTGGAAACTTTGCGCTTAGAATTTAAAGATGTTGCTCCTAATACTAGCAATCCTCTTACTTTGATTGGTGTAGAGAAAACTCCCACTCCTTGTGTCA
The DNA here is from genome assembly GCA_007115705.1 of Dactylis glomerata. Lineage (NCBI taxonomy): Eukaryota > Viridiplantae > Streptophyta > Magnoliopsida > Poales > Poaceae > Dactylis > Dactylis glomerata. The sequence goes on along the minus strand of QXEO01000364.1, from coordinate 723,631 downwards.
AAAAGCCTAAAACTGCTAAAACTTTTTCTCAAAAGAGTGCTGAAATTTTTCGGAGTGTAGGAGATGATAGCTCTATTTCCTTTAATGATTTTGATGTTGATGGCTGCAATATATCTGAAGTAATTTTGTTCTTACAAAAGCTTGCTTTGACTCCCAATGCTAGTTCGTTAAATGTTGCTTTTACTAAGCATATTACCAATGCTCTCATGAAAATTAGGGATGAAAAGTTGCAACAGAAAGCTTCTATTCCCAAGAAGTTAGAAGATGGTTGGGAACCCATCATTGATATGCATGTTAATGGTTTTGATTGCCATGCTTTATGTGATCTAGGTGCTAGTATTTCTATTATTCCTAGAAAAATTTATGACATGCTTGATTTACCACCGCTTGAAAAATGTTATTATGATGTTCCTATTGCTGATGTTCCTAAGAAGAAACCTTTGGGAAGGATTAATGATGTTCTTATTATGGTTAACAATAACCTTGTTCCCGTTGATTTTCTTGTCATGGATATTGAATGCCATGCTTCATGTCCTATTATTTTGGGAAGACCCTTTCTTCGAATTGTTGGTGCTATCATTGATATGAGAGAAGGCACTATTAAATATCAATTCCCACTCAAGAAAGGTATGTAACACTTCCCTAAGAATAGAAATAAATTACTTTTTGACTCTATTCTTAGAGCAAATTATGAGCTTGATGCTTCATCTCTTGATGTTACTTGATTCACAATTTTCTGCGCCTAGCTCAAAGGTGTTAAAGAAAAGCACTCTTGGGAGATAACCCAATGTTTTCTTTTCAGTACTTTTTCTTTTATTTGAGTCTTGGAAGTCATTACGACTGTAATGACCTCTCCTTATCATTTTTATTTCATTGTTGTGCCAAGAGAAGCCTCTAATTTGAGTGAGGTAAAGATTTGGGGATGTTGCTGTCCTGAAACTGTTTTCGGTGCTGCACCGTAAAAATTCGTAACACTTCTTTGTATATCTTTTGGACCTACGATTTGTTGTGCATATGCCCCAGGTTATATCCAAACTTTCATTAGTTGAACACTTTTTTATTTGAGCAACAGAAAACCCCTTAAAAATTCGGCTTTTGTCAGCTATTCTGTTTTGACAGATTTCTGCCAATATTTGTATTTGCCGCTTTATCGCTTTCTTTTGAGTTCTTTTGATCACGGAACTTTTGGAGAAGTTACTACAGTAGTATATACTTTATATGTGGTGGTTTTGAGTTGAAACCTGAAGCAAAAAGAGGTTGATTATATGTTATGCTACACTAATGTTGCTAATAGATTTGTGTTTAGTTTTGTATGAAGAAGTTTTCAAGTGTAGGGATTGGAGAATAATGAGATGAGTTGAAGAATTGACAAAAGCTCAAGTTTGGGGATGCCCATGCATCACCCCAAGAAATATCTAAGAAGTACAAGCATCAAAGCTTGGGGATGCCCCCGAGGCACCCCTTCTTCATCGGCAAAAATCAGGTCACCTTTCAAGACACTATATTTTTTTTGCTTCATGCACTATGTATTTTTCTTGGAGCGTCAGTTGTTTTAGTTTTCTTAATTAGTTTAGTTTTTGTTGCTGCAATAAATGGTTGGACCCCAACAAATTTCTTTTGGAGAAGTTGCCTTGCTTTTGATTTGCCAAGAACGCTCTAGTTTTCACTCTTATCAAAAACCGAGTGTTCTTCTTTTTCAGCTACTGCTTTTGGTTTTCGTTTTCGCCTTGATTTGCGTTCAGATCTTCTTATATTTATTTATCAAGGTGTATTTTTTCCTCTGGACCATGTTGGTTTTCCTCAAAAGAGTTGGATTTAAAAAGTTCAAATGGTGTTGGAAAAGAGAAAAAGCTTTATGCAAAAAAGTGGTACAAGAAGGAGCTTGTGTAGACTGCGGCTTAGGCTTTTTCATGTCATGCTTGATGTCTTTTTGATAGTATGCTTAGTGGTTTTGCTGTAGCATGACTTGTCTCAAATAACTGAGATTGCTTAATGAGCCTTTGAAAAAAATCATGCGTTGTTTTTACCGTTTGGAAGCATTATTTTGGTTTTCTCCTTGATGCTTTATTTGGATTGACTTGGCGCATGCTCACACATGTTAGACTCATACAAAGTCGCCAATAGCCTCTATGATCATTTAGTTTTTGACTTTTGATACCATCTTATGCTTCTTTTAATGTCGCTTTGTCGCTTTGCATGATTATGGCCGTTAATGCTCTCTTAGTTGGTCGCTCCCAGTCTTTTGCTAGCCCTCGCCTTGTACTGAGTATGAGTTCTACTCGTGCATCCAACTCCTAAAAACCAAGTTTGCCAAAGTGTCCACCATACATATCTACTAGCAATTTGCTATTCCAAGTAAATTTGACTTGCTTTTATTTTCTCTTCAAATTAAACTCTTACCAGTGTTATGCGAAAATTGGTCAGTAAAGCTCTCACGAACCGGAAGGCACACTTTACTTTTTCTTGTTCTTAAAAATTTGACATTGTGGTCTCTTATGTTGAGTTGTTATGCTTGCAAGTTGTAAGTTGGAGACTAGCCCAGCCATGCCGTCATGGGCAAGCTTTCAACATTACACTTTTTATTTGAGTTGATATCGTGATCTTTTGTTTATGGATGCCCGCGGTGTGAAATGAATTGGGAATCTTACGGGTATCATGGAGTTTGTATATGTGTTAGGGAAATGCCTGAGCCGCCAATCTAAGCCATGCATAATTCATGGTGGAAATTTGCAGCATACCCATAGTGGACATTCGACGACGCATCTCAAAATAAAAAGCTAAACAAATGGTAAATAAAAGAGATGTCGAGGTGTTCATTGTCTGCTTGTCCTGTCATTTTGATGTGGGCTTGGTCCATGTCATTGGGCACGGAGGTACCCCGTTGGCGGTTCTCGATGATACGTATATACTTACAATGACAAGAGCCTTGCTTGGGACTCTAAGTAGAGTAGCATGAGGTTTGGGTACTCATATTCACGGGACACGAGGTTTTCAACTTATGATTTGTCAAGCATATGCATCGTAAGTGTTCTCGCATTAACTCTAACCATTCAAGATGCTTATGATGGGGGCAATGAGAGCTCAAAGCCGGTAAGTACCATAATTTTTGAAGGTTATAAAACTTGTAATCACTGCTTCCCTCCGCGAAGGGCCTTTCTTTTTACTTTTATGTTGAGTCACCACCTTCTATCTTTATGCACCATTAAGAGAGCATAGTTGTCATTCTTAGTATAATGTGCATTGTCCCAAAGTTTTCATTGATTGATTCATATTGTTGGTTTCACTTGTTCTCAAATTACTTGTATCTAGTCGCCCTCTTAAACTTGAAGGTGTCCTATGCATTTATGTTTTGCTCTCCATGAAGGACAAGCTGAAAACCATTTGTATGTTTTTCCTTATGATTTGAACACATGTTTGACTTTTATTGTTTCATTTTTATGATCTTTTGTTTGTGTTCATTTTCATGTTTATAACATGGTTGCTAAGTTTTTATTGTCAAGATTATATCTTTCATGCCCATGTTTTAAGTTCTTATGATCCCAGCTCACAACGCTTACATATGTGATCAAGATTGTGTAGGTGCATGTCACCTCAAAAATTATTTCTTTTGTTATCACTTACCTACTCGAGGACGAGCAGGAGTTAAGCTTGGGGATGCTGATACGTCTCCAACGTATCCATAATTTTTGATGCTCCATGCTTGTTTTTACACCATTTGCCTAAAGTTTCGTTACACTTTGTGGCACTTTTATGCATTTTCCGGAACTAACCTATTAACAAGTCGCCGCAGTGCCAGTTCCCTGTTTTCTGCTGTTTTTGTGTTTCAGAAAAGCTACATAGGAAATATTCTCGGAATTGGACAAAATAAGTTCCTGAAGTCTTATTTTTCCCGGAAGCTTCCAGAGATCCGAAGAGGAGACGGAGTGGGGCCACGAGGTGGCCACACACCAGGGCGGCGCGGCCCAGCCCCTGGCCGCGCCCCCTATGTGTGAGGTCGCCTCGATCCACTTCTGACGATGCCCCTTTGCCTATAAAGAACCCCCGACGGGAAAAACCTAAGGACCCGATCAATTTTCCAGAAACACATCGCGATCTGCCGCCGTCGTCGACCCGAGATCGGGAGGGTCCAGAAGCTCTTCCCGGCACCCTGCCGGAGAGGGGAATCGCCACCGGAGGTCTTCTTCATCGCCATGCTTCCCTCCGGAGCGATGAGTGAGTAGTCTACCTTGGACTATGGGTCCATTGCAGTAGCTAGATGGTTGTCCTCTCCACCATGTGCTTCATGTTTAGATCTCATGAGCTGCCCTACATGATTGAGTTCACCGTTATGTAATTCTACATGTTTGGTTTGTTGGGATCCGATGAATATTGGTGTTATGATTGAGTTGCTATACTGAAATATATCTTATGTTATCTCTATGTTATTTATGATCTTGCATGCTCTCCGTTGTTAGTAGCTATCTTGGCCGAGTAGTTGCTAGTGACTCCAAGAGGGGGTATTTATGCTCGATAGTGGGTTCATGCCTCTATTTAATCTGGGGGAGTGACAGAAACCTCTAAGGTTGTAGATATGCTGTTGCTACTAGGGAGAAAACAACATTCATATGGTCGAGGGCATATGCTTTGTTTACATTACACACTTTGTTTAATACAATTATCTGTTGTTCGCAACTTAATACTCATGGGGTATTCGGATGATATCCCCGTGAGTGGATTATTAGTCATAGATGCAGTTGGATGGCGGTCTATGTATTTTGTTGATATTTTCTTGACATATCACGTTATCTTTATGGGATTTCTATTTTCGTGCCCTCAAGTCGTTAGTTGTACTCAGTTTTCCCCAGCCGCTTAACTTTTCCTCAGTTTTCCCCTCGCTCTAGTTTGAAACCGCTCGCAGACGCTCGGATGGGAGGGTTGCGGTCTGGTCAGAGGCCTTGACTGTTAGCGGTGACGGCTAGGGAGCGGCGGTGGTTGTGAATTGACCGATGCTTTTGAATGGTGCTGACGGGTAGGGTCAGGAGACACGTCAGAGCAGCCATCCATCTATTGCTGACGTGTGGGCCGTTTTATTTCCTGATTGTATACGCGGTGCTGCCAATGACAAATGGGGCCGCTCTATAGGGCTGCCGCAGCCAATGACCAGTGGGGTCGTGTAATTTTTAGGAAAAGACATATATTGCCGCTCTGTGGGGCTGCCGCAGCCAATGACCAGTGGGGTCGTCAATTTATTTAGAGAAACTCATATATTGCCGCTCTGTGGGGCCTCCGCAGCCAATGACCGCTGGGGTCGTCTATTTATTTAGAGAAAATCATATAGAGCCGCTCTGTGGGGCCGCCTCAGCCAATGACCGCTGGGGTCGCCCTTAGTGAAAAGGCATATATCCCTGCTTTTATTTAGAGAGAAGCAACAAGTTCGCTAATTAATTTTTCTTAAGCTAGACCCAGCAGGTGACTATTTTCGCAGCTTAATCTAAAGTGAATCTTGTGCTAAACATGGCTGGAACCTAGTGTTGTGCATCTCATTAGTCATCGGAGAATCGCTGGCAGCTCGTTCCCCACCCTCGGACGGAGCAGCCATCGCAGGCGTCTCGTCGCGCCGCCGGCTCTGTTCCCCGATGGTGTCGGACGGACTGTGGCGCTGCACATCAACCACGGCTCCAGGACTTGTTTCGTCCGCACGCATTGTACCCACCGCAGGAAAGTCTGCTGCAAGCAGATCCGCCGCCCACGACGACCGGGATTTGCTCCGCCGCAAGCAGATCCGCCGCCCACGACGAACTCCGCTTCCGCCTCCCCCGCCCCCTAATCGATTCGGTTCCCGTAATTTATTTGGAGTTTGCAGGTGCGAAATAGTCCTGAATGTCTGGTCGTAGCGGGTACACCGGCGAGGGTGGGGATTCGATCATGTCGTGGCCACGTTCTACTTCTCCTACCTCGTCGGAAGTGCAGGTATCTAGCTTCTGCTCTCTGTACTACCGTTGAATTTGAAGTGCCGCCATGGCCTGTTGGAGTGATTTCAGTTGTTCTTTTTTCCATTATTGTTACAGTTCGCCAGGCAAGCCGATGATCCATGGTATATTGCATACCAAGATGAATCAACCCAGTGGTGTAGCCAGAGGATGGATTTGGAGGAGAAGGTGGCCAATTTAGGTGATGAATTGGCCCGTAAAAACCTGATGATATTCGAGCTGAAGCGTACTGTGAAGGAAGAAAAGAAGAATTCAGAGCTTATTCGCAAGGAGAAGTTGATACTTGACACAGATCTTGCCGTATTTGATGAAGTGGTAGAAAATCTAGAACATGAACTTCAAGTGATGGGAGAGACAAAAAGTAGATTCATCTGGGCAGTTTTATTAGGTGTCATCCCTGTCCTAGCAGTTATGTGGTTGTGGTAGATGATTTAGATAGTATAGAATTGCTATTCAGTAGATGGCTCTAACCACTGTATTTTGGTGTGGCTCTAACCACTGTATTTTGTCGTACAATTTCCTAGTTGTGCTAAGTAATGCGCGCGATAATTTTCATGCATGAACATCTTATAAAAGTGAAGGGATCCCAAAAGTGAAAGCATGTACCAGCCTCTCGGATCAAATACATATCAATCTTCCCAATCAAGTTGGGATAGAATTCAAATCATACATTCAGATGTACAGGGACACATCGAGAAAGTGGAGAAGCTTTTTTTGACAAGGAGGTAGTAGTTCGAACAATTTTATCCCAAATTGAAATTGAAAAATAAAAATTTATCATAATTTATCCCAATTTGCGACGTCGAACACGGCTGAGGGGGCTGGATCTGCGCCATCCTCAGGTAGATCCAGCCCCATCAACTCGGACATGGAGGAGGGCTGGATCTGCGCCGTCGCAGCGATGTTGTGGATGATGGCTTCAATCGTCTTGTCATCGATGACCACAGTCGACACGGCCGCCGTCTTGGTGTCCATCAGCAACAGATCTGAGGAGGGCAACGGAAGTGAGACATCGGCAGGCTCCGACATTGAAGGCTGGATCTGCGCCGTCGCAGCGATGTTGTAGGTCGCAGCGATGTTGTAGGCGATGGCTTCAAGACGATCGCTGAGCACTGTGGACACGGCCGCCGTCTTGGTGTCCATCAGCAACAGATCTGACGAGGGTAACGGAAGTGAGACATCGGCAGGCTCCGACATTGAAGGCTGGATCTGCGCCGTCGCAGCGATGTTGTAGGTCGCAGCGATGTTGTAGGCGATGGCTTCAAGACGATCGCTGAGCACTGTCGACACGGCCACCGTCTTGGTGTTCTTCATCATCAACAGATCTGAGAAGATAAACGAAAGTGAGACAGAGAGAGATATTTCAACTATTTCTGAGGGTTAGATCCTCACCGGCACTCTTAGATCCACGCCACCGCACGGTTAGATCCGCGCCGCCGCACGCACGGTTAGATCCGCGCCGGCACTCTTAGATCCACGCCGGCACTTTTAGATCCACGCCGCCGCACGGTTAGATCCGCGCCACCGCACGCACGGTTAGATCCGCGCCGCCGCACGCACGGTTAGATCCACGCCGCCGCACGCACGGTTAGATCTGCGCCGCCGCACGCACGCACGCACGCTGCAGATCCGCGCCGCCGCACGCACGCACGCACGCTGCTGATCCGCGCCGCCGTGACCGCCAGAGTAAGAGAGGAAGATGCGACTGGAATATGCGACTGCCAGGGTTGGTAGGTATGTGCTCTGCAGATCCGCGCCGCCGCGACCGCCAGGGTTGACAGGCCGTCCGATCATAAATGATCCAACGGTGCAAGCATGCGTTGAGCTATCAACCAACCAAGATTCGTGTGAAATACATCTCGACCAATCAGAGATCAGCCAGTGAGTACAAGGGAGGAAAACTGAGTAGAACTAAGAGGGGGAAAAGTGAGGAAATGTTTATCGGAAGGGCAAAACTGAATAGGACTGAATAAAACAAGGGGACCCGGAGGGGGAAAACTGAGTAAAACTAAGTAAAACAGGGGCACCCAAATAATAAAGAGAGTAAGGGAAATTGAAGCTTTTGGCATAAAAATTGTTAGATTGTGTTATTTGAACAATATAGTACATTTTGGCCGACGTGATATTGTTTGCAATTCAAAGATACACAAGTGTGACGAATTTGGACTCATTTGGACAAAGTTTGTAAGCATTGTGGGCATTTGGGAGGTGTGTTGAGTAGAAAGCCCTGCATCTTCATAGCTAGTAGCTCATGGACTAGGAAGTGGTTTTGGGAAAGGGAAACTTCATATCTCTATATTTCCTTTTCCATTATTATTTCTCTAGGTTATAGGTAACATAACAAGACTCCATGGGAAGGTTCCACCATGTTTTGAATTATTATGAATTAAAATAAACCCAAAACTATATTTTTGAGTTTAGTCACTAAGAGGGGGAAAAGTGAGGAAAACTCAAGCGATGAACTATAGCTAGTAGCTCATGGACTAGGAACTTATTCAAGCAAATAACACATACATTATTGTGATTATTCAACATACAAACTTGGGAACGTCACACTAGTTCGAATTCAAAACAAAGGGATCCCCAATACAAATTGTTCATACAAATTCAAATTAATTGTTTAAAATACAATCTTTCTCTTGCTCCTGGTGTGACTCGCTGGATCCACCACCTTACTCCGGGTAACCCTACCAGGGATATTACCGGTGTCTACCTTCCTTTTGCCATCTTTCTTGTTCTTCTTCTTCTTCTTCTCTTCGGGTTGTGCCAAGACCGAGACAACCATATCATACGAAGCTTGTGCTCTTTCTTCTAATGCATTTTCTTCAAATGCTTCAAGCAGCTGTCGATCCATTGCTTCAAAGGCCTCTCAATCCATCTGTTCCCTCTGCTCTCGATCCATCGGTTCAAGCAGCTCTCGATCCATCTGTTCCCTCTGCTCTCGATCCATCGGTTCAAGCAGCTCTCGATGCATCTGTTCCCTCTGCTCTCGATCCATCAGTTCAAGCAGCTCTTGATCCATCGGTTCAAGCAGCTCTCGATCCATCGGTTCAATCTGCTCTGGATCCATCGGTTCAAGCAGCTCATGATCCATTGCTTCAATCTCCTCATGATCCATTGCTTCAATCTCCTCATGTTGAATTGCTTCTTCATTCTCCTCTGCATTTGCTGCTCCCGCCTGATCTTCCATTCCAAAAGCTGGGTCAACTGGATTTTTACAAAGCCTAGCAATGTGTCCAGGGATTCCACAATGTTTGCACTTACGTCGTCGAATAGGTGGACCACCCTCTGCACTAGCTCTGATCCTATTCTTCCTCGGCCTACCTGCCGGTGTAGTCAAAACTGGAGAGTACAGTTTGAAGCCTGGATCGACTTTCATCCATTGGTCTTTTCCCAGCAAGGTAGGAACATTCATAGCATATGCAGCCCTAAATTTGGCAACAGAGAAATACTCTGACACATACTGATCAACTTCACCTTCTGCACCCGCTATAACACTCATGAAAAACAATGCGTGTATGCAGGGTATCCCACGGATCTGCCATCGCCTACAATGGCATGTCCTATCAACCAAACTCACTGTATACCTCCACTGCCTGTTTTTACTGTCAGTGTAGGTTACCTCAGCCTCCATTCCTTTTCTGATGCATTTCATCTTCAATTGTTTTGCCCTGGCATGCAAAGACTTAATCAAAGATGGGAGCATGAGATGGCCAACATATTTTGTGGCTGCAATTCTTTGACGCAGATCGATTTTTATCATGATCATCTGCCTAATCTTATCAAATATTTGCCACAGCATAAGCCCTTTCAATGACTTGACCTTTGCATTGAAACTCTCCGCAAGGTTACTTGTTACATAGTCTACCTTGCAAATTTCATTGAATTGGCTTCTTGACCACACCCTACCATGATGTTCATCCAAGTACTCCTTCACCCCAGTTTTTTGTTTATACAACACTTCCAAATGAAACAGATGCTTCCTAATTGAAAGAGCATGGAGCCCCCATGTGTGGTTTTGGTAATTAATGACAATCTCTGTGGACTAATGTTTGCATTGAGTTATATTTGTAGGACATGTCCATAGACAATGCTTGAACCATATGCTGGCTTCAAGGTTGTAAGAAGGATCAAATGAAGAACTTTAAGTGATGACCAATGTGTTATTCAAGGAAATATCGAAAGAATGGTCATATGAGAATTGAGCTTATTGCAACTATGTCTTGAAGAATATAATTGAGTGGACATTTGTGTTTACCTTCAAGACATCATCTTCATGAAGGAAGAAGGAAGGATACAAGGTTGATCAAGTCAAAGTGCAAAGATGGGATTCAAGTTGATCAACTCTCAAAGCATACATAATGTATCGAGTGGGATCTTGTGATCTCGGGCTAGGATATTATTAAGTGGTGATCGTCTTCATGGATGAGAAGTCAAGTTTAGGATGTGCCATCTCAAGGAGATTATATGCTTGATGCATGTATTCTATTTGGTGGTAATGGCTTTGTGAAGATATTCCTAAGAGAGTCTTTCCCATATTGATTTATGGGGGAGCAATCCACAAGACTTCATCATGCTAGAGCAATCAAGAAAGGGATTCCATCTTGAGGTGGAAAAGATCATCTTCATCAAGCTCAAGTGGAATACACAAGGCAAAGGTTTGTTCTTGATAGGTTTTCTCTTCTAACGGTCTCGTGTGTTAGTTTGGAGACCGGGTTATAGGATTGGTAGCCGTACTATCAAGAGGGGCTCTCGAGTGAGTAACTTAACCGCATCGTTCGAAGAAAGCTCAAACCTTTGCATATTTGCCATCATCCTTCTTGGTTCTTATTTGGCTTTTATCCATGTGAGGTTTTAGAGCTTGTGGTTAATTCCATGACAAGCTCTAACTCATCAAAAAGGGATTTTGCATGAAACACTCATTGTGTTTTTGGTGTTTGGAGGTTTTACCGGTTCGACTTTGAAGAGAGGTCAAACCTCTCATCATTTGGTTTTATCCTCCCTTGTTGTACTATGATGTTTCTATGCATATACTTATAGAGCTCGTTGTTGTGATTCCAACGAGCTCAAGATCATCAAAAACGGAGTCCGGATGCTCAAGTTATGGTCGTTTTCGTGTTGGTGTTCCTGCCAGTTTTTGGTGGCCGGAGTCTCCGGCCCGAGACGCAAAGTCTCCGGCCCAACTCCGGCATGGCACCTGCTTTGTCCGTCCTGAGGCCCCCGAATGACCCCGGGGCACCGGAGACTCCGGCCCAGGGGCGGAGACTCCGGCCCTGGGGTCACTTAGGGCGGAGACTCCGGTCCTCTAGGCCGGAGACTCCGGCCCTAGTGCCCAGCAACGGCTAGTTTTCGTGGGGGGCCTATAAAAGGCCCCCTTCTTCCTCCTTGGGCTGGTTGGCTTCCTATTTCTCACTCTCCTCCATTGTTGACTTTGAAGCTTTGCTCTATCTCTCAATCCCTCCAATGATTCTTGCATCTTCTTGAGGGAAAAGAGAGAGGAGATCTAGATCTATATTTCCACCAATCAATTTCTCCTCTAAGTGAGGGGAACCATTGGGATCTAGATCTTGGAGTTCATTTGTTGATTTCCTTTGTTCTTCCTCTCATATCTCTCCATAGCATTAGTTGCTTTGGTAGGATTTGAGTGAGAAGGATTTGAGCACTTTGTGTGCTCTTGCCATTGCATTTGGTGCATCGGTTTGAGTTCTCCTCGGAGATTCGGTAAGTGAAAGTTCGTGAGCTTGTTACTCTTGGGTTCTTGGAACCCTAGACGGCTTAGTGGCCTTTGTGGCATATACTTGGGGCCTCCAATTAAGTTGTGGAGATTCCCCAACCTTTGTGGTGCCTTTGTGGCGATTCTTGGGAGCCTCCAATTAAGTTGTGGAGATTGCCCCAAGCTTGTACGGGTTCGGTGACCGCCCTCAAGTGTCCCATAGTGGATCGTGGCATCTTGCTTTGTGCGAGGGCACGAGGAGAATAAGGTGAGCCTTTGTGGCGTTCGGTGCGTAGCGTGCCTCCGCATCTTGAGGTGAGCCTTTGTGGCATTTGGTGAGCATTGTGCTACCACATCTCAAGGTGAGGCCTTTGTGGCGTTCGGAGTGCATTAAGCCACCACACCTCTCCAACGGAGACTAGCTTCCTTGGAAGTGAACTTCGGGATACATCTTCGTCTCCTTCGTGCCTCGGTAACTCTTATCCGAGCTCCACTACTTATGCACTTTATATTTGTGATAGCCATCGTGCTTGAAGTTATATATCTTGCTATCACCTTGCTACTTGTCTTGCTTAGCATAAGTTGTTGTTGCACATAGGTGAGCCTAGTCTATTTAGGTTTTGTAAGCTTGACAAATTAAACGCTAGTTTATTTCCGCATTTGTTCAAGCCTTTCGTAAAAGTTTTAATCGCCTATTCACCCCCCCCCCTCTAGGCGACATCTGTGTCCTTTCAATTGGTATCAGAGCTAGGTCTCTCATTTTAGGCTTCACCGCCTTGAGAGCAATATGTCGGCTAGGGGATTAGTGCACAATGACACTTTTATATTCGATGGCACAAATTATGATACTTGGAAAATTCACATGCTTAATTATTTTCGGGTCATGGACCCATCTATGGAGCGAATTGTAGATGCGGGTTTTTCTCCTCCAAAGGATACTCAAAATCTATCTTTAGAGGATAAGAAAAACGTGTATCTCAGTGCTCAAGCTTCTCATGTGATTATTAATGCTTTGAGCGATGTAGTTACCTTCTCCTTCACGCCTTTTCGGAGCGCTCATGAGATATGGACAAAGCTTCAAGAAAAATATGGTTTGTCCAAGATTATTGGGGATGATTGTATTCCTTCCACTTCCGGCCGTGATGAACTTTCATCCACTTCACCAAAGTGTGGCAAGACACAAGGTAATGATATGGTGAGTGGTGATGAAACTTGCAATGGTGATAGTATGCTTACTTTTGATGATCCTTCATCTCTATCTCATTGCAATGCTTCATCTTTGGACTTAAACACTTCTAGCACCATAAATGCTTTATATGCTTGTGTTAGTCCTTGCATATCATGTGTAAGTTGCTTAAATAAATCTCATGATGATATGCTTGCTCTGTCTAGTGGCCATGATAAAAATGCCTCTATTTCCTCTAGTCTTTGTGTGGCTAACAATTTAGAGGAAACCGGAGATTCTATTGGCCAAGACAAAATTTTGATTGGAGCTTCAAGTAATTCATCCTCATCATCATCTCTCGGTTCCCACATATGTCTTATGGCTAGGGATTCAAAGGTAACTCCTTCTTTGGAACCCACTATATCTAGTGATCATGAAGAAGAGGATGATTATGTTGCCTCTTTAAAAAAGAAGGGAGAAATAGTCTTTCTTGCTATTGGTAAGAAGAACAAAATTGCTTGCTCTAACTTTGTTGATATTTTGGTTGCTGCTATTGAGAGCCAGAAAATTATTGATGAGCTTCAATCTCATGATGAAGAGCAAGAAGCAACTATTGAGAATCTTCATAGTCTTGCCAATGATTTTAAAAAGACTCTTTTACGAGAACAAGCCACCAACGAAACTCTTGAGGAGACTTTTGCTCTAGAATTGTCTAAAGTAAAGGGAAACCATGATAGAGCTCTTGTGGTGGTAAATGATTTAAAATTAAAAAATGATAAGCTTGTTTTTGTTAATGCTAAACTTATTGAGGATGTTGAGCACCTCAAAAATGGCTCTAGGGACATTGAGAGTGTGCTCACCAAACTCACCGAGTCACATGAGCAACTAAAAGCTTCTTATTTAAAAGAGTGTTCCAAGTTGCCTTCTCCTCTTTCGGTTAATCATGATGCTTGTGCTACTAACTCTACTTCTTGTGAAGCATCTATCTTGAAGGAGAATGTTGAGCTAAGGGCTCAACTTGAGTTGCTAACTAGCAAGTATGGGATATTGGAAGAAAGTCATGAAAAGCTATCTAGCTCTAATGAGGATCTTCTAGTGTCCCATGCTCGCCTAAAGTTAGCTTATGAGGATATGTCTACAAAGGTAATATCTTGTGAACCTCATGTGGTCACTAGCACTACTTCCCAAAATGCTATATTGCCATGTGCTAGTCCTCGTAATTCATCCACTCATACTATTGCTACATCTTGTGATGAATTACTCTCCTTGCCTTGTTGCTCCAACAATATAGCTTCTACTTCCTCTAGTACTTGTGTTGTAACTAACCATGTAGAGGAAATTAAAGAGCTCGAGGCCCAAGTCACTTTGTTGAAGAAAGACTTGGTAAAAAGTCATGAAGGGAAGTCCAAACTTGACAAGATGTTGAGTGCACAAAAATCCCCCAATGACAAGAGTGGACTTGGATTTATCTCCAACAATAAGAAGAAGTCCAAACTCTTCGAGAAGAAGAAGGGCCAAGAGCAAGTCAAGGATCCGGCCAAGATTGTTTGCTTCAAGTGCAAAATTGAAGGGCATCATGTTAGGTCTTGCCCATTGAAGAAGAAGCATCTAAGTGAGAAGCAACAAGGGAAGCGGCCTCAAGCTCAAACTCATGTCCTTCCTCAAGATGAAGAAAAGCTTCCTCCTAAGAAGAATCAACCCAATGCTCCCATTGTGGAGAAATCAAATGAGAAGAAAGGAAAGATAAGATCTTGCTACATATGCCGTGAGAAGGGTCACCTTTCTTCTACTTGCTCTATTGGTAACTCATCCAACCCTATCATAATCAATGATGCTTATTCACTTTGCAAGGATAAGGTTGGAAATGTGTTTGCCAAATTTGTTGGTACTCAAAGTGGTGTCAAGAAAAGAACCATTTGGGTTGCCAAACCTATTGTGACTAACCTCTTAGGACCCAACTTGGTTGGGGACCAACAAGCCAAAACTTGATCAATAGGTGTCTAATGGAGGGCATTGGAGACTTGGCTATATCATGAAGAATTAAGGGATCTTCATTAATTATATTGTCTCAAGTCAAGTCAATTGGATTATCTTATTTCTATCATATATCCATTGTTCCTCCTTGCGGTAACATGTATTCAACTTATCTACATTGAAAGTTACTCGCCTCTTTGCATGTGTTTGGTTTTGTATCTTGCATGTATTTGTATATGTTGTGCTCCCTACTTGCTTTATTTTGAGTAATCAATTATGTGCATGTTGGTTGCACACCATGTACGGTTGTTACTATTGAGCCTATTGCATCTTGATCTATCTTCTTGGCTCTTGGGAGTGATTAATGGACCATCCCATTTTGGGGGAGTGATATGCTTTGGCACTTCACAATCCTAAAAATGTGTGTACATGAGGAATACCACTTAGTGTTGATATTTAAAGATTATCTAGTCTCTATGTGGTATGTCATTTTCATGAGAAATTCAAATTCTATAATGTCCATTAATCATCTTATTGGATTCTATTTGCCTCTTGTTGGTAAAGTTTAATTTTCTAGGTTTGGAGATTCCATTGGTTCTACCCCGGAGACTCTGGTGGTTCTACCCCGGAGACTCCGGTGGTTCTACTCCGGAGACTCCGGTGGTTCAACCCCGGAGACTCCGGTCCCCCCTCGGAATTTCCAGGCCCTATGGAAATTGACTTTAACAACTTATTTGAAAATTGGTTTTATCACATTATGGGGGAGTATTGTGCTTTGTGCATATTACAAATCCATGAAATGTGTATATTTGAGGTTGTGTCACATAGTGTTGATATTGTAAATTATCTTGCTTCTATGTGGCATGTTTTCTCGAACAAGTTCCAATTTGCCAAATTGTTTATTGCTCTTGTTTTGGATCTTGTTGGTGAGATACTTTCTTGATAGGGTTTTCCTATAATGTGGAATACTACATCAAAGTTGGAAAACCATTTGCTTCAAGCTATCCTAATCATTGCTTTGCGTGATTGTTTAACTATTTGAGTCTATCAAGAATATCTTTGTTTGGCATGGTGCTTAATTCTTATACTTTTCATATGCTCATTTTTTGTGAAGATGATCTTGGATTTATGTGTAAACTACCATCGGAAATAACTCCATATACCTCTTCTCCTTGGAAAATTGGTAATCTATCATGTGGTATTTTTTATATTGATCATCTTCACTTTGGCTATTGCTTTTAATTGCCTTATCTCTCGCCAAGAAATGTATTTTCTTTAACTCCCATTGTCTTTCTTGACTCTTGTGATTCCATTTGATTTTGTTAAATTTATTTTGTGTTATTTCTATGTAGGTAGATGTGATGATCCCATTTGTGTGCATTTTGTATTCAAATGCAAAATCATAAATAATGCACTAATCTTGGGGGAGCTCTCCTATATTTGTTATAACACACTCTTGTGCTTATTTCAATTGGTTTTGATTATTGTTGGAAGTCAAATCTTTTCTTTTTGGTACTGAGTGTGCCATCATAAAAAGTGTGGAGAGTTTGGTTTGTTGTTGGAACCTTGCTCTCTTTGGGAGTTGCTTATCTCATTCCTTGTAATTTGTTTTTCACTCTTAAAATGAGATATGTCTTTGAGCATGTGTGTCTTAGTTATCCTTTATGCTCATTGGCTTTTGCTTAGTTCACTAGTTGAACTTTGGAGTCAATCTTGTGTTGATTTGATTCTTTGATATAATTTGGACAACCTTTTGTGGCTTCACAATTTCGTGTGACTTCTTGGTCTTCTTGGTGCTTTGTTCAAATTGTATCTCGCTTTGGCTCTTGAAAGTGTTGTGCATGCATTCTTACTAAATGTATAATTTATGGCATGCTTTGCTTTCGTTGATCCAATATATAGGCAAAACTCTATCAAATCCTAAATTGGCTAAGTTGTGCATGAAATTCAAGTTCATATCTATATGCACATATTTATGTGGAGTTTGTCCTATATATTGTAGTTTCTCTAACTACTTTGGACCCAATGAGTTTGGGGACCATCTTGTACTTGAACTTTGTTTTAGGTACATGAAGATATATTGGTGCTTGTCTCAATAATAAGGATGAAGTGGTGACTAAATGATAATTTGAGGCAAGCTAGGATTATTGAAGAACTCCTATCTACTACATCCTACCTTTAATATCTCGGTAACAAGTATCTTATCATGCATACTTTTCTAGTATCCAACCTTGTGTAGGTTGTTTCATGGCATGGAAAATCATTATTTGCAAATGTTGTGCTTCTTGCAAAGGTCTTAATGAAACCTCTTTATTGCAATTGTGAGTAATTTGAGATGAGTGCATATTATTGGGAACATATAAAATCATGCTCATGATTCTCCTATCCCATATATGTCAATTTAGCAATTTTATTGCATATCAATTCCTCAAGTTCTCACATGTGCAATATGGTTGAAAGTGTAAATTTATTACTTTCTTTTGGTATTCATCTTTGTGATACTTGTTGCTTTTCTCAAAGCATCCCAACTATCTTCTTTCCCTTGTTGATATTTGTGATGTCTTTGACTTGTTTGTGGTTGAAGTTCATCAATATACAATAAGAAAATTTGAGCCTTTGGCCGTGCTTTAAAAGCAAAATTCTCATTGGTATATTGCATGACTTTATTTTGGATATCATGTTCTATTCTTAGTATCTATTTTGTGTGTACATGTTTCTTTGTGATAATTATCTTTGTGATGTTGTCTACTTAGAAACTTATACACATGAGAGATGATATCTCCTTAATTGATATCTTATTTGAACCTTATGTGTTGGGATGGAATGCTAAGCAATTTCTTTCATTAAAGACTATGTGGATGCTCTATGCTTATCCTTGTATTAGTCTTATAATATGCTTTGTCATTTCATATCACACATTCCTTTGGTTGAGCCTTTTAATATGTTGTCCCTTGCTTGTTGCTCAACCATTTGTTTGATGCAAGTGTTAAGCTTAATTTCTTCTCTATGATCTCTTGCAAATGGTTGCGTTTTAAATGTTATTGAGGGAGTGAGGATTCCATGTTGTGCAAATTGTATTCAAATGCAAACATTCTATTTTTTGCACGTACCTTGGGGAGCTTCCTCATTTCATTTAAAGCACCATTTTGCGGTTATCATAGTATTTGACTTCACTTGGTATCATTTTGTTTTGAATAATATTGAGGGAGTGATGATTCCATGTTTGTGCACCTTATACTTTAATTCAAATAGAATATTTTGTGCACAAACCTTGGGGAGCTTCCTCATATTATTTAGAGCACCCTTTTGGTCTTATCGTAATATCTTTATTCAATTTGTTCTTTGGATCGATTGATTGCTCTCTTCATTTGTTGAAGTTTATCCACCATGTGATCTTATTTTATTTGCAATCTTTGATCCTCAATATAGCTTGATTTCCTCCGAGTTTTCATATTTGAATATGTGCATATATTTTCAATTATACTTTTGGTTTATGCACACATTATGGAGGAACTCTCACTATATTGGCCTTCTAAGTTTTTCCGCCCATTTCGGCAATTGGTGCCAATGGGGGAGAAGTTTCGAGGGTTTAAAGGGAATTGGGTTTTATGCTTTGGTTTTGTTCTTAAGCATTTGCCTTTCATGCTTTGCATGGTTGAGTATATAGAGGAAACTCCACCAACAACCTTGGTTGGCAATATATGCAATGAAATCAAGATCATTCACACGTGCATAGATTGTGGGGGAGTTTGCTCTATATATGGTGGTTTTACTAACATCACATACTTTTCTAGTATTTGATGTTAGTGCAACCATTTTGGTTCTTTAAATTCATTATATAAACCCTCTCAAAGAGATTGTCATCAATTACCAAAATGGGGGAGATTGAAAGAGCATGGAGCCCCCATGTGTGGTTTTGGTAATTAATGACAATCTCTGTGGACTAATGTTTGCATTGAGTTATATTTGTAGGACATGTCCATAGACAATGCTTGAACCATATGCTGGCTTCAAGGTTGTAAGAAGGATCAAATGAAGAACTTTAAGTGATGACCAATGTGTTATTCAAGGAAATATCGAAAGAATGGTCATATGAGAATTGAGCTTATTGTAACTATGTCTTGAAGAATATAATTGAGTGGACATTTGTGTTTACCTTCAAGACATCATCTTCATGAAGGAAGAAGGAAGGATACAAGGTTGATCAAGTCAAAGTGCAAAGATGGGATTCAAGTTGATCAACTCTCAAAGCATACATAATGTATCGAGTGGGATCTTGTGATCTCGGGCTAGGATATTATTAAGTGGTGATCGTCTTCATAGATGAGAAGTCAAGTTTAGGATGTGCCATCTCAAGGAGATTATATTCTTGATGCATGTATTCTATTTGGTGGTAATGGCTTTGTGAAGATATTCCTAAGAGAGTCTTTCCCATATTGATTTATGGGGGAGCAATCCACAAGACTTCATCAAGCTAGAGCAATCAAGAAAGGGATTCCATCTTGAGGTGGAAAAGATCATCTTCATCAAGCTCAAGTGGAATACACAAGGCAAAGGTTTGTTCTTGATAGGTTTTCTCTTCTACCGGTCTCGTGTGTTAGTTTGGAGACCGGGTTATAGGATTGGTAGCCGTACTATCAAGAGGGGCTCTCGAGTGAGTAACTTAACCGCATCGTTCGAAGAAAGCTCAAACCTTTTCATATTTGCCATCATCCTTCTTGGTTCTTATTTGGATTTTATCCATGTGAGGTTTTAGAGCTTGTGGTTAATTCCATGACAAGCTCTAACTCATCAAAAAGGGATTTTGCATGAAACACTCATTGTGTTTTTGGTGTTTGGAGGTTTTACCGGTTCGACTTTGAAGAGAGGTCAAACCTCTCATCATTTGGTTTTATCCTCCCTTGTTGGACTATGATGTTTCTATGCATATACTTATAGAGCTCGTTGTTGTGATTCCAACGAGCTCAAGATCATCAAAAACGGAGTCCGGATGCTCAAGTTATGGTCGTTTTCGTGTTGGTGTTCCTGCCAGTTTTTGGTGGCCGGAGTCTCCGGCCCGAGACGCAAAGTCTCCGGCCCAACTCCGGCCTGGCACCTGCTTAGTCCGTCCTGAGGCCCCCGAATGACCCCGGGGCACCGGAGACTCCGGCCCAGGGGCGGAGACTCCGGCCCTGGAGTCACTTAGGGCGGAGACTCCGGTCCTCTAGGCCGGAGACTCCGGCCCTAGTGCCCAGCAACGGCTAGTTTTCGTGGGGGACCTATAAAAGGCCCCCTTCTTCCTCCTTGGGCTGGTTGGCTTCCTATTTCTCACTCTCCTCCATTGTTGACTTTGAAGCTTTGCTCTATCTCTCAATCCCTCCAATGATTCTTGCATCTTCTTGAGGGAAAAGAGAGAGGAGATCTAGATCTATATTTCCACCAATCAATTTCTCCTCTAAGTGAGGGGAACCATTGGGATCTAGATCTTGGAGTTCATTTGTTGATTTCCTTTGTTCTTCCTCTCATATCTCTCCATAGCATTAGTTGCTTTGGTAGGATTTGAGTGAGAAGGATTTGAGCACTTTGTGTGCTCTTGCCATTGCATTTGGTGCATCGGTTTGAGTTCTCCTCGGAGATTCGGTAAGTGAAAGTTCGTGAGCTTGTTACTCTTGGGTTCTTGGAACCCTAGACGGCTTAGTGGCCTTTGTGGCATATACTTGGGGCCTCCAATTAAGTTGTGGAGATTCCCCAACCTTTGTGGTGCCTTTGTGGCGATTCTTGGGAGCCTCCAATTAAGTTGTGGAGATTGCCCCAAGCTTGTACGGGTTCGGTGACCGCCCTCAAGTGTCCCATAGTGGATCGTGGCATCTTGCTTTGTGCGAGGGCACGAGGAGAATAAGGTGAGCCTTTGTGGCGTTCGGTGCGTAGCGTGCCTCCGCATCTTGAGGTGAGCCTTTGTGGCATTTGGTGAGCATTGTGCTACCACATCTCAAGGTGAGGCCTTTGTGGCGTTCGGAGTGCATTAAGCCACCACACCTCTCCAACGGAGACTAGCTTCCTTGGAAGTGAACTTCGGGATACATCTTCGTCTCCTTCGTGCCTCGGTAACTCTTATCCGAGCTCCACTACTTATGCACTTTACATTTGTGATAGCCATCGTGCTTGAAGTTATATATCTTGCTATCACCTTGCTACTTGTCTTGCTTAGCATAAGTTGTTGTTGCACATAGGTGAGCCTAGTCTATTTAGGTTTTGTAAGCTTGACAAATTAAACGCTAGTTTATTTCCGCATTTGTTCAAGCCTTTTGTAAAAGTTTTAATCGCCTATTCACCCCCCCCCCTCTAGGCGACATCTGTGTCCTTTCACTAATGCTGCATGTGTATGCACCTGGCCATAGGTTGTCAGTATAAACTTTACCCTTGAATTTCTTTGTAAAATTCTGTACCAAGTGTCGCATATATTCCCTATGCTCCACTCCAGGGAATACTGCTTCTACTGCACTCTCCAAACCTTTGCAAGCGTCTGTGTGGATAGTAAGTCCTGGTGGATGACCTATAAGGTCGCGCAAATTCTGCAGAAACCAAGTCCAACTTTCCTCCGACTCAACCTCCAAAACTCGATAAGCAACAGGGAACATCCAATTGTGTCCATCAATTGCAGTAGCAGCAACTAGCTGTCCTTTAAACCTGCCATGAAGAGCTGTTGCATCCACGGCCAAATAAGGCCTGCAACCGTCCAGAAAGCCTTTCCAGCAAGCTTTGAAACAAACAAAAGCCCTTCTAAAACATTCCTTCTGCATCATCCTCCCGCTTTTCAATTTGTAGGGAACTGTATGCTTGTCTATCGCTACAACACTGCCTGGACTAGCCATCTCCACTTCAGCTTTGAAAGTGTAAAGCAACTGAAAGCTTTCATTCCATGGACCATTTATCCTGTCAAGAGCCATTTCCTTTGCATAGAACATCCTCATGTAAGGTATGTTTATAGTAAACTTATCAGATATCAATTTTATGAGTGATGTTGGACCAAGTGTTGGAGTTTCTCTCAGCCAATCTATGATTGCATCTGCCAACCACCTAGTCTTCGCTAGCTTTGATTTCTCCTCTGGCGCTCCCGCTCGAGGTGGACAAGTATGGTCGATCGAGTTCTTCTTTATCTGAAACATAATTATAAGGGATATCAGTAACAGTTAACAAATTTTACACCGTGATCTAAAATACACAACTGGTTGGCGTAGTACCTGAACCACGGTGCTTCTGAGCATTGTGGATGCATGCAGCCTCCACCTACACCTCTTGTATGGGCACTTAATTGTGAACCTACCTGGCTCACTTTTAATAACCTCATAATCATTCTTGGTGAGAATGCAATATGTAGTAATTGCATTACGGCAGTCCATCATCGTTTGAAATACGGTGCCTTCTGCAAGCTGAGGATCCTCCCTGTTCCACTCAATTGTTGGCAAGTCATCGTCTTCGTAATCGGCTAAAACAAGGCTGTCATTGTTCTCATCCTTCTCTTCATCATTAGTGTCATCAAATCTGGCACCTTGTGCAATATCTTCCATGTATTGATCCTCCATTGCCTGCTTACTGCATCGATCTACCAATTCAGGAAACATCAACTCATCCTCATCATCTTGAGGAGACGGATCCTCAATCTCTGCATCGTCCTCCACATCGACCGCAGGAACAATCTGGCTACCACTAGCACTGGGGACAGATGGTGCTGCTGTGGACCTACAAGGAGCGGGGCGGCGCACACGATTAGCAGAGGCAGCAACACTAGAGAGACATGATGCCCGACCACCTGATGATGCCCCAACACCAGATGATGCCTGGACCCTGTCCACATGGATTCGAATTTTACCGACATGGCAAGAATCATTTAAAGCAAAAAGAATTCCCAGATCGTCGTCAGAAATTAGTGGAACAAATCTTCCCTCCATGCTGTTGAAATATTGGAAATCAATTGAATCGCCAGCGCCCCAGGGGTACCGAGCGCAGATGTTATCTTTTAAATCCCTCAACGAGATGGTAGTTGCAACCACCGCTGGGATGTAAAATCCGGTCACATTGCGTTCAGAATCACGCAAAAAGCTAGTATCCAGCCTAACCACCAGCCGAAAAGCCAGCGCTGGATCAATCCTATTCGAAAAGCAATGCAGTTAGTTGAGCAACAACGATTCGCGCTCAAAAACTGCGTACTCTTAATTCGCATAGGCAGACGATGCTTACCCAGATGGAATCCATGCGTTAGATCCCTCCGATTCCCAATCTTCTCCGCTGTTGAGGGGCATAATCGGCACATTAGACGGATGTACAAACTCTACCGCCATAGGGGTAGATCTAGATCTAGTGGAGGCAGAGCCCTCTCCGCCTCCCGGGGATGGTGGTGGGGGCGGGGGCGGCTCGGTGGCGGACGACGCCAAAAGGTAGGAGGGCAGGACGGCGTGGCGGCGGAGGGGCGGTGTGTGAGCTCTTCCAGTCTCGGGCGGAGGGGAAAGCTTTGGGTGAGTGACAGACCGCCAGTCCGACGTGTCTCATTGGGTCAATAGTCAACACAATTCAAAAGCAACGGTCCATTCACAACCATCGCGGCTCCCTAGCCGTCACGGGTAACGGTCTAAGGCCTCTGACCAAACCGCAACCCTCCCGTCCGAGCGTCTGCGAGGGGTTTCAAACTAGAGCGAGGGGAAAACTGAGGAAAAGTTAAGCGGCTGGGGAAAACTGAGTACAACTAACGACCTGAGGGCACGAAAATAGAAATCCCTATCTTTATTCTATCAATTGCCCAACTGTAATTTGTTTACCCAGCATGTGTTATTTATTCTATGGAGAGACACCACTAGTGAACTATGGACCCCGGTCCTATTTCCATCATATTGCTATCACCTGTTTACTTTACTCGCACTGTTTACTTTACTCGCATACTATTATCACTTTCCACTCGATAAGCTCATACCCTTTGTTTCAAGCAAACCGGTGAGATTGACAACCTCATCGCAAGTTGGGAACAAAGTATTTGGTTGTGTTGTGTGTAGGTTCCACGTTGCTACTAGCTGAAGACGCGCTAACTCGTTTTATCGTGAAACAGCACCCTTGTTGGAGTGTCACTAGGCTATCAAGCATCACCTTCAGTCGTACTGTCTGCTCTTCTCCTGACCGACAAACCTTGGTTTCTTACTGAGGGAAAAGACTTGCCGCTGTGCTCATCATACTTTCCGCTTGGAGTTTCCCAACTGCCTGGCCATAATCATCATCAACTACACGCCAGCCATCACCCTTGAACAGAAAAAGTGCAGTTATATGCAATAGCATCTGAAGAGAGCAAACCTCCACCAGCTACCTTTACTATTCTCTGATTTGTCTTCTCCATAGGAATTTTATTCTTCAAGGCAAAATGATAGTCCATGAAAGTATTTGTGCTGCCAGTATCAGCTAGAGCAATTGCAGAAGAATGTGGGAAATGCAGTAAGAGAGAAATAGTGGAATCATTGGGACCACCACAATAAGCAGCTGCTGAGATATTCATAAGCTTATCTGCCTGTTGAGCAATTTCTTCTTGACCAGGATTTTGCTGGGCAACTTCTGGGTCAATGACCTGTTGGTCTGGGATATCTGCATTTTCATCATCAGAGTGACCTTGCATTTCTATCTGATTTAAAGCCCTCTGCATTTGTTGGCATTTATGTCCAATGGTCCAATTCTGTGGACAATACCAACATTTCCTAGGAGCTCTATTTCTTTGCTCTCTAGGCACAGCTAAGTTGTTCTGCTGTATGGGAGGTGGGGGAGGGGCATTTCTGATGGGATTATTTGGAACTTGCCTCACAGTGGGAGGAGGAATGATAGATTTCTTTGTACCAGATAAATAAGCTTTTTTATATTGTCTAGCGAACCAGTAAGAAGACAGAAGAGAGTGAGGCTTTTGACATTGTACATTGTGTTTAATGCCTTTTTTCAACCCACTGACAAATCTTTCCACAAAGAATTCTGGTGGAAGATAAGGTCGGCCCCTCTTCATCCGTGTCATCCAGGACTCATACAAGTAAATGTAAATATTGACTGTGGACAGTTGCTTGAGCTGTTGTAGTTGGTCCATTGGGTCTGCAGCCATAGTGTCAGGGAACCTTTCCAATAAAACAGAACTGAGGTCAGACCAAGACATCTTGTCCAAATGAAAACCAGAAGAACTCAGCCATGTTTTTGCTTGGCCCCTAATATGAGCAATACCCCATTTAACTCAGTTTTCCATGGGAATTTGGACCAGGTTGAAAATATCCTCACATTCCAGCAGCCAAGATCTAGGAGCTTCACCTGAAAATATGGGGAGTTCCACATGTGGTGTTCTCATTTGTATTTCAGCACTTTGTCTCTGCCCATTGAAAGACTGTGGAGGATGCTGCTGGTGTTGTTGGGAAGCAGAGGTTGGACCCATATTGTTCTGATTCATGTTATTTCTGTCTTGCCCAGCTGTGGTACCCATGACCTATCTCATTGGCTCTTGTTGGAGTATGGAGGTAGGAATTTGCTGACTGAAATTAACTGGACAGCCATTTGACCATGGTGGTTCTTTGGGAAGAGAAAAGACTGGGCTATGGTGAGTCTGAGAAAAAGTGCTTTGTTGTGGACAGTGGTATGAGGGGAAAGGGACATTGTATGGAATTTGTTTAGAGTAGGTGGTGTTTGGAGTATATGTTTGGTAATTATGTTGCTGAAAATTTGGGTGAGTGGGGCAGTGTGGAGGAAAGGGTGGGTGATAATATTGAGGGAAAGATGATGGTGGTGTAGTGTAGTTGGGGTGGAATGGGTTATTCGAAGGAAAAGGAGGATATTGAGGCGAGAGTGGGTTGGTACAGGTGTGGATGTGAAGCCGGATTGGTATACTGAAAGATCTGTTCTTGCTGAGAGTTGTTTTGTTGCTGGCTGGTAGTCAAGGAAGAATCAGTGTAGATGGGGTGGGAAACTTTGGCTGTGGGTTGGGATTGTGGAGGGAAAATAGGGTGTGGTAATTGTGCAACTCGTAACTTGCCCAAACTAGGTGGTTCTTGTGTCTCCGTCAATCGATCGGCCGGCGTAACGTCCTTATCAATCGATCGATTTTAGAGCATTTCCAGGGCAGACGTACCGTTTCCGCGCGTGTTCGAACTGGTCCGACCGGATCGAGGTGTAGCATGCGCCCTCTCAGTGGTGCGATGCATTCAGATCGACGTGTCCGGCTCGACCCATCCTTAGTGCAAATTTGGGCCGAGTTTGCGTCGGCTCGGACAGCGCGCGCATCCTCCCGTGTCTTCCCTAGGCCACCCCGGGCCCTCCCGCCAATGACCCAGAAATAGTTGGCCAAACCCTTCTCCAGACCCTCGCCCCCCTTCTACACCGGCACGCCCGCCAGCGCCGTCGTAGCCCCTGTACGCAGCCAAAGCTGCCGCCACATCTCGCCGCTGGCAAGCCGCCTCAACCTGCATCATCGTCGGCACCGGCCTTGAGTAGCGGCGTATAGGCGAGGTGCTTGGGGCACATTGCTGCCCGCTGCCCACAACTTGTTCGACCATTCGCCCAGGCCTCATTTAAGGTATGTTCGCCGGTCTTCTCAGCTTCCGACATAGTTGGCATTGGCGTGGACATTGACCATGGTTTCCGATGTCCTTGTAGATGGGCAGTAGCAGTCGTAGGGCCGCAGCCAAGGCATACTTCGACAATGTGCTCATATCGTCATCCGATGAGGAGTCGAACAGCGAGACCGATCTTTTGTTGGTCGCAGCCGGCATGGTGAACGAGCACTTCTTGATGCCGCCTCGCAGAGGTGGCTCATCACAGAAGCGAGATGGCAACGTCGATCGCGATCGAGAAGCGCGGCATGTGCGCCTGTACAAGGACTACTTTGACCCAACCATGCCGCTCTATAAAGCGAAGGCATTTCGTCGCCGGTATAGGATGTCCAGAGAATTGTTTCTGGTCATTCTCAATAGCGTCAGAAACTATGATGACTACTTCGAGGCCAAATACGATTGCACCAGTAAGATTGGCTTCTCCTCTTACCAGAAACGTTTCGTGGCCGTTCGACAGCTTGCATATGGAGTGCCATGTGATCTCATTGACGATTACATGTGCATGAGCGAGTCCACATGCCATGAAGCCATATACCGGTTTTGCGAGGATGTTATTGCGGTGTTTGGTGAATATTACCTGAGAGAGACAAACATGGATGACACTGCCCGCCTCTTGTCCATCAACGAGAGTAGGGGGTTTCCTGGGATGCTTGGCAGTATTGACTGCATGCATTGGCAATGGAAGAACTGTCCTTTTGGTTGGCAAGGGCAGTTCAAAGGGCATAAGGAGGGGTGCACCGTTATATTGGAGGTTGTGATCTTTGGATTTGGCACTCCTTCTTTGGCATGGCAGGATCAAACAATGATATCAATGTGCTGCATCGCTCTCCGATATTTTCTAGGCTTAAAGAATGTACTGCTCCTATGAGATCAATGGTAACCCCTATCATAAGGGTTATTATCTAGCTGTTGGTATCTATCCCTCTTGGGCCACCTTTACAAAGATAGTGCGCAACCCTGCAGATGAGAAATGCAAAAGATTTGCTAAGGAGCAAGAGGTTGCTAGGAAGTATGTAGAGCGGGCATTTGGTGTGCTTTAGTTAAGGTGGGATATTCTTCGGTACCCTGCTGGAACATGGAGACCAGAGAAGATGTGGAATGTGATGACTACTTATGTGATCATGCACAACATGATCGTTAAGAACGAGCGAGATGACAGCATCTATGACCAAGGCTGAGATTTTCAGGGTGAGTTGGCTGAGCCAGCGGCAGGGGTGCTATCTTGGGAGCAGTTCATGCATGTCACAGAAAATTTGCATGATCGCCACATCCTTGATCGGCTTCAAACTGATTTGATTGAGCATATTTGGACCTTTGCAGGAAACCAACAGGGTTAATCCTTATATTAATTTTATGTAATTTGAATTATATTTAAATCTTCATGTCAAACTATGTTGCTGTAAAATATTTAGATTGATGAACTATATTTTATTTTATATATTTTAATTCATTCCTAGTTTTCAATTGGCCGCATGGCCAACGTCGACTAAATGCAGGCCATTGCCAGCCACAAAGTGGCCAGTGTCGGACAGGATAGGTCACGCCGCTGCGTGCATTGGCCAGGCGGGTCAGACCGTGACACAAATTATGTCCAGGCCTCGACACAAACGGACCAGGATGAAAAGTTGCGTCGGCGCGATGCGTCAGCCCGCTGGAGATGCCCTTAGGCGACACGCGCCACTTGCGGACTGCCATGCCCCTGCTCCTCCCCATCCATCATTTAGGGGCACGATTGGTATCCTGCAACTCTTTTTTTGGTTCCCTAGGGCAGGCGCACCGTGCGATGCAAAAACCAATTTGAGCGTTTCGTTTGGTTGCCCCCAACAAATTTAGCTGTATTTCTAGAGCTACTTTGGTCCAGTTGTTTGGATGATTGCAGACTCATTTGTAGTCTCACCATGGTGTGCTTACCACACGCCACTATAACTACTTCTTCATCCTCTCATCACTGCCAGGCACAGCTATCACGTCGCTGCTCGCCGCCGATAACTGTCGAAGCCGACGAGTCTGTCGCGCGACGTCGCCGCTCACCGCTGGTAGCTACCAAAGACGGTGAGTCACTAGCCTTACGCCACGCCCGGTTGATTTAAGCGATAACGACGAGCATGAAGACAGACAAACAGACATACGTACACCTTGCAGTATACAGAGAGATGGAGATGGAATTATCTATGACCAACGAAACAAAAAACTTACAACACGAAAATTGTGTAAAACAATGCGCTGAAGCTACTCATGAAAGGAAATTTTAAACGACAGACCATGTGCGATGAATTTGATAAATTTGTTCAAAATGCTTTCAAACGAAATTGCTGATGTATACCAAACGAAACTCAAAACCGATAGTCATAATGGATTCATCTCATCGAGGTGCATCTTTTTCATGTAGAGCATATGATTAAATGAACCATGGTTATGGTAACTACAACACCACGACAAATAACACATATGTACATTGCCCTATACAAGAGAGATGAAGAACAATTTTCATGTGACCACCGAAACAAACAAAAAACTTACAACAGGAAAGTTGTGTGGAACAGTGTGACGAGGCTACTCACTAAAGGAAATTTTAAACAACGGACCGTGTGTGACGAAATGGAAGGTTAAACCATACGAAACACGAAACTAATAGTCAGAATGAATTCACCTCGTCGAGGTGCATCTTTTTCATATAGGACACGTATTTCAACGAACCATGGTTGTGGTACTATGAAGGGCTTATGAGGAGATGTTTAAACAAGGTGAGAGAAAGTTAACCGAGAGTGGGGGGAAACAAGTCTATGTGGAGGCCTTGACCATTTTTGGCTCACGGGAGGCAGAGACGAGGGTAGCAATAGAGATACCACCGATTCGAGCGTACCCCCAGTGCCTATGTGGAGAGTGCTTTAACGTGCGTGCGGACCATAATTTAGATACAGCCCAAAAATCCAATCAACCAGCTTTTGGTTCCTCAAGACCGAATTCGACCTTTTGCACACAACCAATCGCGCCCCATATGAACAGGCCACTGTAGCTAAGTGATAAACCCTTCTGTAAAATTGTACGATGGCGACGGCTCCACGGCCAATAGTTCCTATTTTTCGTCGGGCCTTCGCAGTATGATTCCACTTGGTTGATCCATGATGTATCAGTGAGAAATCGGTTGAAATTCAAAACGGAACAGCAGAATTGACGCACTATGAACTGCACTAGCGGCGAACAGTGTCGCTAGAGATGCAAGCGGGATCCCCATTCCCATCATAGTCCCACATATAGGTATTTTGTAATTTGTAGTTCAAATTTAAGTGGGATTCTGGTAGCTAGAATATATCTAGACCGTTTACAAGCAACGATAGAATACTACTAGGATGATTCGATATGAGAAAGGGTCCCGGAGATAAGCACGATCAGCAAAGCCATTCTAATCCTGGCGAGTGAATCTATTGCTCAAGGGATGTCTGATCTGGCGCCTTCCTGGTGGCCAATATTATTGTCCCCAACGAGTACATCTTTAGCATGGTCAGGTAAGCTAGGCAACTTGCCATCTCTACTTGTCAGTTCTTGTATTCGAAGCACTCCATTTTTAGGAGCAGCTTGTTGCAAAGCAAGCTCTGCATTTCTAGAAAGTAGACTGGCATTTTGGCTGCGACCAAAAATGCATGTATTCGC
The DNA here is from genome assembly GCA_007115705.1 of Dactylis glomerata. Classification (NCBI taxonomy): domain Eukaryota; kingdom Viridiplantae; phylum Streptophyta; class Magnoliopsida; order Poales; family Poaceae; genus Dactylis; species Dactylis glomerata. The sequence continues at coordinate 693,568 of QXEO01000364.1, read as the reverse complement.
AACCTTTTGATGCGCCGTGAATATATCTCGTCTGGTGATGGAATGATTGAACGAAACATGCTACTCCCTCCGATCGGAGGGAGTATATCTTTCACTTTTTCAACTTCAGCAATGAGCTAGTCATGCATGCATTGCAGCCAACGCACAAATTGTAGTTGCCAGCTGACCGAATAAAATAAATTGAATTGGGATTGATCTTGTGTACTTTATTATGTAGAAATAATGTATTTGAGGGTTTTGATGTAAAGACGATTAGATTTTCTTGCGTCCAAGTTAATTTCCAAAACATGCGAATTAAAAAGAGGTGCAACCTGCTGAAGAGATATAACTTTCCACTAAATTGTATTTATACTTCTAAAAACTGACTTTAATATATATAAGAAACCTCATATATGTTTTGGAAGATGTAAACCAACAGTATAGAATAGATTCTCCTAACAAACTTTATATGAATTTGTTTATCGACGTTTATCTTATAATCATTCAATTGTAACTAATTCTAACTTATTTATACCAAACATTTTTACCTTTTTTCTATATCATCATATCACTAATTATTACTTACTTATTGCGCAAGTGTTACTTGAATCTCAATATTTTCTATTGCACTAAAAAATACAAATATTTGTTTGTAATATTAAATACCAAAGTACATCGATCATCAACTAGTTCAATATCCTTTGATACAGAATTGTTAAAATATAAAAAAATTCTTGCGGGGAAATAGAATCTTATTCGGTCGAGGAGATTACATTTAATTACAATTTTTGTTTAAATTTTCATTTGGATATTGTTTAATTCTGAGAAAATCTTAAGAGATAACATAATCACAAACCTCAATCTACAAATTAGTTACCTCATATAGATGTAGTACTCTACTTGTATCAAATATATAGCATACTTAAGAATTGTAAAGGTTTCTAGAACAGACAAGACACTACTCTCTCCGGTTCAAATTAGTTGACTCAGCTTTTGTGTAGATACAATATGTATGTAGACATGTTTTATATAGATAAATCTGAGACAACAAATTTGAAACGCAGAGAGTAACAAATAAATGTCTTAACAGGTGTATGGAAATTAGGATTTGGTAGCTTCTCAGACCAAGTGAAAAAAAATCTCTTAGCCCAACCGCCTCACCGGATTGCATCATGCTCGTTTAGCAGTTTCTCGTGTGGAATGCGCTCGGGATATTCACTAAAGGCAATCATGCTATGTTTGTAGTCGTATGGATCGATCTATGGTAGGTCCTGAATTCTCAAACAGATCTAGAGTATTTGGTCATCAGTTAGTAAGCTATTATCCTACTAATAACCTTGGATTGCTCAATTAACTGCGTATGCCGATATTTGTAAGCACGCTGCATAACGATGTTATATTTAGCTAAGTACAATATTGCGATGTACATGAGTTCGCTGAATTTTCAAGTAAGCAAAAGCACAAATGCAGTCATTTTTTAAACAAAGCAAATCATAATCAGGTTACACTTAGCTAAACTAGCTTGCTCGGTGTGAGTGTGACAGTTGCCCCGGAAGGGCATCTGCACGACATTAGGGAGGTTATTTGGGGTGTGTCAATAAACTTTCAGATCGCAAGTATGGTTGTCTGTTCCTCAGGGCCAGCCCGGATGTAAAATTTGCAAGTGCGCGCTGTCAACACGAGATGAGTTTTCAGGGCGTCAATCAGGGATCCTAGCTAGTAGTGATTGAAGACACGATGCCAGGGAACTTGAACCTGGCCGGCACGATGATACGCTCGATCTGTCCATCGATCTGCGCCGGGGTCTGGTACGGTGGTCCAGCTGCGAAGCACACCATGCAGTCTGCTGCGTCTGCTCAATTCATACTTTTCCGTCTGCTCCTTTTTTTTTAATGTTAGCAGGAGAGCTGCTAAATTCATTGATTAGAAAGGAGAGTCATACAAGAGAACCAAAAACAAAAAATGAAAAACCCGGTGAGACACGCCTCAGCCGGGATCAAATGGGAATGAAGCTCCTGCACTCCTCCAAAGAGTGGCTTCATCACGAATTCTACGCACTAGGCCTACGACAGATAGTTCCTCTTTTTGGAAAATTCGCCTATTACGCTCTCGCCAAATCTCCCAGCATCCTAACATGGTTAGGGAATGGGCGCCTTTCCGATGAGTCTTCGAGGCCCTGCCAACACATAGTTGCAACCAATCTCGCACGGAGCCGACCTCATTCCAACTTGCCGGATCAAGTGATGGCAATTGGAATAGTTGAGCTAGCTTCTCCCAAATCTGCCTTGACCATGTACATTCAGCAATGAGGTGCATAGGTGTCTCAAGGTTTCTGAAGCACAATTGACAAAAATATTCATTCTCCCATCCCCTACGCTGCAGGGAGTCAGCCGTTAAAATTTTGTTTAAGTTTGCTGTCCAAAGGAAGAAACGACATTTGCCTGGGGCCCATCCCTTCCAAATCAATGGGGCAATGTCCGAAGCAATGGAACCCTCAAACTGTAACAGGTAGGCTGAGCTTGCCGTGTATTCTCCTGAAGCCTCAAATCGCCATTTGATCTTGTCTTGTACCCCATCTACCAGTCGCACCTCATCAAGAAGAGCTGCAAGCAGAGTCAATTCCTCTAGCATCTCTGGTTGCAATCCCCGACTCAAATCAAGTATCCACTTGTGATTGCAGAGTGCCTCTTTCACTTTCCGTCTGCTCCTGTTCCCGCTTTTAGAAGTCGATCGGCTACACAGAAGTCAGGACGGTCATACCGTATCTGCTTCGCAACTGAACTGGCCATTGCTGAGTAGGACGGTCACCGTCAGTAATTACCACTAGCAACCGAGAGCTTTGAAACTGGCAATTGCACTAGATATCGCGTGCAATGTTCCCTATGATCGATCAATCCATGTCCCTCGCCAGCAGCCGATCAACTGATGTTGTTGACGATCGTTGACAGCAAAACCCCACTGAATGTGGCTAATCTTGGCATTATAAAGCTATAAAGTAAGGGACAACTCGGTCCGTACGCCATTGAGATCAGTTCAGCTCTTAGCTAGGTTAGGTATATAGAATACAGGCTGACATAGACTATCAGTCTATCATGATATAGCTGGTACTATTATACTGTACTAATCGGTCCCAATCAGGCTTATATCAGCAGCTATTAGCAGGAAGCAATATTCTTGCAGATAACTAATTAGTTTAGCATGTCCCGATGTCCGGTAACCTACACGAACTTGATTGTGTGCAAGGCACACTGATCCGATTAACTAACAAACTATCCAGGTAATATTGTGTGCACGCTTTTGCTATTAGCTGCACGTCCAGACTCCAGACTGTTTTTCCATATTCCATTTCAGCCAATTGATGTGTGTCTACGTAATCTCCTACGTAGCGGCTAAGTCATATGACTCATATTCCAGTTAAGTGTTGGCCTCCTCGCGCCTATAAATTGGGCTCGACGCCGGCTTCAGAGCGCAGTCACACTCGCCGTCTTTAGCTACCCAACAGCAGCACAGAGCACTCACACCCTACGGACTGTGAGAGGAGAGAGATCAGAGAGAAATGGCGACTACTACTCCTGCTGCCGAGTTGAGCTTCCCGGTGATCAACATGGAGAAGCTGGAGACCGACGAGCGGGGCGCGGCCATGGAGGTCATCCAAGACGCCTGCGAGAACTGGGGCTTCTTCGAGGTGCCACTGCCACTTACTTGTAACTTGAATGATTGATGAACATAGTGCTTGACGATTCTTGATGTATATGTTCTTTAGGAAACGACAGGCATAAGATTCTTGACATTTTTTTTGAAAGGTATTCTTTACATGATCAACTTCCATATATGTTTGCAGCTGCTGAACCATGGTATCTCGCACGAGCTGATGGACGAGGTGGAGCGGGTGAGCAAGGCGCACTACAAGAACTGCAGGGAGGACAAGTTCATGGAGCTCGCGGCGAGGACGCTGGAGGCCGGCAAGAAGGGCGACGACGTGAGGGACGTGGACTGGGAAAGCACCTTCTTCGTCCGCCACCTCCCCGCCTCAAACCTCGCCGACCTGCCCGACCTCGACGACCATTACAGGTACACACCACACGTACGCGCGATTAGAATTAATTAATTAGACTGTTCGCTTTCGTATTGGTTTCTGAAGAAAAGGCAGAGGCGCAGCCTGATAGCATCAGCTTTGACGAAAATTAATTCACTCGAAAAGGCACTGATGATTATTATAGTTCCGTGATGTGTTGATTATGGTCTATAATTCAACTCCAATTTGAAGCTTTGGACCTTGTTTTGCTTGCTTTTTGTAGTACTCTTTGGCTCTTTGTAGCAAGGCTGACAAGGCAGCCTATTGTTAGGCCTGACCAAACATTCTGTACCCACCTGAACAAAGTGACACCTGACATCGCAGCTCAGATTACAGAATGTTATACTGCCTAATTACTATCACTGCATCTTCTAAAACCAGTAAATTTTATAGAATGAATTTCTATCAACCTCTGTAGTGCCATTTTTATCAGTACTTGGGAGAAACAACAGCATGCAACAGGCATAGAACTATGATGCCAACAAGCGAAAACTAAGATTGTGCACATCGGAATCCTAGTTAAGCATCAGTAACTAACACGACTCGAATCACCTGTCTTTAAGCTAGTGACACTTGTTATATTCCTAACAAAGCTGCCTTTTCTCGTGTCGTTCTTGCAGGCAAGTGATGAAAGAATTCGCGTCGGAGATCAAGAAGCTGGCGGAGCGCGTCCTGGACCTGCTGTGCGAGAACCTAGGCCTAGAGAAAGGCTACCTGAAGCGTGCCTTTTCAGGCTCCCAGGGCTCTCCGACGTTCGGCACAAAGGTGAGCAGCTACCCGCCGTGCCCGCGCCCTGACCTCGTCGACGGCCTCCGCGCGCACACGGACGCCGGCGGCGTGATCCTCCTGTTCCAGGACGACCAGGTGAGCGGCCTCCAGCTGCTGAAGGACGGGGCCTGGGTCGACGTGCCGCCCATGCGCCACGCCATCGTCGTCAACATCGGCGACCAGCTAGAGGTGATCACCAACGGGAGGTACAAGAGCGTGATGCACCGTGTGATGACGCGCTCGGACGGCAACCGCATGTCCATCGCGTCCTTCTATAACCCTGGAGCCGACGCCGTCATCTTCCCAGCACCGGCGCTCGTCGGCGATGGCGTCGCGGAGGAGAAGGAGGGCGACGAGGGCGTGGCCGTGTACCCACGGTTCGTGTTCGAGGACTACATGAACCTGTACGTGCGCCACAAGTTCGAGGCCAAGGAGCCACGCTTCGAGGCCATGAAGTCGGATGCCGCGCCCATCGCCACCGCGTGATCAATAGGGACCGTTGTTCCAGGATCAAGATGAAAATATTTTCAGATATGGTGTGGTGTGTACCGTAGATATATTTTGTGTGTATGCAATGTTTTCGCTCGTTGGCATCACCGTATGTTCATGCATGGGGTGCTGGCGTGTGTTGCCGTGTGAGGCCAAGCAATCTAGTGACCGTGTGTATGACTGTATGTATGGTAGCTACGGCTGTGCTGCCGTAGTGTGTGTGTGTGTGCATTTTAAAGAACCGTGCCAAACTGCCAATGTTTGTTCAGTGAAGGTGTGGGTGATCGAGAAAAAAGAGAGGTCGAGGCTCGTGAACAACTTGAGATAGACTCGAAGTAAATGAAATGAATATGGGAGTATACTCTTGTAGCTCAGCTGAAATATAAGCTAAGTTTGAGTTAACCCAAGATGGCTAGATTTTTTTGAGAAATAAGAAATGTTTAATTTTTTTAGAAATAGCTCGAACTTGTATAGTAGTTGCGTGTTATCTTTGATAAACATTTACTTATAACCCTTTATGAAATAAATAATAATTTACTTCTAATAAGAGATGTGTAAGATTTTAGTGTTTTGCATGGACGCATGCATATGGAAATGTAAGTATTGGTACCATTTAGGCAAAGATAGTATTAGCTCGGATGATTTCACCACTTGTTTCGATGAAGGATTGAAGTCAAGCTACTTTTCAATATTAATGACACTGTGATTTTGAATTTCTCTTTACATATAGTTAAGTTCACTTATGTGGTTGTTCAGTTCCATTAGCCATGGAATTTTACATTGTGCAACAAGTTGAGATTTACATGACAAGTGTAAACTAACAGCATAACTCAAGTGAAACTTGACCCGCTCGGTTATAGTACGAGTTAAGCTTAAATAGGCTTCGGTTTCCGACTCATTTCATCCCTAGATGTGCCACAAACGTTTGAGTAGAAAGTCCGGCCATGTTTGCTTACATGCATGTATTTGCAAGAGTTTTTAGAACTAGTCTTAGCCAGATGAAAAAACCATATTCTCCATTTAGTTCAGCTGTTTGAGGTTCTTGTGGGTTAGCAGATACCTATCATCAAATAGAGATGAATATTATATGATAGCAACAGGAAATTCTTTGTCCTTGAATCAAGGTATTCATGAAGATCAGGTAGTACAGGCTGATAGCGTCCTTCTTGCAATGTGAGAGGAAGATGCAATCTTAGTTGGGAAAAGGAGGGAATCATCCCGGCTTCGGGCCTAGCTTTATGTAATTCCACCGTTCTCTCGAAGCCTAACTAAGGACCGGTTTGAGTAGTGTGCTATCCTGGCTAGGAGCGCCTTGAAAAAAGTAATCAGAAAGTTGAATTCTACTCGATTCGATTAGAAATATACATTTGCGACTTAGTACAAACTTTGTATTAAATTGATAAAAAATCACCAACACTCATTTTCGATCGAGAGAGTATCAGTTTTTATAATGTCTGCCTAATTAATGACTTTGGGAGTGACCAAAGATGTTACTTCTGTCACTACCATACGTGGGCCTTGTATAGTGTTTCTAACGGAAATGCTATGTATTGGGGACATGAATCCACATACAGACATTGTTTAAGGCCTGCCAACTTCCGTTCCACGGATCTGTTACCAAGGTTGCAGTTTCCATTTCATGTGGGCTTAAGCCCACGTAGTAACACAGTACCCACTTACACAGTAGCTCAAATCAGGCCATTGTGGGCCAGCCCAGCCAGGACACATTCTGCGGCAGATACACGGATCCTCCTGTCCTCCACCCTGGGTGGAGCGGACGAAACGCCGCACACCTTAATGGGCCGGCCCGGGATTCACTTCTTCGTCTACGTCTTCTTTCTCGAGCCACCGATGCCGCCATCGATCTCCCACCTTCGGCCGCCATCGATCTCCCACCTTCGCCCGCCTCCAACTCCGGCGTCGGCGAGCTTCCCCCCTCCCACCACCCTAAGACCTCACCCCCAACCCTAAGTACACGGGCTTGCTCCGCCACCTCCGCCGCTGGCCGCGGCGTCAGTGGCTTCGTGGTGTCGTCGCCTCCCCTTCCCTCTAAATCCTCTTCCCCAACTGCGGCGAGCCTTCCCGACCACCACCACAAACCCTAAGTCACCGGAACCGCCGCACCTCGCACCACCCCAAACCCTAAGGTGTTCTTCCTCCCCTCCCCTGGCGACGCCACGGCCAACCGCGTCGTCCCCATCTCCGGCGAGGTCGTGGCCTTCCCTACGTCGGCGACGCCACGGCAGGCCGCGTCGTCCCCGATTCCGACGAGGTGGGCGATCATCCTCTTCCTCCGGTCGGCTCCTCCTCCCGACAGCACTGACGGGCCGGCCCCACCCGCACGGGGTGTGCGGAACGCGGTAGAGTCCGACCAGTGCGGAGCATAGGATTTGCCAAATACACACATACCGACCTTCGGTCAAAGCTTGAGCTATGGTAAAGAACGGCGCTCGTACAGCTGTTTGCTTTGTGGCTTTGTACACCGGCATGTGCGTGCACGGATTTTCACCGCGTGTGACGTGCGCCAAAGATGAAAAGATCTCATCTCGATTGGCGAGAAACACCGAGACGAGGTGAGATATTCTCTTCTTTTTCCTCTCCGGGCTCCGGCCTCCGGCTGGCGGCTGTGCTCTGTGGTCCATGACCAGTGCTCTTCCCGATTGGCAGCTTCCTTCACATGCGCGCACGGCGCACAAACGGAGGAGGCAGTCGGTCTCACGCGGAGCTCATCGCTGCTCGTCGGAGGTCACCCGCCCTGACACCAGAGGAAATTGCACACATAACACCACGTGTTGGTGCAGCTTTTACATAAAATTATAGAAAAACTTTATTTTTATAAGAAACACCATATTTTGCTGTAAAAATTGTATAAAACATATAACATGTCATTAACAGTCCTGATAGCCAATTAGTCGGTAGGTCCACCCTGGTATTTTCTCTCCCGTAGTCAACCGAACGGATTAGTTCCTTCCGGTGTTGGCTTGTGTTGCTGACGTTGGCCTGGCTCTGCGCCGCCTCCCTCACCGACTGTGACTTACAACGCAGTAATGTTGGAGTTGGATTGGACGCCGACCTCGTGATTGTTGAGGTCGGTACTGGCATGCCACGCTGGATGCTGCTGTCGGTGACATGCCCCCTCGAACGCGCCTCACGTGCAAGTGCGCGAGGGAGACTCGCTCGCCTTTGTCTCGGCACTGGCCAGCCTCCGCCTTTGCCTTCGGCTAAGACGTGAGCAGCTTCTCCAGCGCTGCGCCTGTCGTCCCCTACGCCCACCACCCCTCAGCCTTCGCCGAGCACCGGCGCTCGCTACCGCCTCGCCGCCTTTAGGGATTAAATATTTTTACAATTTAAATTGCATAATTATTTAATGAATTAAGGATTAGTAATATATTTATCAAGATTGTCATTTTTTTAATGCAGTATACCCACCGGTAAAATCCTAGGTCCGTCACTGTCCGCTCTTGTACGGACGTCTGTGTCCGTACGGACGTGTTCTCTTATAATTACCGCCTTTGAGGTGTTTGTACAATAGGTATATATACTCTAGTGCTTTTAATCAATAACAAATTTTAGATAATTCTACTCTCAAAAAAAGTTTCAGATAGTTCTTTCCAATCTCATTTGACTAACAGATTTCTTCTTTGCTCGGTCAAAGCGCACGACCGGTCACGTACGTGTTGCTAGTGGCCATGATTGACTAATTGGCTGTCAACAAGGTTAATGATTATTTATGTGTTCTATGCAAAAATTACGGTGCAATATAATGTTCTGTGCAAAACAAAGTGCAACTTGTGGTTGTCCGCAAAAAAGTCACAAAGATATGGTGTTATCTGCTATTTGCTCTTGACACCAGAACACACGTCCCATGTGATCCTAGGCCGTGGTCTCAGGGCATCTTCAGCGGGCTGATCTATTTAGGTGTCTAAAGTGGTCTGAAATGGTCCATTTAGATTAGGCTGTGGATATCAAATCTCGTGCGGATAGCGCCAGTCTATTTGGGTAGGGGGTGCACCCAGCCGGACGACCCAAATTTTGGTCCGCGTCCGAACAGTGGCCAGTTTTCTCTTATTTTGCTTATAGTTTAGGAATAAAAAAATAAATTACAACTAAATCTTAAATTAGTGCAAGATACATTATAAATAGTTTGCAAACAAGTACTTCAAATATTTTACAATATAATTAACTAAAATCTTAATAAGTTCAAACGGGAATGTTTCCAGGGTTGATGAGGGGGTTGTTCCCCGCATGAATCCAAATATGGTTCACCAAATCTTTATGGAGGGCGTGGTGGGTTGTCCGGTCTCGAATCTCATGATGTGTATGGAGAAATTCCTGAAAAAAGACGGTACAGGGTTTGCAGTAACCAACTCACCCTGAAAATCCCACCCCTGATCATAGACACTATCATTTCGCTCCTCCTCAACGATCATGTTGTGCATGATCACACAAGCAGTCATGACCTCCCACATCTACTGAACATTCCATGCCTTAGCTGGGTGACGAACAATGGCCCAACGAGACCGAAGAACGCTAAATGCTCGCTCCACATCTTTCCAGCAAGCCTCTTGTTCTTTGCCAAACCGAATGTATTTCTCCTCAATGGCATTACGATGTGTCTCCACAAAAACAGGCCACTCAGGATAGATACCATCAGCTAAGTAATAACCCTTGGTGTATGTATAGCCCATAACCTCAAAGATCCCTGATGGGGCATTGCCATCTGCAAGCCTACCAAATACAGAGGATCATTAGAGGACGTTGATATCACTATGAGACCCTGCCATACCAAAAAAAGAATGCCAAATCCATAAATCTTGGCTAGCAACGGCCTCAAGTATGACAGTGCAACCCTCAGCATGACCTGAATACTGCCCCTGCCATGCAAAAGGGAAGTTCTTCCACTCCCAATATATACAATCTATGCTTCCAAGCATACCAGGAAACCCCCTCCTCTCGTTGATGGACAAGAGTCGTTGAGTGCCTTCCAGATTTGGCTCTCGCAAATACACTTCGCCGAAGACCAAAATGATAGCTCGACAAAAATTGTACATGGCCTTGATACGTCTCAAACGTATCTATAATTTTTGATGCTCCATGCTTATTTATACATCATTTTCTTTGTGTTTTGTTACACTTCGTGGCGTTTTTATGCATTTTCCGGAACTAACCTACTAACGAGACGCCACAGTGCAAGTTTCCTGTTTTCTGCTATTTTTGTGTTTCAGAAAAGCTACACAAGAAATATTCTCGGAATTGGACGAAACAAAAGCCGAACCTCCTATTTTTCTAGAACACGATTCGGAGTACAAAGCAGAGACAGAGGGGTCCAGGACCTGGCCACACACTAGGGCGGCGCGAGCCAAGCCCTGGCCGCGCCACCAGGGGTGAGCCCAACTGGTCCACTTCCTAGCGCCGCCCTTCCGCCTATATATTCCCCTCGACGGGAAAAACCTAAAGACCCAATTAATTTTCAACGAAACCTACTACAAGCCGCCGCCGTCGTCGACGCGAGATCGGGAGGGTCCAGAAGCTCTTCTCGGCACCCTGTCGGAGAGGGGAATCACCGCCGGAGGCCTTCTTCATCACCATGGTCGCCTCCGGAGTGATGTGTGAGTAGTCTACCTTGGACTACGGGTCCATAGCAGTAGCTATATGGTTGTCTTCTCCACCATGTGCTTCATGTTTAGATCTCGTGAGCTGCCTATCATGATCAAGATCATCTTTGTGTAATTCTACATGTTGTGTTTGTTGGGATCCGATGAATATTGATACTATGTCAAGTTGATATGCTGAATTATTATCTTTATGTTATCTCTATGTTGTTTATGATCTTGCATGCTCTCTGTTGGTAGTATATATCTTGGCCGAGTAGATACTAGTGACTCCAAGAGGGGGTATTTATGCTCGATAGTGAGTGCATGCCTCTAGTAATCTGAGGGAGTGACAGAAACCTCTAAGGTTGTAGATGTGCTGTTGCCACTAGGGAGAAAACAACATTCTTGTGTTCAAGGATATTTGCATTGTTTACATTACACACTTTTCTTAATGCAGTTCTCTATTGTTCGCAACTTAATACTCAAAGGGTGCTCGGACGACACCTTGAGAGTGGATTATTAGTCATAGATGCAGTTGGATTACGGTCTATGTATTTTGTCGTAATGCCCAGAGTGAATCTCATAGTGATCCTCATGACATATGTATGCTAGCTTTATTCTATCAATTGTTCAACTGTAATTTGTTTACTCAGCATGTTGTTATTTATCTTATGGAGAGACACCACTAGTGAATTGTGCACCCCGGTCCATTCTTTTACATTGCTATTACCATTTTACTTTTGGGATTTCTATTTTCGTGCCCCTGGTTCGTTAGTTGTACTCAGTTTTCCCCAGCTCGTTAGTTTTTCCTCAGTTTTCCCCTCGCTCTAGTTTAAAACCCCTCGCGGTCGCTCGGACGGGAGGGTTGCGGTCTGGTCAGAGGCCTTAGACCGTTACCGGTGACGGCTAGGGAGCTGCGGTGGTTGTGAGTGGACCGTTGCTTTTGAATTGTGTTGACTGTTGACCCAATGAGACACGTCGGACTGGCGGTCTGTCACTCACCCAAAGCTTTCCCCTCCGCCCGAGACTGGAAGAGCTCACACACCGCCCCTCCGCCGCCACGCCGTCCTGCCCTCCTACCTTATGGCGTCGTCCACCACCGAGCCGGCCCCGCCCCCACCACCTCCCCCGGGAGGCGGAGAGGGCTCCGCCTCCACTAGATCTAGATCTACCCCTATGGAGGTAGAGTTTGTACATCCGTCTAATGTGCCGATTATGCCCCTCAACAGCGGAGAAGATTGGGAATCGGAGGGATCTAACGCATGGATTCCATCTGGGTAAGCATCGTCTGCCTATGTGAATTAAGAGTACGCAGTTTTTGAGCGCGAATCGTTGTTGCTCAACTAACTGCGTTGCTTTTCGAATAGGATTGATCCAGCGCTGGCTTTTCGGCTGGTGGTTAGGCTGGATACTAGCTTTTTGCGTGATTCTGAACGCAATGTGACCGGATTTTACATCCCAGCGGTGGTTGCAACTACCATCTCGTTGAGGGATTTAAAAGATAACATCTGCGCTCTGTACCCCTAGGGCGCTGGCGATTCAGTTGATTTGCAATATTTCAACAGCACGGAGGGAAGATTTGTTCCACTAATTTCCGATGACGATCTGGGAATTCTTTTTGCTTTAAATGATTCTTGCCGTGTCGGTAAAATTCGAATCCATGTGGACAGGTTCCAGGCATCATCTGGTGTTGGGGCATCATCAGGTGGTCAGGCATCATGTCTCTCTAGTGTTGCTGCCTCTGCTAATCGTGTGCGCCGCCCCGCTCCTTGTAGGTCCACAGCAGCACCATCTGTCCCCAGTGCTAGTGGTAGCCAGATTGTTCCTGCGGTCGATGTGGAGGACGATGCAGAGATTGAGGATCCGTCTCCTCAAGATGATGAGGATGAGTTGATGTTTCCTGAATTGGTAGATCGATGCAGTAAGCAGGCAATGGAGGATCAATACATGGAAGATATTGCACAAGGTGCCAGATTTGATGACACTAATGATGAAGAGAAGGATGAGAACAATGACAGCCTTGTTTTAGCCGATTACGAAGACGATGACTTGCCAACAATTGAGTGGAACAGGGAGGATCCTCAGCTTGCAGAAGGCACCGTATTTCAAACGATGATGGACTGCCGTAATGCAATTACTACATATTGCATTCTCACCAAGAATGATTATGAGGTTATTAAAAGTGAGCCAGGTAGGTTCACAGTTAAGTGCCCATACAAGAGGTGTAGGTGGAGGTTGCATGCATCCACAATGCTCAGAAGCACCGTGGTTCAGGTACTACGCCAACCAGTTGTGTATTTTAGATCACGGTGTAAAATTTGTTAACTGTTACTGACATCCCTTATAATTATGTTTCAGATAAAGAAGAACTCGATCGGCCATACTTGTCCACCTCGAGCGGGAGCGCCAGAGGAGAAATCAAAGCTAGCGAAGACTAGGTGGTTGGCAGATGCAATCATAGATTGGCTGAGAGGTCTCCAACACTTGGTCCAACAGCACTCATAAAATTGATATCTGATAAGTTTACTATAAACATACCTTACATGAGGATGTTCTATGCAAAGGAAATGGCTCTTGACAGGATAAATGGTCCATGGAATGAAAGCTTTCAGTTGCTTTACACTTTCAAAGCTGAAGTGGAGATGGCTAGTCCAGGCAGTGTTGTAGCGATAGACAAGCATACAGTTCCCTACAAATTGAAAAGCGGGAGGATGATGCAGAAGGAATGTTTTAGAAGGGCTTTTGTTTGTTTCAAAGCTTGCTGGAAAGGCTTTCTGGACGGTTGCAGGCCTTATTTGGCCATGGATGCAACAGCTCTTCATGGCAGGTTTAAAGGACAGCTAGTTGCTGCTACTGCAATTGATGGACACAGTTGGATGTTCCCTGTTGCTTATGGAGTTTTGGAGGTTGAGTCAGAGGAAAGTTGGACTTGGTTTCTGCAGAATTTGCGCGACCTTATAGGTCATCCACCAGGACTTACTATCCACACAGACGCTTGCAAAGGTTTGGAGAGTGCAGTAGAAGCAGTATTCCCTGGAGTGGAGCATAGGGAATGTATGCGACACTTGGTACAGAATTTTACAAAGAAATTCAAGGGTAAAGTTTATACTGACAACCTATGGCCAACTGCATACACATGCAGCATTAGGAAGCATCTGTTTCATTTGGAAGTGTTGTATAAACAAAAAAAACTGGGATGAAGGAGTACTTGGATGAACATCATGGTAGGTTGTGGTCAAGAAGCCAATTCAATGAAATTTGCAAGGTAGACTATGTAACAAGTAACCTTGCGGAGAGTTTCAATGCAAAGGTCAAGTCATTGAAAGGGCTTATGCTATGGCAAATATTTGATAAGATTAGGCAGATGATCATGATAAAAATCGATCTGCGTCAAAGAATTGCAGCCACAAAATATGTTGGCCATCTCATGCTCCCATCTTTGATTAAGTCTTTGCATGCCAGGGCAAAACAATTGAAGATGAAATGCATCAGAAAAGGAATGGAGGCTGAGGTAACCTACACTGACAGTAAAAACAGGCAGTGGAGGTATCCAGTGAGTTTGGTTGATAGGACATGCCATTGTAGGCGATGGCAGATCCGTGGGATACCCTGCATACACGCATTGTTTTTCATGAGTGTTATAGCGGGTGCAGAAGGTGAAGTTGATCAGTATGTGTCAGAGTATTTCTCTGTTGCCAAATTTAGGGCTGCATATGCTATGAATGTTCCTACCTTGTTGGGAAAAGACCAATGGATGAAAGTCGATCCAGGCTTCAAACTGTACTCTCCAGTTTTGACTAGACCGGCAGGTAGGCCGAGGAAGAATAGGATCAGAGCTAGTGCAGAGGGTGGTCCACCGATTCGACGACGTAAGGGCAAACGTTGTGGAATCCCTGGACACATTGCTAGGCTTTGTAAAAATCCAGTTGACCCAGCTTTTGGAATGGAAGATCAGGCGGGAGCAGCAAATGCAGAGGAGAATGAAGAAGCAATTCAACATGAGGAGATTGAAGCAATGGATCATGAGGAGATTGAAGCAATGGATCATGAGCTGCTTGAACCGATGGATCCAGAGCAGATTGAACCGATGGATCGAGAGCTGCTTGGACCGATGGATCGAGAGCAGAGGGAACAGATGGATCGAGAGCTGCTTGAACCGATGGATCGAGAGCAGAGGGAACAGATGGATCGAGAGGCCATTGAAGCAATGGATCGACAGCTGCTTGAAGCATTTGAAGAAAATGCATTAGAAGAAAGAGCACAAGCTTCGTATGATATGGTTGTCTCGGTCTTGGCACAACCCGAAGAGAAGAAGAACAAGAACAAGAAAGATGGCAAAAGGAAGGTAGACACCGGTAATATCCCTGGTAGGGTTACCCGGAGTAAGGTGGTGGACCCAGCGAGTCACACCAGGAGCAAGAGAAAGATTTTATTTTGAATAATTAATTTGAATTTGTATGAACAATTTGTATTGGGGATCCCTTTGTATTGAATTCGAACTAGTGTGACGTTCCCAAGTTTGTATGTTGAATAATCACAATAATGTAGGGAATATATGTGTTATTTGCTTGAATAAGTTTCTAGTCCATGAGCTACTAGCTATAGTTCATCGCTTGAGGTTTCCTCACTTTTCCCCCTCTTAGTGACTAAACTCAAAAAATATAGTTTTGGGTTTATTTTAATTCATAATAATTCAAAACATGGTGGAACCTTCCCATGGAGTCTTGTTATGTTACCTACAACCTAGAGAAATAATAATGGAAAAGGATATATAGAGATATGAAGTTTCCCTTTCCCAAAACCACTTCCTAGTCCATGAGCTACTAGCTATGAAGATGCAGGGCTTTCTACTCAACACACCTCCCAAATGCCCACAATGCTTACAAACTTTGTCCAAATGAGTCCAAATTCGTCACACTTGTGTATCTTTGAATTGCAAACAATATCACGTTGGCCAAAATGTACTATATTGTTCAAATAACACAATCTAACAATTTTTATGCCAAAAGCATCAATTTCCCTTACTCCCTTTATTATTTGGGTGCCCCTGTTTTACTTAGTTTTACTCAGTTTTCCCCCTCCGGGTCCACTTGTTTTATTCAGTCCTACTCAGTTTTGCCCTTCCGATAAACATTTCCTCACTTTTCCCCCTCTTAGTTCTACTCAGTTTTCCTCCCTTGTACTCACTGGCTCATCTCTGATTGGTCGAGATGTATTTCACACGAATCTTGGTTGGTTGATAGCTCAACGCACGCTTGCACCGTTGGATCATTTATGATCGGACGGCCTGTCAACCCTGGTGGTCGCGGCGGCACGGATCTACAGAGCACATACCTACCAACCCTGGCAATCGCATATTCCAGTCGCATCTTCCTCTCTTACTCTGGCGGTCGCGGCGGCGCGGATCTGCAGCGTGCGTGCGTGCGTGCGGCGGCGCGGATCTAACCGTGCGTGCGGCGGCGTGGATCTAACCGTGCGGCGGCGTGGATCTAAGAGTGCCGGTGAGGATCTAACCCTCAGAAATAGTTGAAATGTCTCTCTCTGTCTCACTTTCGTTTATCTTCTCAGATCTGTTGATGATGAAGAACACCAAGGCGGTGGCCGTGTCGACAGTGCTCAGCGATCGTCTTGAAGCCATTGCCAACAACATCGCTCGACCTACAACATCGCTGCGACGGCGCAGATCCAGCCTTCAATGTCGGAGCCTGCCGATGTCTCACTTCCGTTACCCTCGTCAGATCTGTTGCTGATGGACACCAAGACGGCGGCCATGTCCACAGTGCTCAGCGATCGTCTTGAAGCCATCGCCAACAACATCGCTGCGACGGTGCAGATCCAGCCTTCAATGTCGGAGCCTGCCGATGTCTCACTTCCGTTGCCCTCCTCAGATCTGTTGCTGATGGACACCAAGACGGCGGCCGTATCGACAGTGGTCATAGATGACAAGACGATTGAAGCCATCATCCACAACATCGCTGCGACGGCGCAGATCCAGACCTCCTCCATGTCCGAGTTTGCGGATGGCGCAGATCCAGCTCCTCAGCCGCCCGTC
The DNA here is from genome assembly GCA_007115705.1 of Dactylis glomerata. NCBI lineage: Eukaryota > Viridiplantae > Streptophyta > Magnoliopsida > Poales > Poaceae > Dactylis > Dactylis glomerata. The sequence continues at coordinate 676,611 of QXEO01000364.1, read as the reverse complement.
GTCCTGGCCCTTCTAGCCCTTCGGTGCGCGGCCGTGTTCGACGCCGCAAATTGGGATAAATTATGATAAATTTGTATTTTTCAATTTCAATTTGGGATAAAATTGTTCGAACTACTACCTCCGTGTCAAAAAAAGCTTCTCCACTTTCTCGATGTGTCCCTGTACATCCGAATGTATGATTTGAATTCTATCCCAACTTGATTGGGAAGATTGATATGTATTTGATCCGAGAGGCTGGTACATGCTTTCACTTTTGGGACCCCTTCACTTTTATAAGATGTTCATGCATGAAAATTATCGCGCGCATTACTTAGCACAACTAGGAAATTGTACGACAAAATACAGTGGTTAGAGCCACACCAAAATACAGTGGTTAGAGCCATCTACTGAATAACAATTCTATACTATCTAAATCATCTACCACAACCACATAACTGCTAGAATAGGGATGACACCTAATAAAACTGCCCAGATGAATCTACTTTTCGCCTCTCCCATCACTTGAAGTTCATGTTCTAGATTTTCTACCACTTGATCAAATAAGGCAAGATCTGTCTCAAGTATCAACTTCTCCTTGCGAATAAGCTCTGAATTCTTCTTTTCTTCCTCCACAGTACGCTTCAGCTTGAATATCATCAGGTTTTTACGGGCCAATTCATCACCTAAATTGGCCACCTTCTCCTCCAAATCCATCCTCTGGCTACACCACTGGGTTGATTCATCTTGGTATGTAATGTACCATGGATCATCGGCTTGCCTGGCGAACTGTAACAATAATGGAAAAAAGAACAACTGAAATCACTCCAACAGGCCATGGCGGCACTTCAAATTCAACGGTAGTACAGAGAGCACAAGCTAGATACCTGCACTTCCGACGAGGTAGGAGAAGTAGAACGTGGCCACGACATGATCGAATCCCCACCCTCGCCGGTGTACCCGCTACGACCAGACATTGAGGACTATTTCGCACCTGCAAACTCCAAATAAATTACGGGAACCGAATCGATTAGGGGGCGGGGGAGGCGGAAGCGGAGGTCGTCGTGGGCGGCGGATCTGCTTGCGGCGGAGCAAATCCCGGTCGTCGTGGGCGGCAGATCTGCTTGCAGCGGACTTTCCTGCGGTGGGTACAATGCGTGCGGACGAAACAAGTGCTGGAGCCGTGGTTGACGTGCAGCGCCGCAGTCCGTCCGACGCCGCCGGGGAACAGAGCCGGCGGCGCGACGAGGCGCCGGCGATGGCTGCTCCGTCCGAGGGTGGGGAACGAGCTGCCAGCGGTTCTCCGATGACTAATGAGATGCACTTTAATTAGCGAACTTGTTTAGCACAAGATTCACTTTAGATTAAGCTGCGAAAATAGTCACCTGCTGGGTCTAGCTTAAGAAAAATTAATTAGCGAACTTGTTGCTTCTCTCTAACTAAAAGCACGGATATATGCCTTTTCACTAAGGGCGACCCCAGCGGTCATTGGCTGAGGCGGCCCCACAGAGCGGCTCTATATGATTTTCTCTAAATAAATAGACGACCCCAGCGGTCATTGGCTACGGAGGCCCCACAGAGCGGCAATATATGATTTTCTCTAAATAAATAGACGACCCCACTGGTCATTGGCTGCGGCAGCCCCACAGAGCGGCAATATATGTCTTTTCCTGAAAAATACACGACCCCACTGGTCATTGGCTGAGGCGGCCCCACAGAGCGGCTCTATATGATTTTCTCTAAATAAATAGACGACCCCAGCGGTCATTGGCTGCGGAGGCCCCACAGAGCGGCTCTATATGATTTTCTCTAAATAAATAGACGACCCCAGCGGTCATTGGCTGCGAAGGCCCCACAGAGCGGCAATATATGATTTTCTCTAAATAAATAGACGACCCCACTGGTCATTGGCTGCGGCAGCCCCACAGAGCGGCAATATATGTCTTTTCCTGAAAAATACACGACCCCACTGGTCATTGGCTGCGGCAGCCCTATAGAGCGGCCCCATTTGTCATTGGCAGCACCGCGTATATAATCAGGAAATAAAACAGCCCACACGTCAGCGATAGATGGATGGCTGCTCCGACGTGTCTCCTGACCCTACCCGTCAGCACCATTCAAAAGCATCGGTCAATCCACAACCACCGCGGCTCCCTAGCCGTCACCGGTAACGGTCAAGGCCTCTGACCAGACCGCAACCCTCCCGTCCGAGCGACCGCGAGGGGTTTCAAACTAGAGCGAGGGGAAAACTGAGGAAAAACTAACGAGCTGGGGAAAACTGAGTACAACTAACGACCTGAGGGCACGAAAATAGAAATCCCTTTACTTTTACTTGCTTTATTTATATTTTTGCAAATTATTACCTTTTACCACTCGATACGCTTAATCCTTTGTTCACAGCAAACCGGTGAGATTGACAACCTCAATGTGAGTTGGGACAAAGTACTTGGTTGTGTTGTGTGCAGGTTCCATGTTGCTGCTGGTGAAAAGCTACACGCCGACAAGTTTCCTCGCGCCATTGTCCAGAGTGTCGCAAAGCTAGCGGGCATCGACCTTCGGAAGTTTGGTTCTTTCTCCTACTGGTTTGATAAACCTTGGTTTCACAACTGAGGGAAGACTTGTTGATGTGCTCATCATAACCTTCTCTTGGGGTTTTCCAACAAGTTTTCAGGTGTCAACTACGCGCCAGCAAAACAACAATCAAGATTTCTGGCGCCGTTGCCGGGGAGAAAGAAGATTTCTGCAAGGGGGGTCTCTCACTTCCAATCTTTTACTTTGTTATTGATTTGCTTTATTTTATTTTTGCTTGCATCATTTTATCAAAAATACAAAAAAAAATAGTTCCTTTTATAGTTGGTATTCCGTTACTTTTACTTTTAGTTCATTATGTTGTTCCCTAAGTACGCTTTGGAGGACCTTATAATAGGTAGTGGTTCTATAATTGGGAAAGGTAACCTCGAGGAGTTCTTTAATCATGTTAGTATGCATAAAGATGTTGAGGATAGATCTTTAGCTGAGCTTGCTCCTAGTTATGAAGTTGTTGCTTCTTATTTAGTTCACATGTTGGAGGCTAGGTTTGTTAACCTTAATCCTTTTATGCAACAAATGTTTCTTAAGCTTCATGACATCGAAGACTCCGAAAAGAAAGATTTTATTTTGGAGACTTTGCGTAGAGAATTTAGAGATGTTGCTATTGAAGCTAGGAAAGTTTTTGAACGTTTTAATATGCTTGGCTCACGTGTAGAGGTTCTTGGTATAAACAAGGAAGAAATCAAAGTACCAATACCTTGCAAACTCGTAGGATTGCATGAAGCTTTGGAAAAGAATTTTGATTGGATTTGTCCTGGAAATCTTTTGATGAAAGAAGTGAACCCAAGAGTGTTCACAAAGGATCTTCAAAAACTCATTTGGATACAATACAATGCCTTGTTGAAAAGACTTTTGCAATTGATCTTAATGCCTCTTTTGAAAATACTTGATTTCCACTTTCTGCTCCTAGATCAAAGGCGTTAAAGAAAAGCACTCTTGGGAGATAACCCAATGTTTTCTTTTCAGTAATTTTTCTTTTATTTGAGTCTTGGAAGTTATTACTACTGTAATTACCTCTCCTTATCATTTTTATTTCATTTTTGTGCCAAGAAGAACCTCTAATTTGAGGGAGGTAAGATTTGGAGAAGTTATTGTCCTAAAACAGATTTCTGCGCTGCACCATACAAAATCATGAAAATTCTCAGAATATATTTTTGATCTGAGATTTCTTGTGCATATGCCCCAGGTTATTTCAAAACTTTCATTAGTTTTGCACTTTTCGATTTAAGCAACACAAGGTCCTCGAAAAAATCGATCTTTGTCAGCTGTTCTATTTTGATAGATTCTGCCACTGACAAGGGTATAGATAATAGAGCCCGTTAGTTAGCTACCCCTAAGGCCCATTAAGCTAGACCCAATTGTAATACTAGTCGAAATATGAGTTCATGTCGTATGTCGATATTGTAATCTGTGTCGGATCCCTCCCGATCCTTGAGACCTGGCCACCTATATATAGGGGCCAGGAGGGGATGGTAAGGGACAGATTGAAAGCAAGCCAGGTTCTACGCCCATGTTTACTTTCGATATACACCTTGTTTGACTGAGTTCACCTTCGAGTTCATCTGACGCCCTGTCTCCCCGATCCTAAGTCCTTCATCTAGGACATTTGTCGAGTTAACCCTCGTCAATTGGCGCTGACCGTGGGACTCTGGGCGTTGGAATCATAAATTCGACGGCTTTTTCGCTTTTAGCCAATAGCAGTCCAGAAGCCAACAAAAACAAAAGGATGGAATTGACATTCAGAAGTCTGAGTTTCTATGTTGGACCTTCGGGTTCAACTTGTCTTTCGGGTCCGGCGAAATTGGGTCCGTCGACAAGTAAAACCGAAATAATTGCCAAGTCTGGATCATCTGTAGGCTCTTCTAGCGAGCAAACTCGCCAGTCAGCCTAGCAGCAACAGAAAATCTGTAGGAAAAATTTGAGGAACCCGACAAAACTGGGCGAAAATTCATCATGGAAGCAGCAATGGATAAGCCAAGGGACTTCGCCAGCGGAAGCAGTGGAGTCTCCAGAAGTGTACACCAGTTATGCGTCATCATCACTGAAGCAGCATGATGAGGGTATGACCCCTCGGTGCTAGATATTTGCCTACCCGGTTCCTGCCAAGGAAGAATCCCGCTCGAAGGATACACGAAGTCCGCAAGGCCCAGCACTTCGACTTGGAGTAGAAGGCAAGAAATACTTGTAAACCCTAACTGGCTGCATATATAAAGCCACCAAGGGCGCCCCCTAGACATCCGAACTCGCATAGGCTACAATACAATCCCGCATAGACACTCGAACACGCATAGGCTAGCCACGCCATCTCCTTCCACATCCACCAGATTGCATCTGCGCACCATTGTAACAGCTCCATCCATACAAGCAATATAAGATCAGACAAGCAGGATGTAGGTCTTTACCCTCCAGGGGGCCGAACCTGGGTAAATTCGTGTGCACCCCCTGTTTCTGTCTGAAGCCGTCAAATCCGCCAAGCGCCCACATACGCTCCACGAATCGAAAGCCCTAAACATGGGCATTGCCGAGTTAGAACCTCATCACAGCAGAAGAAGAAAACAATCACGCAGGCAACGAGGAGGTCGACATGCAAGTCGACAAAATAAGGAGCAATGGCAAGAAAGAGAAGGAGAAAGTCCATGTTTCCACCGGAGAGTGGAGAATGATCATGTCGGCTATCAACCACGGGACTGATGTACCCGCAGATTCAAGAAGAGAAGTTTTAATGGGATATCAATACGCGCTACACCAATGCAGAAAGAAGTTAAGACAGGAAAGAGATATGATTATGAGAAGCCCAGATTACAACAGCATATCAAGTGGAGGATATTGGGGTGAATATAGCGATGCATCAGAGAACAACATGGAAAGGCATAGAGACCCAAAGCACAGTAGAAGGACAACAGCATGGATAGTAGAAGAAAGCTATATCAAAAGCCCAAGTGTGAACCAACCAGATGAGGAAGAAGAATTCGTGCAGGAAACACCAGAAGCAGCATTGGTAGCAGCACATGCATACCTACTAACCACGCAACCAAAGCCTGGAGACCCGCGGGAACACATGCATCAAGCCGTGATACGAAGCCTCGGGTTGGTGGAGGACAAGCTAAGGGGAATTTCTCTAGAGAAAGATTCGATTCATCATAGGGAAAAGCAAAAAAGAAGAGGTCAAGCGCAAACCTTCACGGAGCGAAACTAGCGAGTCCTCAGAAGACGAGAAACGCCAAAAGAGGAAGGAGGATGCAAGCAACATAATAGCACAAGCAAGAGTAAACAACTCACATTATGCGTGGAAGGAAGAAAACTACGAGGACAACGAGAAAGAGATGGGCGCGTTATGCTTTACCCGCAGGGTTCGCAAAACGCGAGTACCTAAAGGATTCAAGTTGCCACACGATCAAGAAAAATATGATGGGTCACAAGAACCAACTCTATGGTTGTCAGACTACCTACAAGCAGTACAAATACTCGGGGGAACAAGAGCAACGGCAATGCAAAGTTTGCAGTTACACCTCACCGGCGTAGCGCAGTCCTGGTTAAATACTTTACCCAACGATTCCATCGGAAGTTGGGGGGAACTAGAGAGTCAATTTGCAAGAAAACTTCCGCTCAACATACAAACGACCAGTGTTATTGGAAGAAGTCAAGTCGTGCGTGCAGAAGAGAGACGAAACTCTGCGCTCTTATATACAACGCTGGAGTGTCATTAAAAATTCCGTGGAGGACGTCTCCGACGAAAGAGCAATAGATGCCTTTTCAGCCGGACTTCGTCATTCAGACCTCGTTGAAGAGATAGGGAGAATAAAGCCAAGAACAGTTTCAGAACTAATGGAGATAGCCAACAGATTCGCCGATGGAGAAGATGTGTATAACAACAAAAGGGGACGTTCACCGGAAGTTGATAAAACAAGCAGGCAAAGGCGACGATACCGCAACGGCGACAACCACGGAAGGCAAAATCAGATAGCCGCGGGATACAACGGAAGGAACGAGGAAGGTTACGAAAGCAAATAGTTTCAAGCAAGAGATAACAGGGGAAAGGAGAAACCAAGGTACTCGGGTCCCTCGGCAGAAGATATGCTATATGGTCCTTGTCACATCCATTATGCGTACCTGGACGAGAAAAGAGTCTCCAACCACCAGATGAAAGATTGCAGAACCTTCCTAAGGTTGCAAAATGCCATGGATTCAAGCCAAGGAACACAGCAGGGAGGAAAAGGCACGAGTCAAGGATATCAAATGCAGCACTCGCAAAACAGCTGGAGTCAAAGGTATATATATCAGCGATGATTCAACCAGTGCCAAAGTCAAAGAAAGAAAGGAAGAGCATATCTAGACAGGTCAACTTGGCAATATCATCACCACCAGCTACTACAGAGTACTTGCAGTGATCCGATCAACCAGTCAGATTTAGCAGAGCGGGCCACTCGAGGAAAGTTCCCAGGACAGGGCACGCCCCAATGGTACTTGTAATATCCCAGGATTAGAGGTTATAAAATAGAGACAACAGATGTGTGCATTGCATTTCATGCATAGAAAATCCGGGTAATTTTTGCGCATTTAAATAAAACATATCAACGTGATTGGAGTTTCATTTAAGTTGATGGAATTGAAGTATCTCATCAACTAGAGCGCGATAAACTTCAACATGACCTCTGCTAAAACCTTGTTTGGGTAGTGATAGTCACAACAACTAAAAGAGATAAGTGAGGTAAAACTAAAATGCTTGACACACCATTTTAGGACCAAATATATATTCACACCACGATTATTATGGTATTCTTTAAACCTACTTCTTTCATGCTTAAGAAGTCAACACAAGTCCTATTCTTAAATCATGATCTACTCTATATTCTTATGTCCTAATCAAGTGAGTCCAAATAAGAGAAGTTGAGAGGTTAGCTCAATGCCAGTTTGATTATAAGCTTTGCCTTAATTCTAGGTGAGATAACTTAAGAACATTAGAGCCATTCCTATAAAGGCCAACTAGGAGAGTTTAACCTAGTACCTAATTGATTAGAATAGTAATACCAACTTTAGATGAGATTTAAACCACAAGCATGTTAGAACCATCCTTAGGAAGTTTACCCAATACCTAGACTTGTGGAGTTATGAAGAGGTAGTAGCTCCAATGTGAATAACACCAAGAGGAAGATTATATTCTTAATCTCAGAAGGCATGTACAACCGAGAGTTAATCCTTAGATAAAAGGAGTAGATTAAAGACAAGGATGAACCACTAGTAGTATTGCGGTTTATGAGTATTGAAGTATCTTAAACTTAGAACTTAACCTTTAGGATAATGTAATGGTTGGAACCACTTGATCTCAAGGTGGAGTATTGGTGGTAGTATTGATCTTAAAACCTTGAGAGGGAGTTGATGAAGGAAATAAAAGAGATTCAATATGGGAGTTGATGAAGGAAATAAGTTGATCATGCCCAGTACATGATTATGCTTGCTGGTGAAGGCAATTAGGTTAGCTTTGAAACCTAATGTGATAAGTAGATATCATCCTCAACCAAGTGGGGAGTAGGAACCCAACTTGAGTATATCTCAATTAGGAGATACCCATCTTACGGAAGCCACATGAGAAACATTGATCCCTGTACAAGTTTCCTTTAAGTAAAGCATTTGGTTATAGGTGGAGGTTAGCATAAGACTTAGCCTAGAATCTTATTTACACTAGAGCCTATATCACATGCATCACATTCTAGGGGTAAGTACTATCTTCTTTAAAGAGAGTATAACCATCTATTAAATTGCATGCCTTTTGTTGATTCATCTGGAAGTCCATTCCAAAGTTAGTAATCTAACTTATGCATCACCAGGTGATCATAACAAATACTATTCTTGATACTTAGTACCAAATCTGAGGTTTGTAAAGAAACCTTTCTTGTGAGATACAAAATATCCTTTAAAAACTCTGAATCAATATTCAAGAACCCATTAAAGCCTTGGCATGGTCATAGGGCAATTTCATGCTAGTAAGAAAATTGGAGAAAACATGAAATCATGTTCATAACTTTAAGATAGGAAATCCACTAGTTGGAGTAACCATTTATAGTACATCTATTTTCATCTAAATACAAATTGTAGTTGCTACATCATCACCTAGCACAATACTCTGAAAACTCCTTAAAAATTATTTGGACCCAACCATTAAGATCCCCACTAAAAATCTTAATGGTGTTTAGATTGTTATATGTGCAAATGCACATACCCATGTTTCTTCTATACAACTTATTGAACCAGTATTGTGTATTTGAATTTCATTAGAAGTCTTGAATTCAAATTCCTGCAAAATGAATTTGTAAAATCAAATTAGAAATCTCCAAGCACAAAACAAAAAATAGAAAAGAAAGAAACCAAAAAAAAAAGAGGAAACTTACCTGGTCACCGCCACTAGGTCGCAGCCCAGCAGCCACAGTCCGCAAGTGGCCCAGCCCAACATACCTCTTCAGGTCGTCTTCTTCCCCGAGCTCACAAGCAGCTCGGTGGAGTACTGGGGATCGACCGATCCGCCGCCGCCTTTTCGACGCCCAGGATGAAGGCCGCCGACCTCCGTTGGCTATAAAAAGGGGTGCCGCCGCCGGGAATGAACCCTAGGTCCCTTAGTTCTTCCTCCCCGAAACTCTCTGCATCGTTTCCCAAAACCCTAGCTCCGGCCAACTTCCTCGCCATCGACGGAGGCCATCTGAAGCCTCGCCGTGCAGCCTCAAAGCTCCGCCTCGACGAGTTGTGCTTCCTGGTCAAAGGAATCGGGCTGATTTCCCCTTAATCGACGCCGGGAAGTCGTTCCCTTTTGCCTCTGGCCGTAGTTCGTCGACGAATTGTCGTCGATTCCGACCACGACTGGTCACTCCAAGCTTTCCACTAGTCTCCTGGTGAGCTCGTGATTCCCTGGAGCCTTTTATTTAAGCTCAGCATGAAGCATAGCATGTAATCATGGGTTGCCGCCGTGCATCGCCGCGGGGAGGCTCACCGGAGCTCGCTCCGGCGACCATTTGGTCATAGCGTTGCCACCAAATGGTTCTCTGTAGCCTTATGGATCGATTCCACCCTGTAGCATGTCCTCAGGAAAGCTAGATCGTCGCCGTTGTCGTCGAATTCCTCGCCGGCGATGAGGTCCAGCACCCAGTCAACACCTTGACCAGGTCATGCCCTCGTGGCAGGTGACGTGTCTCTGGCCCCACTAGTCAGTGGCATCGGCTAGCAGTAGTTTAGGTGAGGAAAGTATCCCTGTTATTTCAGAAATTCCAGAAAATAACTAAAACTTAGAAAAAGCATATCTAACTCATCTGAATTCAGAAAAATATGAATGATATATCAAAATGATCCTAAAAATAAGATCTATTTATTTGTGATGTAATATCATATACTTGTGTATAATAATTTTGAGTGAAACTTTAGAACATGATTAAGTACTATTTTCAAAATAGGAATTTGAACCAAATTTGAAAACTAATAAGTTTTAAAATAGCAAATAAATGTTTGTATGTTCAAACAACCAATTGCAGATGCTTTTCCATGAATTTAGAATCTTAACTTGAACCTTGCTATTAGCACCTTAGGATTTTGGAACAATTTTTCCTCATAATTTTAAAGTGCTAGAACCTAGGGAATGTAAATAGATACTAATCCATATTCATATTGATTCCTAACTTTAAACTATTGTTTAACAATTAGGTACTTTAGAATTATATCTAATCATATGGGAGTCTAGTCACTTGTGAGTAGAAGTCAAATCTTAATAAATAATAGTAAGTTAGAATCATGCTTTACTAGTTAATATAAAGTTTCCAAAGATAAAAGTTGACAACTTAAAATGGATTTCAATACTAATTGCTCTTTTAAGAATATGTTCTTCAAAAGTTATTCTTTTGAAGTACATATAACACCTACCATTTCTTTTAGCACTAAAACAAATAACTACCCTGATAAGCTAGCCTTGTTATGCATTCTAATTAAAACATGAGTGGTTAGTTTGATATTCTATTTCAACATGGTAAACCTTAATCAACTAACTATTTGCAACACCTTTATTGCAACTTGTAAACTATTAACTTCCAGACATCACCTAATCACTATTCCTTTAAGTAATAAAAATATCCATTAAGGATTGTGTTCTTCAAAAGAAATTCTTTTTAAGAACATATCAGATAAGCATCACACCAATTTCTATGCCCTAAATCTAGCAATGACCTATGCATGTTAAGATTATTAACAACCCTGAAGTCAACCATGAATGGATTACTTTAGCACTACCTGCTCATGACTAACTATTTGAGTGCCTATGCCTATTAAGAATGTTATCAATTTTAGAGACAACCATTTATGGTAACAACAGTTTAAACTACCTTGAATGGCCATGCTCCACAAAAACCCTCTTAACATTGAATGAAACTTAGCTTGTTCTCTTGGTATGTTCATCTATTAACTACTCTTTAATTATGATAGAGCTATGCTAAACCCTAGAACACTAAACCTTAGGTGTAGTGCTTCTAATCAATGATAAACATGTTCTTCAAAAGTTATTCTTTCAAAAGACATTGAAAGTAAGTAACCAACTATTCCGTTAAGCTTGAACATAAATAACTCTATTTGTGTCTTAAGATTGTTGTCAACCCTAAGACTAACCGGGTATTCTTACCAAATAAGAATTACTTCAGCTTTGCTTGTCCATAACCACCTACTTGATTGCTAATCATAAGATACCACTTAAAAGTGTTACTTTCAAGTCTTCACCCATTGCTATACCTATATTTTGCAATAACTCTGGTTTGAAGCTTTATTCTACTGCTTTTGAAGAATTGTCAGTTAACCTAAAACCCTTAACAACCTTGTGTGTGTCTTTGAACTTAAAAGTGCAACACATCACAAGAATTCACCACAACTCAATATTAGCAAATCATCGGGGTTAGGTTACGCTTAGAGCGGTGCATAGCATATAATTTGTATATCATGCTGCAGTTCTTTTAACATCATCTTTACCAGATGATGGTGCTATTTCAATATTTGGATTTCCTACATATCGAAGACCTTGACTTGCATAATCTTGCAGTCAAAAAGGCAAGTTTATCTTGCTCATATCTCTTGATTGCACTAGTTTTGAAACTTCTTGCAAAGTGTTGACTTCAAACTCTAACATTTCAAAAGGGATGGAAAACCTATTTTCATAAGTAATATGACTAGTGGTTATCGACCTGTGGTGATAACCTAGGAGGGCTGGCAGGTAGAACCACAGTAAGATTATGGTGGTGGAGGTTTCACTTGCACGGGAAAGTTAACCTAGGATTAATTACCAATGCCACAGTTATTCCGGCGCCGTAAAAACCGTGTCATCTAAGAGACTTGGAATGGGACGGGAAAGTCAGCTGTATCTTCTCTCGTTCGCATGTCAACGGGCAGCCAGTTGCCGGTCACGGTAGATCTTGCGAGACTACTTGCATATGGGTGGGACACCTAAGTTCTCATGGCACTGGTGTCTATGATGGTCCGCAAGGGACGCCTAGGTACTTCATCATTGGGGGTGAATATCAGGGGCACAACCTGCTTGCGTGAATTGGGTGGGCATGCGTTGTGCGGAGAAGGCAGTGATTGGCTTGGATCAATGACTGGGCCCCGCACCAAGGAAGTGTGGACGAGCTCATGACTCGGTTGTGCAACAAGGCTTTGATCTCTTTTGGAAGGACACACCTCTGCAGAGTGTAAAATGATGTGACATGTTACCCCTTGTTCCGGGAAGGAGCTGCAAACATGGCAGGAAAGGTGCTCTCAAGGCACTAATACCCTGTGTTGGCTGTTGGGCATAGTTTTTATAAGTGAAAGCAATTTTCAAGAAACTTTGATAAAACCTTACATTGGTCTACGACTCTTTTGGGTCCATGGCTTTAGTTAGTGCATATCCCACAACTTCTTTCTAAAGAAACTTGTTGGGTAACGCTCGTTACTCACCCCAATCTCTTAAACCCTTGCTAGACTATGAAGAATTAGATTGAAGGCAACACAAGGATGCAACCTCAAGACATTGAAGATGAAGCATTCTACCAACGTCATAATTATCAGCGGAGTCTACAATTGTATGAAGCTTGGAGAAAAACTAGAATAGGGTTAGAAAGGAATCAGTTTCCTAATCCTAGAACCTAAGTAGTTAGAGTATTCTGTAGTTGAGTAGTAAGACAACTGCATTAGTTATAGTTTAGTTTAGTCTTCCCTGTTTCTTTCTCGTTTGTAGTCGCCAGGACTAAACCTCTACCTGTTGAGGAGGTTCTGAAGATCTTCTGTATGCTGAAAATTGTAATCCTATAGACATACCATGGACCTGCGATGTTTCTGTTGTACCACTCTGATGGATATAATACTAGTGAGACGGTGTTTCATTGGTGTTATGTCAACGACTTGCATACTACACATGCAGTGGTATGCTGGGTCACCACAGCTGGTATCAGAGCAAACGCTTTGACCCTAGGATTAAACCCCTTTAATAGGAGACCTGTAGGTCTGGTAGTGACTATAGGAAGCCCTTATCTAAACCAATTCTTCTTATGACTTGGGATGGATATTCAATAAAAGAATACACCTGACACACTCAAGTCAAATTTTCTTACCTATTATTCTTAAGTGAAGTTAGACATCTTGTTCCATACCTATTAGTATGACATCATTAGAGCCTTACATAAAGGTTGGAAGTAGATCACTTTTGGTATACAATACATGGTAGTCCAAAGAGAGGATACAACCGGAATGGGAACTATCCTATCGGAAGAGGTATACCAAAGTCGTTATGTTAAACTTAAGCCATCCGAAACGGTAGTAGGATGATGTTAAGTGGTGAAGTGAAGCTATATGAGGTAGTAGGACCTCAGGTATAGTCTTGTATGTGGTTACTCAAGGATGCCATATACAATTAAGATGCACTGAGAGTATAAACATTTTAATCATGTTGGATTCACCTGAGAATCATCACATGAAGGAGTAGAACTCTATAGTGAACCAGCAATTTTAGGCTGAGGAGGAAGTTGCTCAAGTAGAATGGTGAATGAAGTATTCCAACCCATGGCAATTAGGCCAAGTATTACAGGACCATAGTCTTTAGTCGGAGAAGTTTGACCAAAGCACAATGAAGAAGCCCTATAAAAGTTATGGAGTTATGGGAACCATGTTTAGTAAAGTATGTATGAGGTATAGGAATGCTAGAAGTTTTGAGAGATCATGTGAGATCCGTCTTCAATAGGACGGAAGGTAAGCAAGAAATAGTAGTCTTAAAGGAATATGAATCCGTTAGAATGGTTTCCAAACCCCTTTGCTCAAATTTATTCGATTGCGATTGGGCAATTGAGGTAAGTATTGAGACAAAGAGTAGTAGTCCACCACTACGTGCATATAGCACAATATAAACCTATATTATTTGGTGCTATAAGGTACACATCTAAGCCTGAATTTTAGAGATGTTTTACTCATGGGCTTATGATGATGTATATTGCCAGCACAATTTTGGATTTTCTTGGATTTTATTGTGTGACTAGACCTATGCATGAAGTTTGACTTTGATATGTAAGTGCATGTTGCATTATCAAGTCCTTACTTGATGTTATAGTTCTAGAGGGTTAAGGGATTCGTGTGAGGGAGAGACGAATTCTCAAGGCAGTCAAGCCAAGAGATGAAGGATCACCAGATAATGGAAGCCAAAAGAAGAAAGCTAGCAAGTGATCTTCATGGAAGCATCATGAAGTGGTAGTAAGATGAAGTATTGGAATTTAGTAGTAGTACTCTGGGTCCTAAAACACTAGAGGTAACTCTAGGTTGTTGAGTAGAACCACTAATTAGGTAACCACAATTGAGTTTAAGGTATTTGAGCTCGTTGTTATGCAGCCTTGGTTATGCTTAGTACATCACGAGTTGATTGAGGTGTTGTGATACCGATGATCCATTCCGGTATTGCCTGCTGCTTTATTCAGCCTGGGAGTGGTAACCCCAGTAACCCTCGTTGATAGCGTGACTAAGACACATAACATCTCTGTATAACTTTGATCTCTAGTCCCAAAATCTTGAATTATTGATGGGTGGTTAAGATTTTAGTAAGATATTTCCTTATCTTAGAATTGTAGTTTTTGTCTACGGACTAAGACTTGTAAGGATTCGTGTCAGCAATAATCTGTTGAGACCATTGGTTCGTTTATAGCCTTGTTACTTCATATTTTGTTCAACTTATACAAATGCCTGTTGTGGATGTCCTCCTGTATAAGAGAAACTCTGCCGGATTTCTTCCGTGGCATTGTATATATCCTACCGCCTCAATTAGGATAGATAACGATCGGAAAACCCAATTCTCGTCAATCTTTAAAACTCTTGGGGAGGTACATACATCCAAAAGTGGAATAGAACACCCTACCTAAATGATTAACCGAAGAATTCGTACCGGATATCCACAATTGTGTGGGTACACCGCAGATTTCTTAGAGAAACCCTTAGAAAGATATAGTAGTAAGACCGACCCAAAACTTAGAGTTAATCATGGAGTCCAATTGGTTAGAGAACGATGAGTTTGAAGACCATTAGAAAATTCTAAGGGGGAGAGTTAAGCAATGAGTCGGAAGTAGTAAACTCATGGAGTTGGATTAACATTTGCTAAGCGGGTTGAAACTGTGATGACATTAGCCTTATGTTTATAAGGTTTTCCGAGGTGCTATTTTAATGTAGTCTCGAAAGTCCATCACACCTGAAGTCGAGGTTTTTACCTCGAGGAAGCGAGTTAGACCTTAAATTGAGAAAGTGGAGTATTCAATACTCCTAAGGGGAAGAGTTTAGGAAAGCCAAAAGTGTTGAAAGTTAGAGGAAGTATGTCGGTAGTAAATTATTTCCAAAATTTGTCGTAACCCTATGGAGTTCGGCAAAGGAGTGAGATGATTTTGACTATAATCACACCAAGTATGAACCGCAACTGGTATCATGAACCGCAGCTGGAGAAGTTTGAGATTAGAGTTAACCATAATCTTGAACCTAGAAGACCAAATAAGATCTATAAAGATGGATCATAAAACTTGAATGGACACACTACATGTGTTTAATCCGTTCTTAGGTGGTAAAACCAAGAGCCAATTAGGAAGATATGTTGGAGCAACTTGTAGGATCCTATAAGCCATAGAAAGCATTGCAAACATGGATAATCCAAGAGAATGACCAAGAAGAGACCTAGATGGATAGAATTCAAGTGACTATTGTTTGGAGTTAGACAACAGAAGATTCAAGGAACACTCTGGACAAAGGATACCATCTATATCCCAATTAGTTGGTGAAGGAACTACAAGATATATGATACCAACAACAAGTTCGTCCAACAACATATGAGAGCAAAAACTTCGGGACGAAGTTTAGTTTAAGGAGGGGAGACTGTAATATCCCAGGATTAGAGGTTATAAAATAGAGACAACAGATGTGTGCATTGCATTTCATGCATAGAAAATCCGGGTAATTTTCGCGCATTTAAATAAAACATATCAAAGTGATTGGAGTTTCACTTAAGTTGATGAAATTGAAGTATCTCATCAACTAGAGCGCGATAAACTTCAACATGACCTCGGCTAAAACCTTGTTTGGGTAGTGATAGTCACAACAACTAAAAGAGATAAGTGAGGTAAAACTAAAATGCTTGACACACCATTTTAGGACCAAATATATATTCACACCAAGATTATTATGGTATTCTTTAAACCTACTTCTTTCATGCTTAAGAAGTCAACACAAGTCCTATTCTTAAATCATGATCTACTCTATATTCTTATGTCCTAATCAAGTGAGTCCAAATAAGAGAAGTTGAGAGGTTAGCTCAATGCCAGTTTGATTATAAGCTTTGCCTTAACTCTAGGTGAGATAACCTAAGAACATTAGAGCCATTCCTATAAAGGCCAACTAGGAGAGTTTAACCTAGTACCTAATTGATTAGAATAGTAATACCAACTTTAGATGAGATTTAAACCACAAGCATGTTAGAACCATCCTTAGGAAGTTTACCCAATACCTAGACTTGTGGAGTTATGAAGAGGTAGTAGCTCCAATGTGAATAACACCAAGAGGAAGATTATATTCTTAATCTCAGAAGGCAGGTACAACCGAGAGTTAATCCTTAGATAAAAGGAGTAGATTAAAGACAAGGATGAACCACTAGTAGTATTGCGGTTTATGAGTATTGAAGTATCTTAAACTTAGAACTTAACCTTTAGGATAATGTAATGGTTGGAACCACTTGATCTCAAGGTGGAGTATTGGTGGTAGTATTGATCTTAAAACCTTGAGAGGGAGTTGATGAAGGAAATAAAAGAGATTCAATATGGGAGTTGATGAAGGAAATAAGTTGATCATGCCCAGTACATGATTATGCTTGCTGGTGAAGGCAATTAGGTTAGCTTTGAAACCTAATGTGATAAGTAGATATCATCCTCAACCAAGTGGGGAGTAGGAACCCAACTTGAGTATATCTCAATTAGGAGATACCCATCTTACGGAAGCCACATGAGAAACATTGATCCCTATACAAGTTTCCTTTAAGTAAAGCATTTGGTTATAGGTGGAGGTTAGCATAAGACTTAGCCTAGAATCTTATTTACACTAGAGCCTATATCACATGCATCACATTCTAGGGGTAAGTACTATCTTCTTTAAAGAGAGTATAACCATCTATTAAATTGCATGCCTTTTGTTGATTCATCTGGAACTCCATTCCAAAGTTAGTAATCTAACTTATGCATCACCAGGTGATCATAACAAATACTATTCTTGATACTTAGTACCAAATATGAGGTTTGTAAAGAAACCTTTCTTGTGATATACAAAATATCCTTTAAAAACTCTGAATCAATATTCAAGAACCCATTAAAGCCTTGGCATGGTCATAGGGAAATTTCATGCTAGTAAGAAAATTGGAGAAAACATGAAATCATGTTCATAACTTTAAGATAGGAAATCCACTAGTTGGAGTAACCATTTATAGTAAATCTATTTTGACCTAAATACAAATTGTAGTTGCTACATCATCACCTAGCACAATACTCTAAAAACTCCTTAAAAATTATTTGGACCCAACCATTAAGATCCCCACTAAAAATCTTAATGGTGTTTAAATTGTTATATGTGCAAATGCACATACCCATGTTTCTTCTATACAACTTATTGAACCAGTATTGTGTATTTGAATTTCATTAGAAGTCCTGAATTCAAATTCCTGCAAAACGAATTTGTAAAATCAAATTAGAAATCTCCAAGCACAAAACAGAAAATAGAAAAGAAAGAAACAGAAAAAAAAGAGGAAACTTACCTGGTCACCGCCACTAGGTCGCAGCCCAGCAGCCCAGTAGCCACAGTCCGCAAGTGGCCCAGCCCAACATACCTCTTCAGGTCGTCTTCTTCCCCGAGCTCACAAGCAGCTCGGTGGAGTACTGGGGATCGACCGATCCGCCGCCGCCTTTTCGAGGCCCAGGATGAAGGCCGCCGACCTCCGTTGTCTATAAAAAGGGGTGCCGCCGCCAGGAATGAACCCTAGGTCCCTTAGTTCTTCCTCCCCAAAACTCTCTGCATCGTTTCCCGAAACCCTAGCTCCGGCCAACTTCCTCGCCATCGACGGAGGCCATCCGAAGCCTCACCGTGCAGCCTCAAAGCTCCGCCTCGACGAGTTGTGCTTCCTGGTCGAAGGAATCGGGCTGATTTCCCCTCAATCGATGCCGGGAAGTCATTCCCTTTTGCCTCTGATCGCAGTTCGTCGACGAATTGTCGTCGATTCCGACCACGACCGGTCACCCCAAGCTTTCCACTAGTCTCCTGGTGAGCTCGTGATTCCCTGGAGCCTTTTATTTAAGCTCAGCATGAAGCATAGCATGTAATCATGGGTTGCCGCCATGCATCGCCGCGGGGAGGCTCACCGGAGCTCGCTCCGGCGACCATTTGGTCATAGCGTTGCCACCAAATGGTTCTCTGTAGCCTTATGGATTGATTCCACCCTGTAGCATGTCCTCAGGAAAGCTAGATCGTCGCCGTTGTCGTCGAATTCCTCACCGGCGACGAGGTCCAGCACCCAGTCAACACCTTGACCAGGTCATGCCCTCGTGGCAGGTGACGTGTCTCTGGCCCCACTAGTCAGTGCCATCGGCTAGCAGTAGTTTAGGTGAGGAAAGTATCCCTGTTATTTCAGAAATTCCAGAAAATAACTAAAACTTAGAAAAAGCATATCTAACTCATCTGAATTCAGAAAAATATGAATGATATATCAAAATGATCCTAAAAATAAGATCTATTTATTTGTGCTGTAATATCATATACTTGTGTATAATAATTTTGAGTGAAACTTTAGAACATGATTAAGTACTATTTTCAAAATAGGAATTTGAACCAAATTTGAAACCTAATAAGTTTTAAAATAGCAAATAAATGTTTGTATGTTCAAACAACCAATTGCAGATGCTTTTCCATGAATTTAGAATCTTAACTTGAACCTTGCTATTAGCACCTTAGGATTTTGGAACAATTTTTCCTCATAATTTTAAAGTGCTAAAACCTAGGGAATGTAAATAGATACTAATCCATATTCATATTGATTCCTAACTTCAAACTATTGTTTAACAATTAGGTAATTTAGAATTATATCTAATCATATGGGAGTCTAGTCACTTGTGAGTAGAAGTCAAATCTTAATAAATAATAGTAAGTTAGAATCATGCTTTACTATTTAATATAAAGTTTCTAAAGATAAAAGTTGACAACTTAAAATGGATTTTAATACTAATTGCTCTTTTAAGAATATGTTCTTCAAAAGATATTCTTTTGAAGTACATATAACACCTACCATTTCTTTTAGCACTAAAACAAATAACTACCCTGATAAGCTAGCCTTGTTATGCATTCTAATTCAAACATGAGTGGTTAATTTGATATTCTATTTCAACATGGTAAACCTTAGTCAACTAACTATTTGCAACACCTTTATTGCAACTTGTAAACTATTAACTTCCAGACATCACCTAATCACTATTCCTTTAAGTAATAAAAATATCCATTAAGGATTGTGTTCTTCAAAAGAAATTCTTTTTAAGAACATATCAGATAAGCATCACACCAATTTCTATGCCCTAAATCTAGTAATGACCTATGCATGTTAAGATTATTAACATCCCTGAAGTCAACCATGAATGGATTACTTTAGCACTACCTACTCATGACTAACTATTTGAGTGCCTATGCCTATTAAGAATGTTATCAATTTTAGAGACAACCATTTATGGTAACAACAGTTTAAACTACCTTGAATGGCCATGCTCCACAAAAACCCTCTTAACATTGAATGAAACTTAGCTTGTTCTCTTGGTATGTTCATCTATTAACTACTCTTTAATTATGATAGAGCTATGCTAAACCCTAGAACACTAAACCTTAGGTGTAGTGCTTCTAATCAATGATAAACATGTTCTTCAAAAGTTATTCTTTCAAAAGACATTGAAAGTAAGTAACCAACTGTTCCGTTAAGCTTTAACATAAATAACTCTATTTGTGTCTTAAGATTGTTGTCAACCCTAAGACTAACCGGGTATTCTTACCAAATAGGAATTACTTCAGCTTTGCTTGTCCATAACCACCTACTTGATTGCTAATCACAAGATACCACTTAAAAGTGTTACTTTCAAGTCTTCACCTATTGCTATACCTATCTTTTGCAATAACTCTGGTTTGAAGCTTTATTCTACTGCTTTTGAAGAATTGTCAGTTAACCTAAAACCCTTAACAACCTTGTGTGTGTCTTTGAACTTAAAAGTGCAACACATCATAAGAATTCTGCACAACTCAATATTAGCAAATCATCGTGGTTAGGTTACGCTTAGAGCGGTGCATAGCATATAATTTGTATATCATGCTGCAGTTCTTTTAACATCATCTTTACCAGATGATGGTGCTATTTCAATATTTGGATTTCCTACGTATCGAAGACCTTGACTTGCATAATCTTGTAGTCGAAAAGGCAAGTTTATCTTGCTCATATCTCTTGATTGCACTGGTTTTGAAACTTCTTGCAAAGTGTTGACTTCAAACTCTAACATTTCAAAAGGGATGGAAAACTATTTTCATAAGTAATATGACTAGTGGTTATCGACCTGTGGTGATAACCTAGGAGGGCTAGCAGGTGGAACCACGATAAGATTGTGGTGGTGGAGGTTCCACTTGCACGGGAAAGTTAACCTAGGATTAATTACCAATGCCACAGTTATTCCAGCGCCGTAAAAATCGTGTCGTCCAAGAGACTTGGAATGGGACGGGAAAGTCAGCTGTATCTTCTCTCGTTCGCATGTCAACGGGCAGCCAGTTGCCGGTCGCGGTAGATCTTGCGAGACTACTTGCATATGGGTGGGACACCTAAGTTCTCACGGCAATGGTGTCTATGATGGTCCGCAAGGGACGCCTAGGTACTTCATCGTTGGGGGTGAATATTAGGGGCACAACCTGCTTGCGTGAATTGGGTGGGCATGCGTTGTGCGGAGAAGGCAGTGATTGGCTTGGATCAATGACTGGGCCCCACACCAAGGAAGTGTGGACGAGCTCATGACTCGGTTGTGCAACAAGGCTTTGATCTCTTTTGGAAGGACACACCTCTGCAGAGTGTAAAATGATGTGACATGTTACCCCTTGTTCCGGGAAGGAGCTGCGAACGTGGCAGGAAAGGTGCTCTCAAGGCACTAATACCCTGTGTTGGCTGTTGGGCATAGTTTTCATAAGTGAAAGCAATCTTTCAAGAAACTTTGATAAAACCTTGCATTGGTCTACGGCTCTTTTGGGTCCATGGCTTTAGTTAGTGCATATCCCACAACTTCTTTCTAAAGAAACTTGTTGGGTAACGCTCGTTACTCACCCCAATCTGTTAAACCCTTGCTAGACTATGAAGAATTAGATTGAAGGCAACCCAAGGATGCAACCTCAAGACATTGAAGATGAAGCATTCTACCAACGTCATAATTATCAGCGGAGTCTACAATTGTATGAAGCTTGGAGAAAAACTAGAATAAGGTTAGAAAGGAATCAGTTTCCTAATCCTAGAACCTAAGTAGTTAGAGTATTCTGTAGTTGAGTAGTAAGCCAACAGCATTAGTTATAGTTTAGTTTAGTCTTCCCTATTTCTTTCTCGTTTGTAGTCGCCAGGACTAAACCTCTACCTGTTGAGGAGGTTCTGAAGATCTTCTGTATGCTGAAAATTGTAATCCTATAGACATATCATGGACCTGCGATGTTTCTGTTGTACCACTCTGATGGATGTAATACCAGTGAGACGGTGTTTCATTGGTGTTATGTCAATGACTTGCATACTACACATGCAGTCGTATGCTGGGTCACCACAGTACTAAAGGCGCAAATAGGGGGATACGACATCGGGAGAGTATTCATGGATGTAGGAAGTGCCATAAACCTAATATACGCAAGAACTCTGAGGGAAATGTGCATCTCACTGGATAGTCTAAAGCCAACAGATTGTTCTTTCCACGGGATAGTACCAGGGAGTGCAAATTACCCTCTCGGGAAAATAGAGCTCGACGTTTGCTTCGGTAATAGCAGCAATTATCGCAAAGAGAAACTAGAGTTCGAAGTCATGGACTGGCCTTCACAATATCATGCAATCCTGGGCGTCCAGTATTTGCAAAATTCATGGCAGTACCCCACTACGCGTATCTTACGCTAAAAATTCTAGGGCCCAGAGGAACAATCACAGTTCAAGGTAGCTTCGAAGTATCTAACACATGTGACAAGGAATTCAACATGTTGGCACAAACCTTCGGCATGACAGCAGAATACGCAAGGCTGAAAGGTGAAACCGACCACAACGTACTACCCGACGTCAGGCGATCCCTGCCAGACCAGGATTTCGATGCAACTCAAGACTCGAAGAAAATCCAGGTCCACCCCACAGACCCGAACAAGACTACCTCTATAGCAATAAACCTGGATCTCGCATAGGAAAGCGTGCTTATCGAGTTCCTCCGTGAGCGCTGGGAAATCTTTGCCTGGTGTCCTTCGGACATGCCGGGGGTTCCCAGGGAACTCGTCGAGCACGCACTAAACATCGATCCCAAAGCAAAGCTAGTCAAACAACCATTGAGAAGATTCGATGAACCCAAAAGGAAAGCAATAGCATCCGAGCTACACAGACTCGAAAACGCAGGGTTCATCCGAGAAATCAAAACATCGACTTGGGTATCTAATCTAGTTATAGTACCCAAGAAAAACACAGATGTGCAAAGAGTGTGTGTCGATTATACGTCTCTCAACAAGCACTGTCCAAAGGATCCCTTCCCTCTACCTCGCATTGATCAGATAATTGACTCAACAGCAGGGTGCGCAAGGCTTTCCTTCCTGGATGCATACTTTGGCTACAACCAGATTAAGTTGAAGAAATAGGATGAGAAAAAACAGCTTTTATAACACCTTATGGCATGTTCTGCTACCAAGTCATGCCTTTCGGCCTAAAAAACGCAGGAGCAACCTACCAAAGGATGATGCAAAATTGCCTCAGAAGTCAAATAGGATGAAACATTCAAGTCTACATCGACGACGTGGTCATTACCACAAGAAAACAAGAGTCACTAATCAGTGATTTAGCGGAGACTTTTGACAACTTAAACAGGTACAAGCTCAAGCTTAACCCGACAAAATATTCTTTTGGGGTATCTGCAGGACAACTCCTGGGATTCCTGGTATCCGCAAGAGGAATAGAGGCAAATCCAGAGAAGATAATGTTTCGCTTCTTATGACACAAGCCCCCGAGTCGAGGAATAGAGGCAAATATCTATTTGTGTTTGCCTCTCGATCACTTTATTTTTTATTTCTTTTGATCACGGAACTTTTGAGGAAGTTGCTATAGTATCTTATGCTTTAATGGATGGTATATTTGAGTTTGAAACTGAACCAAAAGAGTAGATTTACTATCATGTTTATACTAATGTTGCTAATAAAATTGTTTGAAGTTTTGTATGAAGGAAGTTTTCAAGTGTAGGGAATGGAGAGTGATGAGATGAGATGAAGTATGGACAAAAGCTCAAGCTTGCGGATGCCCACGTCACCCCAAGAAATATCCAAGAGGTACAAGCGTCAAAGCTTGGGGATGCCCCCGAGGCACCCCTTCTTCATCGGCAAAAATCAGGTCACCTTTCAAGACACTATATTTTTATTGCTTCATATTCTATGCATTTTTCTTGGAGCATCTTTACTTTTTCTTTCGGTTTTATTTTGTTTTGTTTGCTAAAATAAATGGTTGGACCCCAACAATTTTCTTTTGGAGATGACACACTCCATTTTTCATTGCCAAGAACACTCTATTTTTCACTCTTATCGTTCAACGAGTGTTCTCTTTTTCTAGAACTGCGTTTAGCTTTCATTTTTTTGCCTTGATTTTTGTTTAGATCTTGTTATATCCTTGCATCAAGGTGTATTTAGACCACTGGTCTATGTTAGTTTTCATCAAAAGATTTGTTTCAAAAAGGTTTGAATGGTGTTGGAAAAGAGAAAAAAAGTTTCATGCCTATAGTGGTACAAATGGGAGCTTGTTTAGACTACGGCTTAGTGAAAGGGCATGTGCCCCCATGTGTGGTTTTGGTAATTAATGACAATCCCTATGGACTAATGTTTGCATTGAGTTATATTTGTAGGACTTGTCCGTAGACAACGCTTGATCCATATGTTGGGTTCAAGGTTGTAAGAAGTTGAATTTAAAGAATATTATGTGTTGATCAAGGTGTTATTCAAGGAGTGATCCGAAGATTGGTCATAAAGGGGTTGAGCCTATATAGAGTGTGTCTTGAGGAATAAGATGGAGTGAGCTCTCATGTGCATTCTCAAGACATCATCAATGTTGATCAAGTCAAAGCGCAAGTTCAAGATAGGCTTCCAGAAGATATCATTTGCTTGAAGCTCGGTGTCCATTTGGTGGTAATGGACATGTGAAGATATTTCTCTAGTGTCTCTCCCATAGTGATGTATGGGGGAGCAATCCGCAAGACTTCACCGAGCAAGCGCAATCAAGAAAGGTTGTCCAACTTGAGAAGATCAAGATCGTCATCATCTAGCTCAAGTGGAATGCGCAAGGCAATGGTATGTTCTTGATAGGGTTTCTTTCCTACCGGTCTCATAGTGTGGGAGACCGGGTTTAGGATTGATAGCCGTACTATCAAGAGGGGCTCTCGAGTGAGTAACTTATTCGTATCATTTGGAGAGAGCTCAAAACTTTGCATACTTGGCATTATCTTTCTTGGTTCTTATTTGGATTTTATCCTTGTGAGATTCTAGAGCTTGTGGTTATTTCCATGACAAGCTCTAGCTCATCAAAAACGGATTTTGTATGGAACTCCTATTGCGTTTTTGGTGTTTGTGAGGTTCTCCTTGCTGTTAGCTTTCCAACAAAATTGGTTTCATCTCATTCGGAGTTTCCTTGCAAAATTTATTTGGTTTTTGGGCTGTCCTTTTCGGCCCCTGGTCTGGCCAGGCCGGGCTCCAGGCCGGACCTTTCGGCGGCGGACCGGGCCAGTCCGGCGGGGCCGCTGAACTACTAGTCTGAATGGACTTTCGGTGGGTTACCGAATCCGCCCGGCGGGTCGTCGGACATCCGGCCGACAGTCCGGTCCCGCCAGACTTACCGCCGGACCGTCCGGCCCAGAGGCCGGCGCCGCCGGACTTACGGCCGAACTGGCCGGTGGGCTGCTTCCAACGGCCATATTTTCCCCACCTATAAATACCCTTCTTCCTCCTTGAACCAACCACGTTTTCGGGCTTCTCTCTCCTCCATTGTTGACCTTCAAAGCTTGCCCTCCCTCCTCCATTCCCTCCATGTTTCTTGCATCTTTTTAAGGGAAAAGAGAGAGGAGATCTAGATCTACATTTCCACCAATCACTTTCTCCTCTATGTGAGGGGAACCTATTGGATCTAGATCTTGAAGTTCTTTGTGGATTTCCTCCTTGTTCTTCCTCTCATATCCTCCATAGCATTTGTTGCTTTGGTAGGATTTGGGAGAGAAGGATTTGAGCACTTCGTGTGTTCTTGCCATTGTATTTGGTGTATCGGTTTGAGTTCTCCTCAGAGATTCGGTGGTGAAAGCAAGAAGCTTATTTCCTCTTGGGTTCTTGGAACCCTAGACGGCTCAGTGGATTTCTTGGGGACCTCCAATTAAGTTGTGGAGATCTTCCCAAGCTTTGTGGTGCCTCCGTGGCGATTATTGGGAGCCTCCAATTGAGTTGTGGAGTGTGCCCCAATCTTAGTGGCTTTGTGGATTTGGGAGCCTCCAATTAAGTTGTGGAGTAGCCCCAAGCTTTGTGCGGGTTCGGTGACCGCCCTCAAGGGTCCCATAGTGGATCGGGTCTTCCATATTGGTGGGAGGGCTCGAGGAGATTACGGTGAGCCTCCGTGGCGTTTGGGGAGCCTTGTGCCTCCACACCGCTCCAATGGAGATTAGCACCCGCAAGGGTGTGAACTTCGGGATACATCGTTGTCTCCGCGTGCCTCGGTTATTTCTATACCTGAGCTCCTTTACTTTTGCAATTTACTTTGTGATAGCCTTCGTGCTTGAAGTTATATATATCTTGCTATCATATAGTTGCTTATCTTGTTTAGCATAAGTTGTTGGTGCACATAGGTGAACCTAGTTTATTTAGGTTTTGTACGCTTGGTAAATTAAACGTTAGTTTTATTCCGCATTTGTCAAGCCACTCGTAAAAGTTTTAAATCGCCTATTCACCCCCCTCCCCTCTAGGCAACATCTGTGTCCTTTCACTTAGGCTTTTGGATGTCATGCTTGATGTCGTTTTGATAGTATGCTTAGTAGTTT
The DNA here is from genome assembly GCA_007115705.1 of Dactylis glomerata. Classification (NCBI taxonomy): domain Eukaryota; kingdom Viridiplantae; phylum Streptophyta; class Magnoliopsida; order Poales; family Poaceae; genus Dactylis; species Dactylis glomerata. Next base: position 650,212 of record QXEO01000364.1, on the reverse strand, counting down.
TTGCTGTAGCATGACTTGTCTCAAATAACTGAGATTGCTTGATGAGCCTTTGAAAAAATCATGCATTGTTTTTATTATATGGGAGCATGTTATTGTGGTTTTCTCCTTTGATGATTTATTTGGGTTGACTTGGCGCATGCTTACAACATGTTTGACTCTAACAAGTCGCCATATAGCCTCTATGATCATTTGGTTTTTGACTTGTGATACCACTTTATACTTCGGTTAATGATGTTTTGTCGCTATGCATGATTATGGCCGTTATTGCTCTCTTAGTTGGTCGCTTCCAGTCTTTTAGTAGCCTTCATTTTGTACTGAGTATGAGCTCTACTCGTGCATCCAACTCCCAAAAACCAAGTATTCCAATGTGTCCACCATACATACCTATTAGCAATTTTCTATTCCAAGTACATTTGACTTGCTTTTATCTATCCTTCAAATTAAACTTTTTGGTGCTATGTGAAAATTAGAAAGTAAAGCTCTCACGAACCTGACGGCACACTTTACTTTTCTTGCTTTTACTAATTTTGACATTGTGGCTCTCTTATGTTGATATTATGCTTGCAAGTTGTAATTTCGAAATTAGCCCAACCATGCCGTCATGGGGCAAGCTTTCAACATTGCACTTTCTTTCATTTAGTTGATATCGTCATCTTTTGTTTATGGATACTCGTGATGTGAAATAAGTTGGGATCTTGTGAGCGCATGGAGTTTGTATATGTGTTAGAGAAACATCTGGGCCGCTAATCTAAGCCATGCATCATTCATGGTAGAAATTTACAGCATGCCCATAGTGGACATTCGACGACGCATCTCACAATAAAAAGCTATACCAATGATAAATAAAAGAGATGTCGGGGTGTTCATTGTCTGTTTGTCTTATCATTTTGATGTGGGCTTGTTCCATGTCATCGGGCAAGAGGTACCCCGTTGGCGGTTCTCGATGATACATGTATGCTTACAATGACAAGAACTTGCTTGGGACCTAAGTCGAGTAGCATGAGGTTTGGGTATTCGTACTTCACGGGACACGAGGTTTTCAACTTATGATTTGTTAAGCATAAGCTTCATAATTGTACTCGTATTAACCTTAACCACTCAAGATGCCTATGATGGGGGCAATGAGAGCTCAAAGCTAGTAAGTATCATAATTTTTGGAGGTTTATAAAACTTGCAATCACTGCTTCCCTCTGCAAAGGGCCTTTCTTTTACTTTTATGTTGAGTCTCCGCCTTCTACCTTTATGCACCGTCTAAGAGAGAATAGTTGTCATTCTGAGTTTAATGTGCATAGTCCCAAAGTTTATCATTGATTGATTCATGATTATGGTTTTGCTTGTTCTTAAATTATTTGTATCTAGTCGCCCTTTTAAACAAGAAGGTGTCCTATGCATTTATGTTTTGGTACTCCATGAAGGACAAGCCGAAAACCACTTTGATATGTTTTTCTATATGATTTGAACACACACTTGACTTTCAATGTTTCATTACTCATGATCTTTCGTTTGTGCTACTAGTCATGTTATAACATGGTTGCCAAGTTTTATTGTCAAGATTATGTCTCTTATGCCCATGTTTTAAGTGCTTTGATCTCAGCACTCAATGCTTTACATCGTTGATCAAGATTGTGATGGTGCATGTCACCTCAAAAATTATTGTTTTATTATCACTTACCTACTCGAGGACGAGCAGAAGTTAAGCTTGGGGATGCTTGATATGTCTCAAATGGATCTATAATTTTTTGATGCTCCATGCTTGTTTATACATGCTGCGTTTGATGGACGTGGGAGCAAACGCTCCTTGTGCGTGGTGAATAACCAGCCCGTTGGGAACCCCAAGAGGAAGGTATGATGAGTATAGCAGCTAGTTTTCCCTCAGTTAAGAAACCAAGGTATGTCGATCTTGGAGAGGAGAGACAAACGACTGAAGGTGATGTGGAACCTGCACACACACAACCAAGTACTTTGTTCCCAACTTGCGATGAGGTTGTCAATCTCACCGGTTTGCTTGAAACAAAGATTATGAGCGTATCGAGTGGAAAATAATATAGTATGCGAGTAAAGTAAACAGTGCGAGTAAAGTAAACAGGTGATAGCAATATGATGTAAATAGGACCGGGGTCCACAGTTCACTAGTGGTGTCTCTCCATAAGATAAATAACACATGCTGGGTAAACAAATTACAGTTGGGCAATTGATAGAATAAAGATAAACGTGATATGTCAAGAAGATCACTATGAGATTTACTCTGGGCATTACAACAAAATACATAGACCGCCATCCAACTGCATCTATGACTAATAATCCACTTGTGGTGAATCAATCCGAGAACTCCACAAGTATTAAGTTGCGAACAACAGATAATTGCATTAAGCAAAGTGTGTAATGTAAACAAAGCATATGCCCTTGAGCATATGAATGTTGTTTTCTCCCTAGTAGCAACAGCACATCTACAACCTTAGAGGTTTCTGTCACTCCCCCATATTAAATAGAGGCATGAACCCACTATCGAGCATAAATACCCCCTCTTGGAGTCACTAGCAACTACTCGGCCAAGAAAGCTACTAACAACAGAGAGCATGCAAGATCATAAACAACATAGAGATAACAAAAGATATAATTCAGTACAGCAACTTAATCATAAACACCAATATTCATTGGATCCCAACAAACCAAACATGTAGAATTACATAACAGTGATCTCAATCATGTAGGGCAGCTCATGAGATCTAAACATGAAGCACATGGTGGAGGAGACAACCATCTAGCTACTGCTATGGACCCATAGTCCAAGGTAGACTACTCACTCATCGCTCTGGAGGCAAGCATGGCGATGAAGAAGACCTCCGGTGGCGATTCCCTTCCCGGCAGGGTGCCGGGAAGAGCTTCTGGACCCTCCCGATCTTCGGGTCGACGGCGGCGGCGGATCGCGATGCGTTCTAGAAAATTGATCGGGTCCTTAGGTTTTTTCCGTCGGGGGGTCTTTATAGGCGAAGGGGCGATGTCAGAGGAGGGACCAGGCGGCCTCACGCCAGGCTCGCGCGGCCAGGGGCCTGGCCGCGCCAGCTAGGCGTGTGGGCCCCTGGTGGCCCACCTCCTACTCCTCTTCGGCTCTCTGGAAGCTTCCGGGTAAAATAAGACTTCAGGAACTTGTTTCGTCCAATTCCGAGAATATTTCCTGTGTATCACTCTGAAACACAAAAACAGCAGAAAACAGGGAACTGGCACTGTGGCAACTCGTTAATAGGTTAGTTCCGGAAAATGCATAAAAGTGCCACGAAGTGTAACGAAACAATAGGCAAATGGTGTAAAAACAAGCATGGAGCATCAAAAATTATAGATACGTTGGAGACGTATCAAGCATCCCCAAGCTTAACTCCTGCTTGTCCTCGAGTAGGTAAGTGATAACAAAAGAATAATTTTTGAGGTGACATGCACCTACACAATCTTGATCATATATGTAAGCATTTGTGAGCTGGGATCATAAGAACTTAAAACATGGGCATGAAGATATAATCATGACAATAAGAACTTAGCAACCATGTTGTAAACATGCAAATGAACACAAACAAAAGATCATGAAAATGAAACAATGAAAGTCAAACATGTGTTCAAATCATAAGGAAAAACACACAAATGGTTTTCAGCTTGTCCTTCAAAGAGAGCAAAACATAAATGCATAGGACACCTTCAAGTTTAAGAGGGCGACTAGATACAAATAATTTAAGAACAAGTGAAACCAACAATATGAATCAATCAATGAACTTTGGGACAATGCATATTACACTAAGAATGACAACTATGCTCTCTTAATGGTGCATAAAGAAAGAAGGTGGTGACTCAACATAAAAGTAGAAGAAAGGCCCTTCGCAGAGGGAAGCAGTGATTAAACATGTGCTAGAGCTTTTCATTTGTAAAACAGAGAGATAAAAATTGGTTTTGAGAGGTGGTTGTCTTTGTCAACGACTGGCAATGGGGTTCTTACTATCTTCCATACAAAAATGAAGCAAGTTTTTGAGAGAGACTTTGGCACTTTTTGTGCTCTTTTTATAAAACTTGGCACTCCTCCCCACCTTTTTCCTTTCTCAAACCATGGCTAACCGATTCCATCGGGTGCCCACCAACATTCACATTCCATGGAGGAGTGCCTTTTTTTCTTTCTTTTTTCTTTTTCTTTTTCTTTTTTGGAATAAGCAATATGGAAGATAGCAAATCCGACCACTACGTCCCCATGAGCTAAAAACAGTGACACAAAACAAGAAGTAGTTGAAAGTTTTGGAAAGGTAGCACATGAAAATTTACTTTGGAATGGCTTACAAATACCATGCATAGGAGTTTATAGTGGACACAATGGCAAACTTTGGCTTTTAGGAGTTGGATGCACGAGTAGAGCTCATACTCAGTACAAGGCGAGGGCTAGCAAAAGACTGAGAGCGACCAACTAAGAGAGCAACAATGGCCATAATCATGCAAAGCGACAAAGCAACATTAAAAGAAGCATAAGATGGCATCAAAAGTCAAAAACTAAATGATCATGAAGGCTATTGGCGACTTTGTAAGAGTCTAACATGTGTGAGCATGCGCCAAGTCAACCCAAATAAAGCATCAAGGAGAAAACCAAAATAATGCTTCCATACAATAAAAACAACGCATGATTTTTTTCAAAGGCTCATTAAGCAATCTCAGTTATTTGAGACAAGTCATGCTACAGCAAAACCACTAAGCATACTATCAAAAAGACATCAAGCATGACATGAAAAAGCCTAAGCCGCAGTCTACACAAGCTCCTTCTTGTACCACTATTTTGCACAAAGCTTTTTCTCTTTTCCAACACCATTTGAAATTTTTATAAACACCTCTTTTGATGAAAACCAATAAAGATCAGAGGCAAAAATACACCTTGATGAAAAGATATGCAAGGTCTGAACGTATATCAAGGCAAAAATGAAAACCAAAAGCAGTAGCAGAAAAAGAAGAACACCCGGTGAAATTGTAAGAATGAAAAACGGAGTGTTCTTTGCAAATGAAAAGCAAGGCAACTTCTCCAAAAGAAAATTTGTTGGGGTCCAACCATTTATTGCAGCAAACAAAACAAACTAAACTAACTAAGAAAACTAAAACAACTGACGCTCCAAGAAAAACACATAGTGCATGAAGCAATAAAAATATAGCGTCTTGAAAGGTGACCTGATTTTTGCCGATGAAGAAGGGGTGCCTCGGGGGCATCCCCAAGCTTTGACACTTGTACTTCATGGATATTTCTTGGGGTGATGCATGGGCATCCCCAAGCTTGAGGTTTTGTCCATTCTTCAACTCATCTCATCATTCTCCAATCCCTACACTTGAAAACTTCCTTCATACAAAACTAAACACAAATCTATTAGCAACATTAGTGCAAGCATAACATATAATCAACCTCTTTTTGCTTCAGGTTTCAACTCAAAACCACCACATATATAGCAAATACTACTGTAGCAACTTCTCTAAAAGTTCCATGATCAAAAGAACTCAAAAGAAAGCGATAAAGTGGCAAACACAAATATTGGCAGAAATCTGTCAAAACTGAACAGCTGACAAAGGTCCAATTTTTGAGGGGTTTTCTGTTGCTCAAATCAAAAAGTGTTCAACTAACAAAAGTTTGGATATAACCTGGGGCATATGCACAAGAAATCTCAGGTCCAAACGATATACAGAGAATTTTCACAAATTTTTACGGTGCAGCACCGAAAACAGTTTCAGGACAGCAACATCCCCAAATCTTTACCTCACTCGAATTAGAGGCTTCTCTTGGCACAAAAACGAAATAAACAAGATAAGGAGCGGTCATTACAATACTAATGACTTCCAAGACTCAAATAAAAGAAAAAGTACTGAAAGTAAAATATAGGGTTATCTCCCAAGAGTGCCTTTCTTTAACGCCTTTGAGCTAGGCGCAGAAAATTGCGAATCAAGTAACTTCAGAAGAAGCATTAAGATCAACTGCAGAGGTCTTGTCAATAAGGCATTGTATTTCATCCACATAAGTTTTAGAAGACCCTTTGTGATCATGCTTTGGTACACTATTCTCATCAAAAATATTTTCAGGACAGATCCAGTCAAAATTATTTTCGAAAGCTTCACACAATCCCAAGAGCTTGCAAGGTATAGGTACTTCGGCTCCTTCATTGTTTGTACTAATAACCTTTATAGGTGAACCGAGTTTATTAAAACGTTTAAGAACATTTCTAGCTTCAATAACGACATCTTTAAATTCTATGCGGAAGGTTTCTAAGATAAAAGCTTTCTTTTCGGGATCCTCAATTTCATGAAGCTTAAGGAACATGTATTGCATAAAAGGATTAAGACTAGCAAACCTAGCTTCTAACATGTGAACTAAATGAGCAGAAGCAACTTCATAACTAGGAGCTAGCTCAACCAAAGACTTTTCCTCAACTTCCTTATGCATACTAATGTGATTAAAGAACTCCTCAATATTACTTTTTCCAATAATTGAACCACTACCTACTGAGAGGTCCTCCAGAACGTACTTAGGGATCAACATGATAAACTAAAAGTAAAGAAATAACAACTACCAATGATTCTAATTTTTTTGGGTTTTTGATATAAAACGATGCAGGTAAAATAAATAAAGTAAAGCAAAACAATAACAAAGTAAAGGATGTGCGTGCGAAAACTCCCCTCGCAGAAGTCTTCTACTTCCTCCCCGGCAACGGCGCTAGAAAATAAGCTGCTGCGTTTGATGGACGTGGGAGCAGACGGTCCTTGTGCGTGGTGAATAACCAGCCCGTTGGGAACCCCAAGAGGAAGGTATGATGAGTATAGCAGCTAGTTTTCCCTCAGTTAAGAAACCAAGGTATGTCGATCTTGGAGAGGAGAGACAAATGACTGAAGGTGATGTGGAACCTGCACACACACAACCAACTACTTTGTTCCCAACTTGCAATGAGGTTGTCAATCTCACCGGTTTGCTTGAAACAAAGATTATGAGCGTATCGAATGGAAAACAATATAGTATGCGAGTAAAGTAAACAGTGCGAGTAAAGTAAACAGGTGATAGCAATATGATGTAAATAGGACCGGGGTCCACAGTTCACTAGTGGTGTCTCTCCATAAGATAAATAACACATGTTGGGTAAACAAATTACAGTTGGGCAATTGATAGAATAAAGATAAACGTGATATGTCAAGAAGATCACTATGAGATTTACTCTGGGCATTACAACAAAATACATAGACCGCCATCCAACTGCATCTATGACTAATAATCCACTTGTGGTGAATCAATCCAAGAACTCCACAAGTATTAAGTTGCGAACAACAGATAATTGCATTAAGCAAAGTGTGTAATGTAAACAAAGCATATGCCCTTGAGCATATGAATGTTGTTTTCTCCCTAGTAGCAACAGCACATCTACAACCTTAGAGGTTTCTGTCACTCCCCCAGATTAAATAGAGGCATAAACCCACTATCGAGCATAAATACCCCCTCTTGGAGTCACTAGCAACTACTCGGCCAAGATAGCTACTAACAACGCAGAGCATGCAAGATCATAAACAACATAGAGATAACAAAAGATATAATTCAGTACAGCAACTTAATCATAAACACCAATATTCATCGGATCCCAACAAACCAAACATGTAGAATTACATAACGGTGATCTCAATCATGTAGGGCAGCTCATGAGATCTAAACATGAAGCACATGGTGGAGGAGACAACCATCTAGCTACTGCTATGGACCCATAGTCCAAGGTAGACTACTCACTCATCGCTCCGGAGGCAAGCATGGCGATGAAGAAGACCTCCGGTGGCGATTCCCCTCTCCGGTAGGGTGCCGGGAAGAGCTTCTGGACCCTCTCGATATTCGGGTCGACGGCGGCGGCGGATCGCGATGCGTTCTGGAAAATTGATCGGGTCCTTAGGTTTTTTCCGTCGGGGGGTCTTTATAGGCGAAGGGGCGATGTCAGAGGAGGGACCAGGCGGCCTCACGCCAGGCTCGCGCGGCCAGGGGCCTGGCTGCGCCAGCTAGGCGTGTGGGCCCCTGGTGGCCCACCTCCTAGTCCTCTTCGGATCTCTGGAAGCTTCCGGGTAAAATAAGACTTCAGGAACTTGTTTCGTCCAATTCCGAGAATATTTCCTGTGTATCACTCTGAAACACAAAAACAGCAGAAAACAGGGAACTGGCACTGTGGCAACTGATACGTCTCCAACGTATCTATAATTTTTGATGCTCCATGCTTGTTTTTACACCATTTGCCTATTGTTTCGTTACACTTAGTGGCACTTTTATGCATTTTCCGGAACTAACCTATTAACGAGTTGCCATAGTGTCAGTTCCCTATTTTCTGCTGTTTTGTGTTTCAGAGTGATACACAGGAAATATTCTCGGAATTGGACGAAACAAAAGCCAGAAGTCTTATTTTTCCCGGGAGCATCCAGACATCCGAAGAGAGGAAGGAGAGGGGCCACAGGCCTCCCTCACACAGGGCTGGCGCGGCCCAGGCCCTGGCCACGCCGTCCCTGTGTGAGGAGGCCCTGGCAGCCCTCTGACATCGCCCCTTCGCCTATATAAAGCCTCGGGACGGAAAACCCTAGAGGAGTCGGCAATTTTCCAGAAAGAGTTCCGCAGTTCCGCCGCCGCCACCGACGAATTTCGGGGGACAGAAGTCTCTGTTCCGGCACCCTGCTGGGACGGGGAAGTGCCCCCGGAGCCATCTCCATCGGTCTCCATCGCCGTCTCCGCCGTCTCCATCGACCTCACCGCCATCTCCATCAACCTTGCTGTCTCCTATGATGAGGAGGGAGTAGTTCATCCCCGGGGCTGAGGGCTCTACCGGTAGCTATGTGGTTCACCTCTCTCTCCCATGATGTGATCTTTATGTGATCGTGAGCTTTGTATCATGTTGAACAAGTAGATGTTATTATTCAGATATTATGCTACTCCTATGCTTAATTATTATAGTGTACTCTAGTGATGTTATTAAAGTAATCTATTCCTCCTGCCATGGTGTAACGGTGACAGTGCGTGCATCATGGTGGTACTTGGTTTAGGCTATGATTGTGATCTCTTGTGGATTATGAGAGTAATTATTACTATGATATTATTGAGTGATCTATTCCTCCTTTCATGGTGTAAAGTTGACAGTGTGTGCACCGTGTTAGTACTTGGTCTAAGTCGCAATGATTTCTATCTTGAATTGTGATCTGATTTGGATGTATCTATGAGTGGTGTTTGTCAAGTACTTGATGAACTTTAAGGGGTGCTTCTGTAGCCACTACACAATGATTAGTGTTATTCAATAGGAGAGTAATTCAGAGTACCATCGTGGAGAGAAGTTGTTTATTTGTTCATTCATGTTATATTGTTGGGAGTGTGTCCACTAGTGAAAGTATGATCCCTAGGCCTTGTTTCCAAGCTTTGCACACCGTTTACTTGCTATTTTGTTACATGTCTGCTCGCAGCGATTTTTATTCCATATCACAGTTACTACTTATAATCATCACTACCACTTGTATTTCACTATCTCTTCGCCGAACTAGTGCACCTATACATCTGACAAGTGTATTGGGTGTGTTGGGGACACAAGAGACTTTCTGTATCGTAATTGCAGGGTTGCTTGAGAGGGATAGCTTTGACCTCTTCCTCCCTGAGTTCGATAAACCTTGGGTGATCCACTTAAGGGAAACTTGCTGCTATTCTATAAACCTCTGCACTTGGAGGCCCAACACTATCTAGAAGAACAGAAGCGTGCGTAGACATCAAGCTCTTTTCTGGCGCCGTTGCCGGGGAGGTAAGGTAAAAGGTACTCGCATCCTCCTGTGTGAGTGCTCGAAGTTATTTCCTTTAGATTCTGCAGTTACATCTTTTTGTTTCTTGTTTTTATTTTCACTAGTTAGGCTTAATGGAAAACAAAGAGTTCGCTAGTCTTTTTCCTGAGTTTAGATATGAAGTGTTTGAAGAGAAAATTGAAAAACCTTTGGAGCTTAATTTGCATGCTAATAGTGTTGTTAGTATGAATGCTTTGAACACCGTTGTTGATAATGCTATAGAAAAGTCTAAGCTTGGGGAAGCTGGTTTTGTTAAGCATGATATTTTTAGTTCCCCAGCTTTAGTGGAGAAAGTTTGCTCTGATGATATTTTATCTCCCATATGTGATGTTCCTTCTTATGATGATATGTTTCAAGAATATGCTTTGCGAAATAGCTGTTCTTTAGCTTGTGATGATACTAAACCTCTAGTTTATGATGGCTATGATGATGAGTATAATATTTTCAGTTCACCTACTATTGAGGATGAAATTAGTTATGATTACAATATGCCTCCTATTTATGATGATTATGGTGATGAGAATAATTATTCTGTTGAATCTGCTCGTACTACTATTGTTCTTGTGGTGAGTATTAATTCTTTTATGCATGTGGCTCATGATAGGGATGTTTTATGTGATAGTTATATTGTTAGTTCTATTCATGATGCTACTAAAAGTTATTATGAGAGAGGGAAACATGGTTTGATGGATCTCAACAATATTAAGTTTCCCCTCTTTATGTTGCAAATCTTGAAGTGGCACTTGTTTTATCTATCCATGCTTGCTACTATGTGCCTCGTTGATTTATTTTCTTACAAGATTCATATGCATAGGAAGTGGTTCAGATATAAATGTCTTTCACACTTGCTTTTTGATGCTCTCTATTGCTTTAAGTTCTTATATGGCGTCTTTGCCTCAAGCTCTTATATGGCGCCCACATGAGCATCTTTGCAAATTACTGCGCCTAGCTCAAAGGCGTTAAAGAAAAGCACTCTTGGGAGATAACCCATTGTTTATTTTCAGTACTTTTTCTTTTATTTGAGTCTTGGAAGTCATTACTACTGTAATGACCTCTCCTTATACTTTTTATTTTGTTTTTGTGCCAAGAGAAGCCTCTAATTTGAGTGAGGTAAGATTTGGGGATATTGCTGTCCTGAAACAGTTTTCGGTGCTGCACCGTAAAAATTCGTTTAAATTCTCTGTATATCTTTTGGACCTGCGATTTCTTGTGCATATGCCCCAGGTTATATCCAAACTTTTGTTAGTTGAACACTTTTTGATTTGAGCAACAAAAAACCCCTCAAAAATTCGACCTTTGTCAGCTGTTCAGTTTTGACAGATTTCTGCCAATATTTGTGTTTGCCGCTTTATCGCTTTCTTTTGATCATGGAACTTTTGGGGAAGTTGGTATTTGCTATATATGTGGTGGTTTTGAGTTGAAACCTGAAGCAAAAAGAGGTTGATTATATTATATGCTTGCACTAATGTTGCTAATAGAATTGTGTTTAGTTTTGTATGAAGGAAGTTTTCAAGTGTAGGGATTGAAGAATGATGAGATGAGTTGAAGAATGGACAAAAGCTCAAGCTTGGGGATGCCCATGCATCACCCCAATAAATATCCAAGAAGTACAAGCGTCAAAGCTTGGGGATGCCCCCGAGGCACCCCTTCCTCATCGGCAAAAATCAGGTCACCTTTCAAAACACTATATTTTTATTGCTTCATGCACTACGTGTTTTTCTTGGAGCGTCAGTTGTTTTTGTTTTTAGTATTAGTTTAGTTTAGTTTGCTGCAATAAATGGTTATATCACATCATGTTTCTTTTGGAGGAGATGAACTCGCTTTTCATTTGCCAAGAACACTCTATTTTTCACTCTTATCGTTCAACGAGTGTTCTCTTTTTCTGCTACTGCGTTTAGCTTGCATTTTTCGCCTTGATTTGCGTTCAGACCTTGTCATATCTTTTTATCAAGGTGTATTTTTGCCTCTGGTCTTTATTGGTTTTCATCAAAAGAGGTGTTTATAAAAATTTCAAATGGTGTTGGAAAAGAGAAAAAGCTTTGTGCAAAAAAGTGGTACAAGAAGGAGCTTGTGTAGACTGCGGCTTAGGCTTTTTCATGTCATGCTTGATGTCTTTTTGATAGTATGCTTAGTGGTTTTGCTGTAGCATGACTTGTCTCAAATAACTGAGATTGCTTAATGAGCCTTTGAAAAAAATCATGCGTTGTTTTTATTATATGGAAGCATTTATTTGGTTTTCTCCTTTGATGCTTTATTTGGGTTGACTTGGCACATGCTTACACCATGTTGACTACAAAATAAGTCGCCTATAGCCTCTATGATCATTTAGTTTTTGACTTTTGATGCCATCTTATGCTTCTTTTAATGTTGCTTTGTCGCTATGCATGATTATGGCCGTTATTGCTCTCTTAGTTGGTCGCTCCCAGTCTTTTGCTAGCCCTCATTTTTGTACTGAGTATGAGCTCTACTCGTGCATCCAACTCCCAAAAACCAAGTTTGCCATTGTGTCCACTATAAACTCCTATGCATGGTATTTGTAAGCCATTCCAAAGTAAATTTTCATGTGCTACCTTTCAAAAACTTTCAACTACTTCTCGTTTTGTGCTACTGTTTTTAGCTCATGGGGACGTAGTGGTCGGATTTGCTATCTTCCATATTGCTTATTCTAAAAAAAAAAGGCACTCCTCCATGGAAAGTGAATGTTGGTGGGCACCCGATGGAATCGGTTACCCATGGTTTGAGAAAGGAAAAAAGGTGGGGAGGAGTGCCAAGCTTTATAAAAAAGAGCACAAAAGTGCCAATCTCTCTCTCAAAAACTTGCTTCATTTTTGTATGGAAGATAGTAAGAACCCCATTGCCAGTCGTTGACAAAGACAACCACCTCTCAAAACCAATTTTATCTCTCTGTTTTACAAGTGAAAAGCTCTAGCACATGTTTAATCACTGCTTCCCTCTGCGAAGGGCCTTTCTTTTACTTTTATGTTGAGTCACCACCTTCTTTCTTTATGCACCATAAGAGAGCATAGTTGCCATTCTGAGTATAATGTGCATTGTCCCAAAGTTTTCATTGATTGATTCATGACTATGGTTTCACTTGTTCTTAAATTATTTGTATCTAGTCGCCCTCTTAAACTTGAAGGTGTCCTATGCATTTATGTTTTGCTCTCCATGAAGGACAAGCTGAAAACCATTTGTATGTTTTTCCTTATGATTTGAACACACGTTTGACTTTCATTGTTTCATTTTCATGATCTTTTGTTTGTGTTCATTTGCATGTTTACAACATGGTTGCTAAGTTCTTATTGTCATGATTATATCTTTCATGCCCATGTTTTAAGTTCTTATGATCCCAGCTCACAATGCTTACATATATGATCGAGATTGTGTAGGTGCATGTCACCTCAAAAATTATTTCTTTTGTTATCACTTACCTACTCGAGGACGAGCAGGAGTTAAGCTTGGGGATGCTGATACGTCTCCAACGTATCTATAATTTTTGATGCTCCATGCTTGTTTTTACACCATTTGCCTATTGTTTCGTTACACTTAGTGGCACTTTTATGCATTTTCTGGAACTAACCTATTAACGAGTTGCCACAGTGCCAGTTCCATGTTTTCTGCTGTTTTTGTGTTTCAGAGTGATACACAGGAAATATTCTCGGAATTGGACGAAACAAAAGCCAGAAGTCTTATTTTTCCCGGGAGCATCCAGACATCCGAAGAGAGGAAGGAGTGGGGCCACAGGTCTCCCTCACACAGGGCTGGCGCGGCCCAGGCCCTGACCGCGCCGCCCCTGTGTGAGGAGGCCCTGGCAGCCCTCTGACATCGCCCCTTCGCCTATATAAAGCCTCGGGACGGAAAACCCTAGAGGAGTCGGCAATTTTCCAGAAAGAGTTCCGCAGTTCCGCCGCCGCCACCGACGAATTTCGGGGGACAGAAGTCTCTGTTCCGGCACCCTGCCGGGACGGGGAAGTGCCCCCGGAGCCATCTCCATCGGTCTCCATCGCCGTCTCCGCCGTCTCCATCGACCTCACCGCCATCTCCATCAACCTTGCTGTCTCCTATGATGAGGAGGGAGTAGTTCATCCCCGGGGCTGAGGGCTCTACCGGTAGCTATGTGGTTCACCTCTCTCTCCCATGATGTGATCTTTATGTGATCGTGAGCTTTGTATCATGTTGAACAAGTAGATGTTATTATTCAGATATTATGCTACTCCTATGCTTAATTATTATAGTGTACTCTAGTGATGTTATTAAAGTAATCTATTCCTCCTGCCATGGTGTAACGGTGACAGTGCGTGCATCATGGTGGTACTTGGTTTAGGCTATGATTGTGATCTCTTGTGGATTATGAGAGTAATTATTACTATGATAGTATTGAGTGATCTATTCCTCCTTTCATGGTGTAAAGTTGACAGTGTGTGCACCGTGTTAGTACTTGGTCTAAGTCACAATGATTTCTATCTTGAATTGTGATCTGATTTGGATGTCTCTATGAGTGGTGTTTGTCAAGTACTTGATGAATTTTATGGGGTGCTTCTGTAGCCACTACACAATGATTAGTGTTATTCAATAGGAGAGTAATTCAGAGTACCATCGTGGAGAGAAGTTGTTTATTTGTTCATTCATGTTATATTGTTGGGAGTGTGTCCAGTAGTGAAACTATGATCCCTAGGCCTTGTTTCCAAGCTTTGCACACCGTTTACTTGATGTTTTGTTACATGTCTGCTCGCAGCGATTTTTATTCCATATCACAGTTACTACTTATAATCATCACTACCACTTGTATTTCACTATCTCTTCGCCGAACTAGTGCACCTATACATCTGACAAGTGTATTGGGTGTGTTGGGGACACAAGAGACCTTCTGTATCGTAATTGTAGGGTTGCTTGAGAGGGATAGCTTTGACCTCTTCCTCCCTGAGTTCGATAAACCTTGGGTGATCCACTTAAGGGAAACTTGCTGCTGTTCTACAAACCTCTGCACTTGGAGGCCCAACACTGTCTACAAGAATAGAAGCATGCGTAGACATCATCAACTCGTTAATAGGTTAGTTCCGGAAAATGCATAAAAGTGCTACGAAGTGTAACGAAACAATAGGCAAATGGTGTAAAAACAAGCATGGAGCATCAAAAATTATAGATACGTTGGAGACGTATCAATACACCATTTGCTTTGTGTTTTGTTACACTTCGTGGCGTTTTTATGCATTTTCCGGAACTAACCTACTAACGAGACGCCACAGTGCCAGTTCCCTATTTTCTGCTGTTTTTGTGTTTCAGAAAAGCTACACAGGAAATATTCTCGGAATTGGACGAAACAAAAGTCGAACCTCCTATTTGTCCAGAAAACGAGTCGGAGTCCAAAGCAGAGACGGAGGGGGCCAGGACCTGGCCACACCCTAGGGCTGCGCGGGCCAAGCCCTGGCCGCGCCACCAGGGGTGAGCCCCCCTGGTCCACTTCCTAACGCCGCCCTTCCGCCTATATATTCCCCTCGACGGGAAAAACCTAAAGACCCGATCAATTTTCCACGAAACCTACTGCAAGCCGCCGCCATCGTCGACGCGAGATGGGGCGGGTCCAGAAGCTCTTCCCGACACCCTGCCAGAGAGGGAAATCACCACCGGAGGCCTTCTTCATCACCATGGTCGCCTCCGGAGTGATGTGTGAGTAGTCTACCTTGGACTACGGGTCCATAGCAGTAGCTAGATGGCTGTCTTCTCCACCATGTGCTTCATGTTTAGATCTTGTGAGTTGCCTATCATGATCAAGATCATCTTTATGTAATTCTATATGTTGTGTTTGTTGGGATCCGATGAATATTGATACTATGTCAAGTTGATGTGCTGAATTATTATCTTTATGTTATCTCTATGTTGTTTATGATCTTGCATGCTCTCCGTTGCTAGTAGATATCTTGGCCGAGTAGATGCTAGTGATTCCAAGAGGGGGTATTTATGCTTGATAGTGGGTTCATGCCTCTAGTAATCTGGGGGAGTGACAGAAACCTCTAAGATTGTAGATGTGTTGTTGCCACTAGGGAGAAAATAGCATTCTTGTATTCAAGGATATTTACATTATGCACTTTGCTTAATGCAGTTATCTGTTGTTCGCAACTTAACACTCAAAGGGTGCTCGGACGACACCTTGAGAGTGGATTATTAGTCATCGATGCAGTTGAATTACGGTCTATGTATTTTGTCGTAATGCCCAGAGTGAATCTCATAGTGATCCTCATGACATATGTATGATAGCTTTGTTCTATCAATTGCCCAACTGTAATTTATTTACCCAGCATGTTGTTATTTATCTTATGGAGAGACACCACTAGTGAACTGTGGACCCCGGTCCATTCTTTTACATTGCTTTTACCGTTTTACTTTTACTCACTTTATTTACATTCTTGCAAAATATTACCTTTTACCACGCGATACGCTTAATCCTTTGTTCGCAGCAAACCGGTAAGATTGACAACCTCACTGTGAGTTGGGACAAAGTACTTGGTTGTTTTGTGTGCAGGTTTCACGTTACTGTTGGTGAAAAGCAACACGCCGACAAGTTTTCTGGCGCCATTTTCCGGAGTGTCGCAAAGCTAGCAGGCATCGACCTTCGAAAGTTTGGTTCTTTCTCCTACTGGTTCGATAAACCTTGGTTTCACAACTAAGGGAAGACTTACTGTTGTGCTCATTATAACCTTCACTTGGGGTTTTCCAACAAGTTTTCTGGTGTCAACTACGCGCCAGCAAAACAGCAATCAGGCCTCAATGCATGTAGACTCGCTCATGCGCATGTACTCATCAACAAGATCATCGGCTACTCCATAAGCAAGCATTCGTATAGCAGCCGAGCATTTCTGATATGAAAAAAAGCCAAGTTTACCTGTGGCATCCAGCTTGCATCTGAAATATGAGACGTGAAGGCGAACACCTTCAATAATTTGCCCAAATAACTTTCTTGACATTCAAAAACGGCACCAAAAATAGTTTCGGTACAACGCCTCTTCCGAGTGAAAGTAGTCGGCATAAAGCTGCACGTGGCCGGCCTCCCAATTGCGGTCCAAATTGGTGGCTCGCCCCGGCACGGAGTCCCTCCATTGAGGCAAGGAGGCCTTGTTTTTCTCATGGAGGACACTTGCCACGGCCACCACCAAGTCGGCATCATCGTCGGAGTCGATGTCAGACTCGTCGAAGAAGTGCGTGAAGATAAACTCGTTGTTGAGGTTGACAACGGCCGCAATGTCGTCGTCGTCCGAGCTGCTGTCTCTCGTGGTGCTCATGTTGGCAAATGGCCAAACAGATTGCGCGCGGGCAGGAAGGACAACTCTCTCAAGGCACCCTACGGTGGTCGTCAACGGGCGGCCGGCGGCGGCCTAGGGTGGTGTCGGGGTGCGGTGGAAGGAGTGCCTTCTATTTTTTTTTTTGGCGATTGGGGCGGCAAGTGGACACCGGCGGTATCCGTGGCGACGCCGGCGACGGAAAGGAGGAGGAGCGTGAGCGGCAGGGCAACACAGGGGAGGGTGGGGGGAATGGCTTGCTGCCTCTGTCGGCTGGGCCCGAAGCGAACAAGGGTGATGTGTGGAAGGACGCATGGGCTGTCCGAACCGACGTATTTCAGGCCTAAATCTGAGACCGAAAGGGATCCGCGCAAACACATTCGTACAACTTTATCTGTTTAAGTCGCCTCGCTGGGCCATATATTCTGTTCGCGTGAACACATTCGAACCGCGAGTGGTCGTTTGGGTCGGTTCGCTGGGATGCCCTTGCGCTGCGTGCTTGTGGAAATGTCTTAGGGAACGTGTCCCGTGATGGAGAACCGCCGGATCATACGAGCTTGATACTGGTTGCCCAAGTTCGTCCATGATCAGATCAAGGCATCAAGTACTACTTGGCAATGGCTTGTTTTCCTGAGATTGACGGTTTGATCACTCTTTCCTTTTGAAACGAGCCTTAACCACCTTTGGAATTGGAGCTACGCTGAGCTCGGCCAGATCGCCGCAACACAACACCTGAGGTTCCAATCACGATCCAGATCCAAGGGGAAAATGTTTAGAAATTAAAGCAATGTCGCTTTGTGGCCTCAAGCTTTGCAATGCGGTTGACACGAAATTCCTCCGGGTCGGTACCTAATCTCGCCCTTTTCAGGCTAACTAACTATATTAGCCCCAACGCGTGCTAAAAGGCAGAACAATTGACAATGCACGATCTAGAGCAGCTGCCTGCCACCATCATGAGTTGACACTCGATTGCCAAAGCTGGCTTCCAAGCCAAGCACCAGTGATGAAGACACGAGTCAATCCAGAACGATCAAGCACTCGACCAAACTGGTCGCATCTCACATGGCCGAGAGAAAAGGCTAGAACGAGTCCAGTAATTAATCGAGGATTAACAGCATACTAGTTACAGAGAGCAATTAAACAAAAGGTGTCACCCATTCCCCAAAGCTGCAGAAAGACGCATCAGCTTAGCTAGCTACAGAACTACAGTATACTACTTGTCTGCAGCAAACATGCGGCAGTGGTCAAAGCAGCAACGCAGGTAAAAGAAAGTGAGAAAGCGTGCCGAGATTCCAACATCCCTCCCCTCTTTCCCTGCACTGGCCGGCCGACCTGCGATATTTTCCTCAACCCAGATGCACTGAGGACGCCGCTCCTCGGTGTTTGGCTACTTCGTTGTTGTTGCTCAGTTTCAGACAGTGGAGGGGAGCTCGCACTTGCCCATCTCTACAAAACAAAGGAACAAAACACAGGCACCGAGTTAGATTAGATCCAGAGGTTACAAATAACACTCCCCAATGTGAACACGAGACCATTTGTTTGTTCCTCCTTGGTACTGGGCCAGGAAGAGTAAACAATGCGCAAGGTAGACGAACGCTACGGGCAGCAGCAGAGGAACCGGAAGCGGCCCATCACGAGGTCCAGCCATGGCGGCACGCATTACGATGGCAGAAGTAAACAACACAGGACGGGTCATATCACGTCGGGCCGCGAGCCCTGTCGCGTCACGGAGTAACTCAAGACACTGACTAGCAACGGCCCGCTCATTACTCAGATCCCAGCCGAACGAACACGGCAGCTCGAATCCAATGCGACCTTAAATGGGTACTGACTGCTGTACTGCTACCCAAATCGCGGTACAGATTTTTCGTCTCAGAGTTTTAAGGGCTGCTGCAGCTTCCGTTGTCGCGATGAATGGTAGTATCTGTGTTTGTGGGGCAAAAGAACGGGAATCATTCCCGTACGAATGCAAAGCAACTTTCGTGTGATTTTGATTTGATTTGAACCGTGCTAGTGTACCCCATCTCCCTGTTGCTAATTGCAGCGTAGTGTGGTACGGGATGTTTCTTTGCTTTTGGTGGTTCCCACACTAACTTTTACCTCTACGATAATGTTGAACTGTTGATTGTTGCTACTTTTACCTGATTGTTACGAGTAATAGTGTAAGTAACACCTAGGTTTTGCTCGAGCTGGAAATGAACCTAGAACCTACATTTTGCTTTGCAATGCACGCAACGGATGTACAGTTTGGTTGCACGAGTGGTACGCGAAATTAAATTGCAGGAAAGATGAAAGTATGAAACGAGCACGATGACGAGAATTTAGGAGGTAGAGGAAACTCACTCGGTGCTTGGTTGACGACGTAGGCGGCGCCGGCGAAGTCGCAGGTGCCGATGGAGCGGCCCTTGCGCTGGTAGTAGTCGTTGAAGGCGTAGGACGCGTGCGACGCCATGGTGTTGGGCTCGAAGCACGCCGCGCCGGGCTGGATGCCCCTGCAGTCCGCGCCGCCGGGCCCGCACGCGTAGTCCAGCGCCGCCTTCAGCCGCCCCTCCCCCGCGGCCGCGTTCGCCACGCACCACGCCGAGCCCGTCGCCGGCGTCACGACCGCCGCCCTCACCCCGCCGCCTCCAACCGGAGCGGCGTTGCTCCCGCCGTTGTCCTGCCACCCGAGCCCGCCGCCGCCGTTGGCCCCGCTGCCCTTGCCGCCGAGGACGAACTCGACGTCGTACACCTGCTTCTGGTTGGGGTAGAACACGCCGTAGTTGCGCTCCGACGTGGGCCCGGGCTTCTGGTTCTCGTTGAAGAGCGCGAAGAGGTACACGTCCACGTCCGCCTCCGGGCGGCGCGGCGTCCCGGCGTTCCCGGACAGCACGCGCCGCACCAGGTTCCCGTTGTACGCCGCCGCGTTCGCCGCCCCGGCGCCGGCCTCCTTGGGATCCCCCTTCGACGGCCACCCGGTCTCCGACACCACCACGCGCACCTTATCGTAGCCGCTCCCGCCGAGCTTCCCCACCGCCGCGAACACGGCGTCCAGCTGCGCGTCCAGCAGGCTGTAGTACTTGAGCCCGCTGCCGGCGTCCAGCTCCCCGGCGTTGGGCCGGAACAGCGCGTAGTCGAGCGAGATCACGCCCGCGTTGTCCGCGTACGCGAAGAACGGGTAGGCGTTCACCATGAGGTACGAACCCGTGGACACCAGAAAGTCCAGCATGGGCTTCATGACCGCCTGCGCCAGCTCCTCCCGGAACACCCCGGCGGACGGCGGGTAGGACGCCGCCAGCGCGGTGAGCGCGATGGGGGAGGACACCTTGACGTCTTTGTCCATGTTGAGCCGGACGAGGGCCGCGTGGACGTTGGCCATGGCGGGGACGAGGTTGGCGGTGGCGTTGGGCGCCGTGGCGAACACCTCGTTGCCGACCGCGACCGCCTGGATCTGCGTCGCCGGGCGGTAGGCCGCCACGTTGCGGCGCACCCAGGCGAGCGCGTAGGATGGGCGTTTCGCGGCCGCGGCGACCTGCTCGTTGGGGAGGGCCACGACGACCTTGATGTTGGTGTTGGCGAGGGCGCGGAGGACGGTTGGCTCCGTGTCGTACAGCTTGACTTGGGTTATGCCGTGCTGCTTGAGGAGCTGCACGACGGTGGAGGGGGCGGGGAGGTCGTTCGCGACGCGGCCCCAGTTCACTCCCACCGTGCCGGCGTCTGCGGGAAATTAAAGAGCGTTTGTCAGTGAACCGAGCGGCATTGTTGTGGCGCAGATGGCAATGTCGTGTTGTTGCGAGGAGGCTGGTTACCTGCGCCGGCGAGGAAGATGATGGACAATGCGGCTGCGAGGAGGAGGCCGCGGTGGAGAGCCATCGTGCTCTGCTGCGGCGACAGAGCAGAGCAGGGCGGAGGGAGTGTGTGACGGCGAGAGTTTGGGGCGTGGGGGATGAAGGAAAGGGCGGGGCGTGGGGATTTATGGCGGGGGAAAGGCGGGGCCCGCGGGTTTAGGGGGTGGGAAGTGGGCGGGTATGCGGGGACGGTGGTGACGCACGACGCGGGGGAGTCGGGTTCGTGGGGTAACGAACGGGTCCCGCTCTCCATGACCGTTGCCGCCTGCGCGTCGGGACCCAGCGTACAGCCGGTTCGGCTGAGCGTGTGGTTAGTCATTAGTGGTTAATCAATGCTGATGATGATGACGGGGTAAAGGTGACTGGTGAGATCGTTGGTGCGGTTAGTGCGGGTTAATTACTACTCGCCACAACGGCTCTGAGGCGGTGGATCTTCTTCCCGCTCCCTGCACTTTTTTCCGATCTTTCGATGAGATTTTCTCTGTGAACGGCATTTCAATCAGATATTTTATTATCGTTTGATATCGATCATCTGTTCCTCACGAGGAAGATACAGGAATGTTTTGTAGCCTAGTGGTTCGCGCACCCCAGATGTGCTGACGGTCGCTTCAATCGGCGCGCGTCTCTACCTCAGTCTGCAAGTCGTGTTTTCTCAAAACTTTGGACGGCTACAATCCATGGCACTAGGCAGCAGTGCTACAAATAATTTGATTTCCATCCCGACCTCTATATAGCGCGGTTTTATATGTGTTCAAATTTGTTTACTTTCTCCGATCTATATTATCTGATATATTTCGATGCTAGATATATCCGTATTTGCAAAAGGAAATATGGGTCGGAGGAAGTAATCATATAAATGCAAGCACGTATATTATGTCTAATGTTTACATCTAATATTTACGTATCTTAAATAATTGTCATCAAAATGTCTTTTTTTAGACAACCTTGTACCTTTATTAAATCACCACATAGCCATTACAATCAGCTCTAAGACTGTTTTAAAGGAAAACGGAACTCGCCTCAGTCCATTCTTCTGACAAGTTATGCATGCAAGCAAAAGAAATAGTAAAAGTATTAAACTCTAAACTTAAGACACTAACTTCATTCAGAAGGGGAGCTTAAGATACTAACTTCATCAAAATGTCTTTTCATAAGTGTTCTTCGTAGAGAGACAAATGTTATGAGCAAAATCATGATTTCTTATGCCTTTTAAGAGCCAGAACTTTGTTTTCTTGTAACCCAAAACACACCGTATTATTTAACACGCATGTCATGTATCACACATATATACATACCCACACAATAAGTTAGGGTTTATAAATTACTAAATATATCATTTTCAAACTCCTCAAGATTTCTAGAGCTTCGGAGCTTGTATGCCTGATTTCATCGATCAACATGTCCGTCTTGCTTTTATTTCCGTACGACCAAAAAGAACTTCAATGTCAATAGATAACCGAACAGCCATAACACAGGTTCATTGTCGGCATGCAAACAAATATACTCTCTCTGTCCTTATTTACCCTGCATTCTGGATTTACTCAAAGTTAAATAAGATAAAATTTGATCAAACATATTGGTAAAAATATAAAATTCTATAATATCAATATATATGCAATATAAATATACTTTTTATGATGATTCTAACAATATCTCTTTTATATCATAAATGTTTCTTTCAATGTAATTATCAAAAGAGGTACCATAAACCGAAAAGACATATGTGAATACATCCATAATCTATTTTGTGTAATCAGCAAATATAGCATTCATGTATCTTTGAAAAGTAGCTGGCGCATTGCATAAACCAAAGGCATCCTTCTATGAGCAAAAGTGCCAAAAGGACATGTTAAAGTTGTCTTTTCTTGATCATCCTTAGAGCTAGACGGGAATTTTGAGAGAAACCTGAATAACCATCTAGATAACAAAAGTATAAATGTTTTGACAACCTTTTTAACATTTGATCTATGAATGGCATAGGATAATGATCTTTCTTAATAAATCATCTAATATGGTAGAACAATGCTTATTCAGTGCAAATAACAATGCCAGCCACTCCTATATAATGTTATTATTATGATGCAAGATGCACGTATCAATGGGTGGCAAATATCATAGCTTGCCATGCAGCTGTATCAAGGGCCAGCCCATAGAGCGGGTTAGAGGGCCGCTCGCCCTAAGCCCTCAGAAGCTAGGGGCAAAGGTCTAAGATTTATTTGCGTACTCATAGTAATACACTTGTATTCTTGAGCCCAACAAATTAGGATAATTCTAGAATATATAGATGCCACATTCTACCATGTCTCTACTACAACAGCTTTTACCTAAAATAAAATACTACAAAATTTCTTTAAAAGATGCCATGATTTCTGTGTGAGCAACAACGTTGACCGTCCTATGAATATTATCAAATATGCAACACTATGGATCTATCAAATGTACGGATTATTTAATTTTCTATTGCACTACAATAATATTTCTCTTGGCAATGCTAATATTTTTTTGAAGTCTTCTATGTGTGACCAAGTGAAGAAGCTTGATACAGATTGTTGATGGGTCCAAGAACATCAATTATACTTAAACTTTGAGTAATATTTATGCTAGCGCTGTGCTCCGCTGTTGGAGTCTCACAAGCAGTGTAATCTGCTGTTGGAGGCTTGCAAGCAGTGTGCACATCTGTAGGAGCACCAAGGGCCTCTTCATCACTGATACGGGTCCCAGTTTAATACCAAGAACCTAGGAAACAATACCATCGGAGTATTAGAGATATCTTAAATAATTTTATGTAGTAGGGGGGGCATTGCCCCCCTTGTCCTAGGGAAGCTCCACAACTGTAAATAAGAGGCCCTTAAGGCCCACAAAATCTATGGATAGACCCTGGCACGTGCAAAGCCACCAAAAGAGATCGATATGATCTCACACCATAGAAATGGTTCTGAAGTGCCTTGCACAACTTAATCATCGTCTTGATCAACTTCATTTTTATCAGCACTCGTCTTGATTTTGAGCCTCTTGCCTTCTGGGTTTATCATCCTGATTTGCTTCTTCATATCCATCTGTTGTGATACTTTAAAGAAAATTAATTCTATATTTCAGGAATTCACATATTCGGCGAGTGTTGTAAACATGCTTAAGCTTTTCAAAGCACCAAGCTCCCTAAAAATAAGGATTTGTGGTTTCTCCGATTTCTAGATAGTGGTGTCATGTATTTCAACCAGGTTGAGCGCGTTTCTTGGGTGGTCAGCCAGATGCACACCATCTCCCTTCCACGCAATCCTCTCAGTACGGTTCCTATTTCATCTGTCTCATTCTCTCTCACAAAATCCCTCTTGCCTCCTCTTATTTGGAATACAACCACAGCTAATCGGCGCTGACCATCACCTACACTTACCGATTCTCGATCGCTCCCACGATGATCCACATCCCCCGTGCCCGTAGGGAGCACCCCTAATGACAAGGGTATAGTTAATAGATCCCGTTAGTTGAGTACCCCTGAGGCCCGTTAAGCTAGGCCCAATTGTAATGATAGTCGAATACGAGTTCTTACCGTATGTCGATATTGTAATCTGTATCGGACCCTACCCGATCCTCGATACCTGGCCATCTATATATAGGGGCCAGGAAGGGGACGGTGTAGAGCAGATTGAAAGCAAGCCAGGTTGAATACCCAAGTTTACTTTCGATATACACTTATCTCGACTAACCTCTACCTTCGAGTTCATCCGACGCCCTATTTCCCCGATCCTAAGTCCTTCATCTAGGACATTTGTTGAGTTAACCCTCGTCAATTGGCGCCGACCGTGGGGACCTGGGCGTTGGAGTCATGAATTCGATGGCTTTTTCGCTTTTAGCCAACAGCAGTTCAGAACTCGACGGAAGTCAGGAGATGGAGTTAACAATTGGAAGTTTGAGCATCCTCATCGGGCCATCGGGTTCATCTCGCCTTTCGGATCCAACGAAACAAGATCCGTCGGCAAGTGAGCCCGAAACAGTAGCAACGATGGAATATTCTGACGGCTCTTCCAGCGAGGTAAACTCGCCGGTCAGCTTAGAAGAAGTGCAAAAAGGAAAGATCGCAGAAGACAAAGAAGCAAGGGAAAATTTCGACGCAGGGGTCCAACTCGATGATCTCATAATCTGCCTCGACGATATCTCGGACAAATCAACAGACACATGTAAGACAGGGCTAGAGCTTTCTGAAGACGGTGACTCGATCTTCTCAAGCGTCAATGGTAACATCGGAAAACAATGCCAGGTGCTCGCCATTGTGGGAGATAACTCAGAAGAATTCGACAAAAACAACAATCCAGTGCTAATCCCAGCAAATATCGACAGAGGAGCAAATCACCTAGCAGAAGGGCAAACAGCAGAATCCCTCACAACCAGGCAAAAAATTCGACTATCAGTCGACGAATGGAGGATAATAAGAGAAGCTGTAGAACACGGCACGCCGATACCATCAAATTCCAGCAAAGACATGCTATTGGGGTATCATTATGCCCTAAGGCAGCAGGCAAAGCAATTAGCACAGGAGAAAATAGAGATACAGAGAAGAAAAGACTCAGCCATTGCAGCTAGCAACGCCACTCGTAAAGCGCGAAGCGACGCATCATATAGTAACGCAAGGAAAAATCATCGACATGGTTCAAGGTATGAAAACCTCGAGTACTCCGACAGGCAAAGCATTTCCAAAAACCTCGACTCGTCCTTTTTATCGGTCGACGAACAAGGAAACATCATACCAAAAACTTCTGAAGCAGCATTAGTGGCAGCTCAAGCTTATCTGCTCACAACTTGACCAAATCCGGGAGATCCTAGAGAACATATGCACAGAGCAGCACTGAACGGACTAAGCATGGTGGGCCACAAGCTATCAGCAAAAGGAGAGGAAGCACACCACCATAAGGAAACGCACTGGCCAAGATCACCTCGCCGTCACAACAGTCCTCGGCGCAGCAATCAACGATCTCGATCGCCATCACCGAAACAACACGGAGGAACCCAAAGATCACGATCCCCAAATGAAAAACGCAACTATGAAGACGACGAAAAAGAAATGGGGGCGTCGTGCTTTACCCGTAGGGTTCGCACTACTCCAGTTCCTAAGGGATTCAAGTTACCTCATGATCAGCAAAAGTACGACGGATCACAGAAACCACAATCGTGGCTCTCAGATTATTTACAAGCAGTACAAATATTGGGAGGAACCAAAGAAACAGCAATGCAAAGTCTGCAACTATACCTCACCGGCGCAGCAAGGTCATGGTTGAGCAAACTAGAGAAGGAAACTATTGGAAGCTGGGAAGACCTCACAAAGCAATTTACAAGCAACTTCATGTCGACATACAAGCGTCCAGCATCAATAAAAGAAGTCAAAGCGTGTGTACAACAACGCGACGAAACACTGCGGGCATACATCCAAAGATGGAGTCTTATCAAAAATTTAGCAGTCGAAGTTTCAGACGAAAGAGCAATAGATGCGTTCATCATTGTATTAAGGCGAAGAGACCTAGTCGAAGAGATGGGCAGAATCAAGCCGAAAACAGTGTCAGACCTCATGGACGTAGCAAACAGATTTGCAGATGGAGAAGATGCATGCAACAACAAGCGGACGCGATCCCCAGAGGACGATAGAAGAAATAGATATGGAAGTCAAAGGAGACGGTCCCGAAATTACGAGAACTATGGCTCCCATAGCTAAGTCGCCGCAGGATACAAAGACAACAGCTATCAAGGAAGTGATCGCAGAAGCTCGGGATATCGAAGCTACGGGAAAGAGGACTACAAAAAAGTTTCCCATGAGAGAACCTAGAGAGTACAACTTGTCGCCAGAAGACATGCTCAACGGACCCTGTCATATACACTCAGCATTTGTCGATGGGAAGCGAGTATCAAGACACGCAATGAAAGATTGCACAACATTCTTAAAACTACAAGAGGCAGCACTAAACAAGCAAACCGAAGCAAGGCGACAAGGATTTGAAGGAAACAACAATCCTCTGACAAAATAGCAAGGAAACAATGGAGCTCCTCAAGGACAAGACCAGCAAAACCAGGGGCACGACGACGACGAAGGGTACGTCCCATGAAAAGGACACATCACAGCAATGATACAACCTGTGCCCAAGTCGAACAAAGAAGAAAAGAGTATCACTCGACAAGTCAACTTAGCTGTCATCTCACCTCCAGCTGCAATGGAGTATCTGCATTGGTCAGAACAACCAATCGAGTTCAACAGAGAAGACCACCCTATAACAGTACCTCAGCCAGGAAACGCGCCTTTGGTACTTAAAGCTCAAATCGGCGCGTATGATATCGACAGAATATTCATGGATGCAGGAAGTGGAATTAACCTGATATACGCAAAAACACTCAGAGCAATGCATATATTACTAGAGTTCCTGAAACCAACGGATTGTTCCTTTCACGGAATCGTACCAGGAAGTGCCAATTACCCACTGGGTCGAATAGCACTCAATGTTTGCTTCGGCAACCGACAAAACTACAGAAGAGAGAAACTGGATTTCGAAGTCATGGATTGGCCATCTCAGTATCATGCGATCCTCGGGCGACCCGCGTTTTCGCGATTCATGGCAGTGCCTCACTATACATATCTGGTACTCAAAATGCCAGGACCAAGAGGAATAATTACAGTAAAAGGAAGTTTTGAAGTCTCAGACCTCTGCGACAGGGAGTTCCACAAGATGGCGCAAAACTTTGGCATGATAGCCAACTATGTAGAAAAGGCGAAAAACACGACTACAGAAGGCATCAAGCTACTCGAAGGACGCGTTGCGGAGCCCGAGATGAAGAAACCACGAGTAGGAGCATCAGGAGAAGACAAAGATACAGGAGAGGAAGAGAAAGCCATGACGGCATAAGCATCAAAGAACAATAAAGTAGGGTAGAAGAATAAGGCTGTAAAAGCCACGAGTTATACCAAGGGCAATGCCCTCTAGATCCAGAACACAGGTCATAGGCCGGATCACTTGGGTCACCCCATGTATCTTGCATTACAAGTATAATAAAGACAAAACGTTCCTCATGTTCGAGCCTACGAGTCTTTCAAAGAGAAAATGCGGCAGACGCACGAATTATACAAAAATGCTCTGAAAATATATTTCAGACATACAGTCGCGAAATAAGAAATTCTCGCGTTTCCCATAAGTATTACAACATCGGATTGTCAGAATCATCTACACCCAAAGGATCTAAATAGTGAAACTCGCGGAAAAACACGGCATCTTCTTGCAACAGCCTGGCTATAATTCGACGGGCAGGCTGCAAGGTACTCTCCAAGTGTACTCGAAGGCTAGCTCCACCTAGAGGGTAGCTCAGCGACATAGAACTATAATTGAGTCTTGGTTGCCACTTGCGTATCCACCCAAGAGCAAAATTGGCACCTGCCACTAAGTTCAGTTCTATCAATCGATGAATTCGCTGGCTGGATCTAAAAGTATCAAGAAGTAGTGGGAAAGTCGCAGGCAGAGGATTGCGAGGAAGCATAACCGAGTGCATAGTTACGAGAGATCTTCTGCAGTCATCCACCGCTTCGCCAACGTGCTGGGCACGGTCCTGAAGCAATACAACAAGACTCCGGCGTCGAGGATCAGACCACAAATTTTCAACACCCGCGGACATTTTCTCTAGGGCCGCATTTTGCTCGGTAACCCAACGATCTTCAGCAGCGAAATCTAAACAAGTGCCTATGAGGGCAAGAGGATATCATAAAAATAGCAGTGGAACAAAAAGAGAAAAAGATAAGTCGAAAGGAAACTTACATCGCAACATTTCGCAGGCGGATTCAATAATGCCAAGGAGAAAAGAATTGCATTCCTCGTGATGCAAAATTTTGGCCGTCAAGCTGGACACCTTATCATCAAGAATAGATACCTGCTTCGTCAAATTAGAAGTTTTGCTAGCTTTGTCAAATGCCATCTGAGCTTGGCGTTTGGCTAAAGTCAAGCGAGCTTCAAGATCAGAAATCCTTAAAGAGTACTCTGCGCATTGACTGCATCGACTAGGAGGCGACGAAATCGTCGAGTCGAACGTGCAGGCAGCGGAAGGAGCAGGTCCGCCAGTCAAGGGATCGTTGGTATGCATCGACTGGAAGTCAAAAGAAAAGAAAGAAGAAACATTTCAGAGAGGCAGCACAAGATCTCATGAGAAGGAAATATATTTACATAAGTGCAAAACCCTTTGGCTAAAGTTCTCGGGTTGCACGCGACTAAAGGTTTTTACATTCAAAAGGAGAAATTGAAAGCTACAGAGGAGCCGAAGTCTACGCCACCTCAGCATTTTGCTCCGTGGCAGAAGAGGGCATGGCAAATCCGTCGCCAGAAGTCGACGGAGGTGCAGGCTCTTCCATCATTGGAGCCGGTGTAGTAGATGCCGCGGAGGCTGCAGAAGGAGAAATAATCACCGCCAGTGCAGGCGCCAACTTCTTCGCCTTCTCGAAGAAAACCTTCATCTCATCGCGGGTGCGGCCATGGGAAGAGCTCACCTTCTCCCAGTCGAAGTCCACGCCGTGCGCAAAAGAAAGTGCAATAGCACCCTCAGCGCCACGCTTCAGAGAGAGCCCCTTCAGCTGGAGGGTCGGGTCCTCAATTGTATCGAATGACTTGGCAAGATTCTCCAAGTTATCTTTCGGGACTTCTGCCTTCTTCTTCGTCCACAACCCGACGAACAACCGTGATAGAACGCAGCTAACCAACTCAAAAGTCTCCTGGAGAGATATCCAGTTTGCCTCGAGTAGGTTAACCGCGGTCATCAGAGGATCATCGCCCGATGGCAAAGATGAAGAAGACACCTTGGTAAATCCTGCGCGACAAAGGAAGACAAAAAGAAAGAAGTAAAGGAAAGCATTAGTGAAGTTCAACAATATAACAGAAGTCGAAATAGAAGGAAAGACGAAACACTTACTTTCAGCAGAGGTAGACACTGTGTGAAGGCGCTCCATTACGGCCTGCTCTCGCTGAGCGTGCTCCCTGTTGGCATCGACCAAAGCTTTTTCAGCCTTTTTCGCCTTACCAAGCGCTGATTTCTGAGACTTCTCAGCGCTTGCTTTGGCAGCGGCCGCAATATCATATGCCTTCTGCGAGGCACTAAGCTCAGCCTCTAATGACGCAATTCGGGCATTGGCTGTTGCTAGAGCAGCTACAGTGGAAGAAGAAAGGAAGTCAGATGAATAGCAAAAGATAAGCATGGAGGAAAAATCATGACTGGATATAGAACATACCTTCGGAAGCTTTCGCAGCCTTTAGGTACTCAGCGCATTCGGTGCCCAAGGCGACGAATCTCTTCAGTAATGCCTGAGAGAAAGAGCGTGTAAGAGCACAAGTGTATGCAAGGGAAACAAGTCAGGAAAAATTGCTCACATCATGGGGGGAAGCCGAGGATTCATGGGCTTCCAGAGAGACATCGGGTTCTTTGGCCTTCTTCAAGCGCTTGAGGTTTTGGGGCGCAGGAACCTTCTTTACAGAGGCCCTGGTAACCCTAGGCGCAATTTCTTGGGCAGGGGGCTCATCATCAACTGCAGGGGGAATTGAAGGAGTACCTGTAGCAACCTTTGGCGGCTCTTCGTCATCTCTATACGATGAAAATAAGTTATGTGTAACACGACAGAAACAAGGCAAGAGCGGTGCAATTGAAGAACTCGAATAAAAACACTTACGATGCCAGGAAGTCGAAGTACTCCAAATCTCTGATACGTCCAATTTGCATCACTATTTTGTATCATAATTTACTGTTATTCATTGATATATTTCATATTTAGATATGATACTTATGTTATTTCCTTTGTTTTCACATGTTTGATGATCATTGGAGGAGTTGCTGCCGGAGTCAGGATTCTGCTGGAAAAAGGACCATCAAGAGACCATATTTTGAAGATCAGGAAAATTCCAGAAAAATACCCAGAAATTATATTTTACCAGAAGACTCACAGAGCCAGAAGGAGGGGTCGAGAGAGGCCAGGGGGGCCCCACACGCTAGGGTGGCGCGGCCAGCCCCCTGGCCGCGCCAGCCCTGTGTGAGGGAGCTCTGGCCCACCTCTGGTCTCGCCCCTTCGCGTACATCATCGTCCCCGAAAACCTAAGTCAGGGGGGGTTCAGAGTTAGACACAGCCGCCTCTGCGGGGCGGAGAACACCAGAGAGAAAAAGCTCTCCGGCAGGGAGAAATCTGCCGGGGAAATTCCTTCCCGGAGAGGGGAGATCGTCGCCATCATCATCACCATCGCACCGGACTTCATCGGGATCATCATCGTCATCATCTCCATCACTAGCACCTTCATCTCCACCATCACCTCGCCATCCCGCTGTAACATCTTGAGTTGGATCTTGATATATTCATAGGGGAAACTTTCCCGGTGTTGATTACTCTTGTAGTTGATGCTATTGAGTGGAACCGTTGAATTAAGGTTTATGTTCAGATTGTTATTTACCATTATTTCACCTCTGATCATGATCCATATGATGTCTTGTGAGTAGTTCGTTTAGTTCTTGAGGACATGGGAGAAGTCAAGATGTTAGTAGTGAATTATTGTTGAGAAATATTTAATGGTTTGATATTGTTGTGGTGCTATTTCACTAGTGGTGTCATGTGAATGTCGACTACATGATACTTCACCATTTATGGGCCTAGTGAGATGCATTGTGTATTTGGTCACCGATTGTGGGGTTGCTGGAGTGACAGAAACCTAAACCTCCGTTGGGAAACCATTGCGCCAGGGAGCGTAGGATCATAGAGTTTAAGGCTGTGGTTAGATTTATCTTAATTACTTTCTTGTATTTGCGGATGCTTGCAAGGGGTATAATCACAAGTGTGTATTTATCCTAGTAAGGGTAGTGCGCTAGCACAGGTTCACCCCCATAACACTTACCAAATCAATAAATACTATTGGCTCTATGAAGCGAAAGCTCTTGACAGAAAACTCCCGTGTGTCCTCGAGAACGTTTGGTTATTATAAGAACACAACCGGCTTGTCCTTTGCTGAATAAAGGATTGGGCCACTTGCTGCAATTGTTACTACTGTCTTTTATTTACTCGCACTTTATTTACTCGTATTACTAAATACTCCTGAAAACCTGTTTGCTAGTATTTACAGTGATTCCTTGATCAAAACTGCTCATCAACAACTTCTGCTCCTCGTTGGGTTCGACACTCTTATTTATCGAAAGTACTATGATACACCCCCTATACTTGTGGGTCATCAAGACTATTTTCTGGCGCCGTTGCCGGGGAGTGTAGCGCTATTGAAGAGTGGAATTGGTAAAGGTAACCGTCGCTGTGAGTATTATTTTTATTTTGTCTTTTATTTTTGTTTTACTCTGCTATGGAGAACTCTCCATTTGGTTTCCTATTTGGAAACACATCTACTGCTACTGCTGCACATGCGGAGGAATCACCACCGCCACCGCCTGCTGAAATTGATCCTTTTAAAATACCTATGAAAATTGTTGGGCATATTATGGATAACTGCTATTCAGGAGATGGAACTGTCCATCCGGGTGATCACTTATTATTTATACATGAATTATGCGAGTTGTTCAGGTGTGCAGGTATTTCACCAAGCCAGGTCAAGAAGAAATTATTCTCTATATCATTGAAAGGCAGAGCTGAAGAGTGGTATCGACTACTCCAAGATGGTCCATCTATGGCATGGGAGGATATTGTGCCTCTCTTTTATTCCAAGTTTTATCCTCCAAGTGAAATTCATAAAGACCGTAACAAGATATATAATTTCTGGCCTCATGATGGAGAGAGTATTGCCCAAGCGTGGGGGAGATTGAAGTTACTAATGCTCAAATGCCCCATTCATGAGCTCCCCAATAATATTGTTATTGATAATTTTTATGCGCGGCTTACTCTTCCTGATAAGGATTATTTGGATGCTTCTTGCTTTGGATCATTTACTCATATGAAAGAAGATGCCAAGTGGAAACTTCTTGACCGTATACAAGAGAATGCTGAAGGATGGGAAAACGACAAAGGTAGGAAGTCAGGTATAAACTATGATTATGAATGCATTAAATCTTTTATGGGAACCGATGACTTTCTTAGTGTTAGCGCTGCTTATGGTCTTGATTCCCAAATACTTGCTAATTGTCTTAAGGCCTTTGCCTCTTATATTGATGTTCCAAAGAAAGATTGGAACAAGTATCATGCGCCTTACAAAGATTCTATTAGTCATATTCCTGCTGCAGCTACTGAAGTTTGTACTGTTGATAGCCTCGTGCCTGAACCTTATTTTGAGAAGACACCTTTCCCTGCTAAGGTAAAGAAGTACTCTACTTTGGTAAGTGTGTCTAATAAAAGTACTAAGAAAGCTGCAGAGCCTGATGAGCAAATTACTATTAAGTCTCCTGTTGCTATATTGAAAGATCTTGTAACTAAAGATGTAGGAGATGAATATATTCTTTTTTGTGGAGATGCTTCTAACATTCTTTCACATCCTAAAAAGCACAGGAAAGCAAGTGTTCCTGTTATCTCTGTCAGGATTGGAGATCATTGCTATTATGGCTTATGTGATATTGGTGCTAGTGCAAGTGCTATTCCTTTGGAGCTTTATAAAGAAATTATGCACGAGATTGGCGCTTGTGAACTTGAAGATATAGATGTGGTTGTTCAGCTTGCTAACCGAGAGACTGTTTGGCCTCTTGGTATTGTTCGAGATGTGGAAGTTCTTTGCGGTAAGACTAAGTACCCTACTGATTTTCTAGTACTCGGTAAGGAGGCTAGTAAAACTTGTCCTATTATTTTTGGTAGACCCTTTTTGAACACTTGTGGCGCCGTGATAGATTGTAAGAAAGAGAATTTTTTTACTAAGTTTAATGGAGAGTCTTATGAGTTTAATTTTTCCAAGTTTGCTAAGACTTCTTATGAAAATGACACGCCTAATGAAAATTTTCGAGTTGAGCAGCTTGCTTCTATTGCTCTTGCCCCTAATAATGCCTTGCAGCAATTCATGGAAGATCACGAAAGTGATGTTTTTAGCAAGGAAAGAGAAGAGATTGACGATATTCTCCTTCGTCAACCACCACTACTCAAGCATAATCTACCTGTGGAGGATCTTGGTACCACTTTGCCGCCTAGAGAAGATCCTGTGTTTGAATTAAAACCTTTGCCTGATGACCTCAAATATGCTTATATTGATGATAAGAAAATATATCCTGTTATTATTAGTTCTAAACTTTCAGGAAAGGAAGAAGAAAGATTATTGGAGATATTGAGGAAACATCGAGGAGCTATGGGATATACTCTTGATGATTTAAAAGGGATTTCTCCTACTTTATGTCAGCATGCCATTAATATGGAGAAAGATGCGAAGCCAGTTGTGGAGCATCAGCGCCGCCTAATTCCCAAGATGAAGGATGTGGTAAGAAATGAGGTATTAAAACTCCTTGATGCTGGCATTATTTATCCTATTGCTGATAGTAGATGGGTTAGTCCCGTTCATTGTGTTCCTAAGAAGGGAGGTATGACTGTTGTACCTAATGAGAATAACGAGCTTATTCCTCAAAGGGTAGTTGTTGGCTATAGAATGTGCATTGATTATAGGAAGGTAAACAAAGTTACTAAGAAAGATCATTACCCTTTACCGTTTATAGATCAAATGCTAGAAAGGTTGTCTAAGAAGACTCATTTTTGTTTCCTTGATGGTTATTCTGGTTTTTCTCAAATTGCTGTTAAAAAGGATGATCAAGAGAAAACCACTTTTACTTGTCCTTATGGAACTTATGCTTATAGACGTATGCCTTTTGGTTTATGCAATGCTCCTGCTACTTTTCAAAGAAGCATGTCTGCTATTTTTCATTACTTTTGTGAAGAAATTGTGGAGGTCTTCATGGACGATTTCTCCGTCTATGGAACTTCTTTTGATAATTGTTTGCACAACCTTGATAAAGTTTTGCAGAGGTGCGAAGAAACTAACCTTGTTCTTAATTGGGAGAAATGCCACTTTATGGTGAATGAAGGAATTGTCCTTGGACATAAAATCTCTGAAAGAGGTATTGAAGTTGACAGAGCAAAAGTGGAGGCAATTGAGAAAATGCCATGTCCAAGAGATGTTAAAGGTATTCGAAGTGTTCTTGGTCATGCTGGTTTCTATAGGAGGTTTATTAAAGATTTCTCTAAGATTTCAAAGCCTCTTACCAATCTTCTTCAAAAAGATGTACCATTTGTCTTTGATGATGATTGTAAGGAAGCTTTTGAAACTCTTAAGAAGGCTTTAACTACTGCTCCTATTGTTCAACCACCTGATTGGAATTTACCTTTTGAAATTATGTGTGATGCTAGTGATTTTGCTGTTGGTGCTGTTCTTGGACAGCGCGTAGATAACAAGTTAAATGTTATTCATTATGCTAGTAAGACTCTTGATGCTGCTCAGAAGAATTATGCTACTACTGAGAAAGAGTTTCTTGCTGTTGTTTTTGCATGTGATAAGTTTAGATCTTATATTGTTGATTCTAAAGTTACTATTCATACTGATCACGCTGCTATTAGATATCTTA
Organism: Dactylis glomerata; assembly: GCA_007115705.1. Taxonomy (NCBI): domain Eukaryota; kingdom Viridiplantae; phylum Streptophyta; class Magnoliopsida; order Poales; family Poaceae; genus Dactylis; species Dactylis glomerata. The sequence continues at coordinate 614,772 of QXEO01000364.1, read as the reverse complement.
TGACTAAGAAGGATGCTAAGCCTAGGCTTATTAGATGGGTGTTGCTTTTACAAGAGTTTGATTTGCATATCGTAGATAGGAAAGGTGCTGAAAATCCTGTGGCTGACAACTTGTCTAGATTGGAAAATATTTCTTTTGATCCTATTCCTGTTAATGATAGTTTTCCAAATGAACAGTTGGCTGTAATAAATGTAACTTCATGAGACCTTCCTTGGTATGCTGATTATGCTAACTTTATAGTTTCCAAGTATTTGCCTCCGACCTTTACAGCTCAGCAAAGAAGAAAATTCTTCTATGACTTAAGGCATTATTTTTGGGATGACCCACATTTATATAAAGAAGGAGTTGATGGTATCATGAGAAGATGCGTACCGGAATACGAGCAACAAGAGATATTAAGAAAATACCATAGCAGTGCTTATGGAGGGCATCATGCTGGAGATAGAACCGCACAGAAGGTTCTACAATCAGGTTTTTATTGGCCAACCCTCTTTAAGGATGCCAGAAGGTATGTTTTATCTTGTGATGAATGTCAAAGAGTCGGAAATATTTCTAGACGCAATGAAATGCCTATGAATTACACTCTTGTTATTGAACCGTTTGATTGTTGGGGATTTGACTTTATGGGTCCTTTTCCTCCTTCAAAAGGCTATACCCATATACTTGTTGCCGTAGATTATGTTACTAAATGGGTAGAAGCCATACCTACAAAGAGTGCCGATGGTGAGACTTCGTTAAAAATGCTTAAGGATGTTATTTTTCCTAGGTTCGGAGTGCCTAGATATCTTATGACTGACGGAGGTTCTCATTTTATTCATGGTAGTTTTAGAAAGACTCTTGCTAAGTATGATGTCAATCATAGAATTGCTTCTGCTTATCATCCCCAAACTAGTGGGCAGGTAGAGCTTTCAAATAGAGAGATCAAGTCTATCTTGCAGAAGACTGTTAGTAGATCTAGGAAAAACTGGGCTAGTAAGTTAAATGACGCTTTATGGGCTTATAGAACTGCTTATAAGAACCCCATGGGTATGTCTCCTTATAAGATGGTTTACGGAAAAGCGTGTCACCTGCCTTTAGAATTAGAACACAAAGCTTTTTGGGCAGTGAGAGAGCTTAATAGAGATTTTAAACTAGCCGGTAAGAAGAGGTTGTTAGATTTGAGTTCTCTAGATGAGTGGAGAAACGAAGCGTATGAGAATGCCAGACTTTTCAAAGAGAAAGTCAAGCAATGGCATGATAAGAGAATTCTTAAGAGAGAGTTCCATGTTGGTGAGAAAGTTCTATTGTATAGGTCTCGTCTCAGATTTTTTGCAGGTAAATTACTTTCTAAATGGGAAGGACCATATGTTATTGTGGAAGTGTACCGCTCAGGTGCTATTAAGATTGCTTCATTGAAAGATGATTCTACACAAGTGGTGAATGGGCAAAGACTCAAACACTATATTTCTGGAGATTCTTATAATGAAGATGTTGATGTTATTGAAACAGTTTCTCCGGAAGATTACATCCAAGACAAACTGCAGGAACCTGCAGAGTTCGTTTTCGAATAGGTAACAGTTCTAGTTAGAAAAGTTTCGCGAAAAGTTCTTCCTTTAATATTTTTGCTGTTTTTAATAAATATGAAAAATCACGAGACGAAAAAGGGGAGGAAAAGAAGTCCGTGTGTGCCTCACACACGGGTGGCGCGGGCCCACCCCTGGCCGCGCCACCCCTGTGTGAGAACACCTTGAAACTATTTTCCGTCCCGGTTTCCTCCTGTGACTTCGTTTCGATGTATAATTTTCGCCCATTTAACCCCCCGGAGTCCCCGAGGTCTGTATATCGTTTTCTCGTCATGTTTTGTTTCGAGCTGTTTCTATCGGGAGTTGATCTTAAGCTTGGGGGAGTCATGGCCTCTTCAAGCGGTGACAAGGAGAAGACACCTCCGGAGGATGATCACCAAAATCCCAAGCTGAAGGAGGGACAGATTAACACTGGACGCGTTTTTTCTCATAATTTGCAGGGACCAATACCACCAGTTCTTGACCTCAGCTCCTACCCTGCATCAGTGGAAGCCCTTCGGGTCACCAATGAGTTGTGCGATAAATATCGAGCTCTTAGGATGGAGGTGGAGATACTTCGAGAGGAGAACAATAGGCTTCGCAGTATGCTAGAGAATTTTCTCACCCCAATCATGATTGCGCCGCCACCGCCAAAGGAGTAATTCGTCATCGTCATAGGCATCCCCTTGGCTTGTTCCAAGCTTGGGGGAGTGCCGCGGTATCACATCATTACCTTTTGTTCATTTACTTTTCAAGTAGAGTCTTATCATGAATAGAGAAGTTATCATATAGAATAGTTTGCAGTTGGAAGTATCCTCCTTAGTTAGTTATCTTTGTATCCCTTGGTGTGAGTTGCGGTAATGAAATATTAATGAAAAGTTTTATCGTTTACTTTTCGCACACTTTATGTTAGTTTGCAATTTCTCTTATGTGACTAGTCCTGTTGATTGGTATTGGTATCACATTGGGAGCTTGAGTAGATTTAGTTGGTTTTGGCAAACCTAGCTTGGTCAGTAGCAACCTTACCTTGAGGTTTGAGTAGAAAAGAATAAAGAAGTGCTTGCAGTTACATCACTTCAGTTTTCCCTTATGTTTGGCTTATAAGCATTGTTATTCTTAAAGTTAAAATCGTTGTACCTTCAAGGGAGTTTGCATGATTGTTCTTATTATATGTATGTTTGTTTGTTTCATGCAACTCTTATGCTTGCTACCCAACCTTGCTAGCCAAAAACCTGTACTGAGAGGAAATACTTCTCGTGCATCCAATTCCCAAAAGCCAAGTCACTTCCAAAGAGTCCACTATAAATTCCTATGCATGGTATTTTAAGCCATTCCAAGTAAATTTTCATGTGCTACCTTTCAAAAACTTTCAAACACTTCTCATTTTGTGCCACTGTTTTTAGCTCATGAGGACGTAGTGGATGGGTTTGTTATCTTCCATACTAAATTAAGTACCCCTCGACTAGGCAGCTTCATCTGCTCGTCATTAATTTTGCAAGGGAGCTGGTCAGACCATTATAATCTCAAAGGAAAAAAAAGGGCACTCCTCCAATGGATTGTGAAAGTTGGTCGGCACCCGATGGAATCGGTTAGCCATGGTTTGAGAAAGGAAAAAGGTGGGGAGGAGTGCAAAGCTATAAAAGAGCACCAAAGTGCCAACTAATTAAACATCTCGGAACCGCTCTCACTTGTTTAGTATGGAAGATATCAAGAACTCCGTTGCTAGTCGTTGACAAAAGCAACCACCTCTCAAAACAATTTTACCTCTGTTTTACAAATGAAAAGCTCTAGCACATGTTTAATCCCTGCTTCCCTCTGCGAAGGGCCTATCTTTTACTTTTATGTTGAGTCAACCTATTTCCCTCTATCTCAAGCAAGCATTTGAGTTGTTATGTTTCACTCATCCATATGTTGATCCGTTTAATCATGTTTATTATCTTCCTTGTTTTGTGTAACGCTTTTGTCTGAGGGAATACATCTTTGAAAGCTTTCTATGAATGCGAAAGTTTACTTTGTTGAGCATATAGTCTTTGCTATATTAGCTCTGTTTTAAAAGGCTCCGTCTTAAAGAAAGAATAGCTTGTTCATCGTTCTTTGACCAAGAGCTAAGGTTTGCCATTGCCAATTATAATTTACCTTGTGCACCTTTACATGTGAATCCCTTTTACCTATTGCAAGTTTACATCTTATAAAGGGAAGTTGCTGTCTATTATAATTTGTGCCTTAGTGAATGTGATGCTTCTTGTCCGTATTTTGATTATCGACACTTCACTCCATAAACCTGTGGTCATGTTTACCGAGTTTAGTTTTCGCTTGGGGACAAGCGAGGTCTAAGCTTGGGGGGGTTGATACGTCCAATTTGCATCACTATTTTGTATCATAATTTACTGTTATTCATTGATATATTTCATATTTAGATATGATACTTATGTTATTTCCTTTGTTTTCACATGTTTGATGATCATCGGAGGAGTTGCTGCCGGAGTCAGGATTCTGCTGGAAAAAGGACCATCAAGAGACCATATTTTGAAGATCAGGAAAATTCCAGAAAAATACCCAGAAATTATATTTTACCAGAAGACTCACAGAGCCAGAAGGAGGGGTCGAGAGAGGCCAGGGGGGCCCCACACGCTAGGGTGGCGCGGCCAGCCCCCTGGCCGCGCCAGCCCTGTGTGAGGGAGCTCTGGCTCACCTCTGGTCTCGCCCCTTCGCGTACATCATCGTCCCCGAAAACCTAAGTCAGGGGGGGGTTCAGAGTTAGACACAGCCGCCTCTGTGGGGCGGAGAACACTAGAGAGAAAAAGCTCTCCGGCAGGGAGAAATCTGCCGGGGAAATTCCTTCCCGGAGAGGGGAGATCGTCGCCATCATCATCACCATCGCACCGGACTTCATCGGGATCATCATCGTCATCATCTCCATCACCAGCACCTTCATCTCCACCATCACCTCGCCATCCCGCTGTAACATCTTGAGTTGGATCTTGATATATTCATAGGGGAAACTTTCCCGGTGTTGATTACTCTTGTAGTTGATGCTATTGAGTGGAACCGTTGAATTAAGGTTTATGTTCAGATTGTTATTTACCATTATTTCACCTCTGATCATGATCCATATGATGTCTTGTGAGTAGTTTGTTTAGTTCTTGAGGACATGGGAGAAGTCAAGATGTTAGTAGTGAATTATTGTTGAGAAATATTTAATGGTTTGATATTGTTGTGGTGCTATTTCACTAGTGGTGTCATGTGAATGTCGACTACATGATACTTCACCATTTATGGGCCTAGTGAGATGCATTGTGTATTTGGTCACCGATTGTGGGGTTGCTGGAGTGACAGAAACCTAAACCTCCGTTGGGAAACCATTGCGCCAGGGAGCGTAGGATCATAGAGTTTAAGGCTGTGGTTAGATTTATCTTAATTACTTTCTTGTATTTGCGGATGCTTGCAAGGGGTATAATCACAAGTGTGTATTTATCCTAGTAAGGGTAGTGCGCTAGCACAGGTTCACCCCCATAACACTTACCAAATCAATAAATACTATTGGCTCTATGAAGCGAAAGCTCTTGACAGAAAACTCCCGTGTGTCCTCAAGAACGTTTGGTTATTATAAGAACACAACCGGCTTGTCCTTTGCTGAATAAAGGATTGGGCCACTTGCTGCAATTGTTACTACTGTCTTTTATTTACTCGCACTTTATTTACTCGTATTACTAAATACTCCTGAAAACCTGTTTGCTAGTATTTACAGTGATTCCTTGATCAAAACTGCTCATCAACACCTTCTGCTCCTCGTTGGGTTCGACACTCTTATTTATCGAAAGTACTACGATACACCCCTATACTTGTGGGTGCTGCAGGGGTTGAACTCGACGTTGCACAAAGAACGCCATGAGTTGGATACCCGACAAAGCTCCTCCTTGGCCTCCTTTCAAAGCCTGAATACGAGATAGAAGAGGAAGAACTTGTGCTATCTCCACATCTGAGGGAAGTGCATCCCACGATGCCAATTTCTTCACTTCCTTGGAGGCTTCGAAAGGGGCTAAACCATATTGGTCTTCAGGGGAGGCTTTGCGATCTTTGATATAGAACCATTTGGTTCTCCACCCCTGGACAGATGCGGCAAAGGAAAATTCGAGGTACTGTGCCTCAGGGCGAACAGAGACAACAGCTCCGCCCAATTCAGGCTTTCTAGCCAGAGCAACATTGGGGCGAAGCCGAAAGATTGACCTCCAGAGAAGAAAGTGGGGCTCAGTGCCCAAGAATGACTCGCAGAGAGTCACGAAACAAGCAATGTGCAGAAGGGAATTCGGTGTGAGCTGGTGGAGCTGCACACCGTAGACAAAGAGGAGCCCACGGAGAAACTCGTGGGCAGGAAGAGAAAGGCCGCTGACAAGGGTATAGTTAATAGAGCCCGTTAGTTGAGTACCCCTGAGGCCCGTTAAGCTAGGCCCAATTGTAATGATAGTCGAATACGAGTTCCTACCGTATGTCGATATTGTAATATGTATCGGACCCTACCCGATCCTCGAGACCTGGCCACCTATATAAAGGGGCCAGGAGGGGACGGTGTGGGGCAGATTGAAAGCAAGCCAGGTTGAACACCCAAGTTTTACTTTCGACACACACCTATTTCGACTAACTTTACCTTCGAGTTCATCCGATGCCCTATCTCCCCGATCTTAAGTCCTTCATCTAGGACATTTGTCGAGTTAACCCCTCGTCAATTGGCGCCGACCGTGGGGACCTTGGGCGTTGGAAACATGAATTCGACGGCTTTTTCGCTTTTAGCCAACAGCAGCACAGAAGTCAACGAAAATCAAGGGATGGAGTTGACAATTGGAAGTTTGAGCATCCTCATTGGGCCATCGGGTTCATCTCGCCTTTCAGATCCGACGAAACAAGATCCATCGGCGAGTGAGCCCGAAACAGTAGCAATGACAGAGTATTCCGATGGCTCATCCAGCGAGGTAAACTCACCGGTCAGCCTAGAGGAAGTGCTAAAAGCAATCGAAGAAGACAACAAAGCAAAGGAAAAACTCGACGAAGGAGTCCAACTCAATGATCTCATGATCTGCTTCGATAATATCTCAGACAAATCAACAGACACATGGAAGACAGGGTTAGAGCTTTCTGAAGATGGTGACTCGATCTTCTCAAGCTTCAATAGTAACATCGCAAACAATGCCAGGTGCTCGCCATTGTGGGAGACAACTCAGAAGAATTCGATGAAAATGACAACCCGGTGCTAAACCCAGCAAATATTGACAGAGGAGCAAATCACCTAGCAGAAGGGCAAACAGCAGAATCTCTCACAACCAGGGAAAAAATTCGACTATCAGTCGACGAGTGGAGGGTAATAAGAGAAGCCGTAGAACACGGCACGCCAATACCATCAAATTCCAGCAAAGACATGCTTTTGGGATATCATTACGCCCTAAGGCAGCAGGCAAAGCAATTAGCAAAGGAGAAAATAGAGATACAAAGAAGAAAAGATTCAGCCATCGCAGCTAGCGAAGCTGCTCGTAAAGCACGAAGCGACGCATCATACAGCAACGCAAGGAAAAATCGTCGACACGGTTCAAGGTACGACAACCTCGAGTACTCCGACAGGCAAAGTATTTCTAAAAACCTCGACTCGTCCTTCCTATCGGTCGACGAGCAGGGAAACATCTTACCAAAAACCCCTGAAGCGGCACTAGTGGCGGCACAAGCATATCTACTTACAACTCGACCAAGTCCGGGAGATCCTAGAGAACATATGCATAGAGCAGCATTGAACGGACTCAACATGGTAGGCCACAAGCTATCAGCAAAAGGAGAAGAAGCATATCACCACAAGGAAGTGCATAAAGCAAGGTCACCTCGCCGTCACAACAGTCCACGGCACAGAAGCAGCAAGCACCGATCTCGATCGCCATCACCAAAACAGCACGGTGGAACTCGAAGATCGCGATCCCCAAATGAAAAACGCGACTATGAAGACGACGAAAAAGAAATGGGGGCATCGTGCTTTACCCGCAGGGTTCATACCACTCCAGTCCCCAAGGGATTCAAGCTACCTCATGATCAGCAAAAGTATGACGGATCACAGGAACCGCAATCATGGCTCGCAGATTACTTACAAGCAGTTCAAATATTAGGAGGAACCAAAGAAACAGCAATGCAAAGTTTGCAACTACACCTCACCGGCGCAGCAAGGTCATGGTTGAGCAAATTAGAGAAAGAATCTATTGGAAGCTGGGAAGACCTCACAAAGCAATTTACAAGCAACTTCAGGTCGACATACAAACGACCAGCGTCAATAGAAGAAGTCAAAGCATGTGTGCAACAACGCGACGAAACACTGCGGGCATACATCCAAAGATGGAGCCTTATCAAAAATTCAGCACTCGAAGTTTCAGACGAAAGAGCAATAGACGCATTCATCATTGGATTAAGGCGAAGAGACATAGTCGAGGAGATGGGTAGAATCAAGCCGAAAATAGTGTCAGACCTCATGGACACACCAAACAGATTTGCAGATGGAGAAGATGCGTGCAACAACAAGCGGACGCGATCTCCAGAGGATGACAGAAGGAACAGATATGGAAGTCAAAGGAGACGACCCCGAAATTACGACACCTACGGCTCCCATAGCCAAGTCGCCGCAGGTTACAAAGACAACAGCTATCAAGGAAGTGATCGCAGAAGCTCGGGATATCGAAGTTACGGAAAGGAGGACTATAAAAAGTTCCCTACAAGAGAATCTAGAGAGTACAACCCATCGCCAGAAGATATGCTCAATGGGCCTTGTCATATACACTCAGCGTTCGTCGATGGGAAGCGAGTATCAAGGCACGCAATGAAAGACTATACAACATTTTTAAAACTACAAGAGGTAGCGCTAAACAAACAAATCGAAGCAAGGCGACAAGGATTTGAAGGAAGCAACAATCCTCCGGCAAAACAGCAAGGAAACAACGGAGCTCCTCAAGGACAAGACCAGCAAAACCAGGGACACGACGACGACGAAGGGTATGTCCCATCAAAAGGACACATCACAGCAATGATACAGCCTGTGCCCAAGTCGAACAAAGAAGAGAAGAGTATAACTCGACAAGTCAACCTAGCAGTCATCTCACCGCCAGCCACAACGGAGTATCTGCACTGGTCAGAACAACCAATCGAATTCAACAGAGAAGACCACCCTATAACAGTACCTCGGCCGAGAAACGCGCCTTTGGTACTCAAAGCTCAAATCGGCGCGTATGATGTCGACAGAATATTCATGGACGCAGGGAGTGGAATTAACCTGATATACGCAAAAACACTCCGAGCAATGCATATATCACTAGAGTTCCTGAAACCAACAGATTGTTCCTTCCACGGGATCGTGCCAGGGAGTGCCAATTACCCACTGGGTCGAATAGCACTCAATGTTTGCTTCGGCAACCGACAAAACTATAGAAGAGAAAAGCTAGACTTCGAAGTCATGGACTGGCCATCTCAATATCACGCGATCCTCGGACGACCCGCGTTTTCGCGATTCATGGCAGTGCCTCACTATACATATTTAGTGCTTAAAATGCCAGGACCAAGAGGAATAATTACAGTCAAAGGAAGTTTTGAAGTCTCAGATCTCTGCGACAGGGAGTTCCACAAGATGGCGCAAAACTTTGGCATGATAGCCAACTATGCAGAGAAGGCGAAAAACACGACTACAGAGGGCGTCAAACTTCTCGAAGAACATGTTGCGGGGCCCGAGACGAAGAAGCCGCGCACAGGAGTATCAGGAGAAGATAAAGACGCAGGAGAAGAAGGGAAGACCATGACGGCATAAGCATCATACGACAATAGAGTAGAGTAGAACAATAAGGCTGTAAAAGCCACGAGTTATACCAGGGGCAATGCCCTCTAGATCCAGAACACAGGCCACAGGCCGGATCTCTTGGGTCACCCCATGTATCTTACATTACAAGTACAATAAAGACGAAATGTTCCTCATATTCGAGTTTACGAGTCTTTCGAAGGAAGAATGCGGTAAACGCACAAAAACGCTTTGAGAACAAACTTTTTCGACATACAAGTCGCAAAATAAGACACTCTCGCGTTACAAAAATATTACAATAACGGGTTATCAGAATCATCTACGCCTAAAGGATCTAAATAATGGTACTCACGGAAAAATGCAGCATCCGCTTCGAGAAGCCTAGCTACAAGTCTTCGAGCAGGTTGCAGCGTGTTCTCCATATGTACCCGAAGGCTAGCCCCACCTGGAGCCAAACTCAGGGACATCGTGCTATAATTCAGCCTGGGTGCCACTTGCGTATCCACCCGAGAGCAAAATTGGCACCTGACACTAAGTTCAGCTCTATCAATCTATGAATACGATGGCTGGATCTGAAAGTATCAAGAAGAAGCGGGAAAGTCGCAGGCAAAGGATTGCGGGGAAGCATAACAGAGTGCATAGTCGTGAGAGCTCGTCGGCAACCATCAACTGACTCGCCAATACGCTGGGCACGATCCTGAAGTAGTACAATGGCATTCCGGCATCGAGGATCAGACCACAAAGTCTCAAAGCCAGCCGACATTTTCTCCAAAGCCGCATTTCGCTCAGCAACCCGACGGTCCTCAGCAGCGAAATCCAAACAAGTGCCTATCGCGGCAAAAGGTGTCACAAAAACGGCAGGGGACAATCAGGGGAAGAAGGAGTCAAAAGAAAACTTACATCTCAACATCTCGCAGGCAGACTCGACAATGCCAAGAATAAAAGATTCGCATTCTTCATTATGAACAATCTTAGCCGTCAAGCTGGAGACCTTTTCGTCTAGCGAAGATATTTGCCTCATATAACCACTGGCTTTACTAGCTTTGTTAATAGCCATCTGTGCTTGACGCTTGGCTAAAGTCAGGCGAGCCTCAAGATCGGAAACCCTGGAAGAGTACTCTGCGCATTGACTACATCGACTAGGAGTCGATGAAATCTGAGAACCGAACACGCGGGCAGAAGAAGGAGCAGGATCGTGAGTCAAAGGATCATTGACGCGCATCGACTGCAAGCCAAAAAGGGAAAGAAAAGAGAAACATTTCAGAGAGACAGCATAATACTTCATACGCCAGAAATATATTTACATAAGTGCAAAACCCTATGGCTAAGGTTCTCGGGTTGCACGCAACTAAGGGTTTTTGCATCCAAAAGGAGAAAACTAAAAGCTACAAAGAAAGCCGAGTCTACGCCACCTGAACATTGTGTTCCGTGGCAGAAGAGGGCATGACAACTTCCTCGCCAGAAGTCGACGGTGGCACTGGATCTTCCACTGCTGGAGGTGGTGCGGCCGACACCGCAGAAGATGCCAAAGGGGAAATAGTTGTCAACAATGCAGGTGCTAACTTCTTCGCCTTCTCGAAAAAAGCCTTCATCTCATCACGGGTGTGGCCATGAGGGGAGCTAACACTCTCCCAGTCGAAGTTCGTACCGTACGCAAGCGAAAGTGCAATAGCACCCTCGGCGCCACGCTTAATTGAAAGCCCTTTTAGCTGAAGAGTGGGGTCTTCAGTTGTATCGAAGGACTTGACAAGATTACTCAAGTTGTCCTTCGGGACCGCTGACCTTTTCTTCGGCCACAACCCGACAAACAACCGTGATAGAACGCGGCTAACTAACTCAAAAGTCTCCTGGATAGATATCCAGTTTGCCTCGAGTAGGTTAACCACAGTCATCAGAGGATCATCGTCTGTTTGCAGGGACGACGGGGATATCCCAGTAAATTCTGCACAGTAACAAGCAAATAGAAAAGAAAAGAAGAGACAAGTGTCAACAAGTATAACAGTACAACAGAAGTCGAAAATAGAAGACAAGGCCAAACGCTTACTTTCAGCGGCAGTCGACATTGTGTGAAGACGATCTGCCACGGCTTGCTCCCGCTGAGCATGCTCCTTGTTGGCATCAGCTAAAGCTTTTTCAGCTTTCTTCGCTTTGCCAAGTGCAGACTTCTGCGACTTCTCAGCACTTGCTTTAGCAGCGGCCGCAACATCATAAGCCTTCCGCGAAGCATTGAGCTCCGCCTCCAGCGACGCAATTCGAGCATTGGCTGTTGCTAAAGCAGCTGCAAAAGAGGACGACAGGGAGTCAGATAAATAGCAAAGGGTAAAGCACAGAAGAAAAGTAATGACTGGACGTCAAAATTGTACCTTCGGAAGCTTTCGCAACCTTTAGGTACTCAGCACATTCAGTGCCCAGGGCGATGAATCTCTTCAATAAGGCCTAAGAAAAGGAGTGTGTAAGAGCAGAAGCATATGAAAGGAAAGCAAGTAAAGAAGAATTGCTCACATCGTCAGAAGAAACCGTAGATGCATGGGCTTCCAGAGAAACGTCGGTTTCTTTGGCCTTCTTTGAGCGTTTGGGGTATCGGGCTTGAGGAACCTTCTTCACAGAGGACCTGGTAGCCCTCGGCGCAACATCTGGCTCAATGGGCTCATCAGTGGCCGCAGGAGAAGTTGGTGGAGCAGCTGTCGCATATGTTGGTGGCTCTTCATCATCACTGCATGAAGAATATAAGTTATGGAAACAAGGCAAGAACAATGCAATTGAAGAACTCGAATACAATACTTACGATGCTAGCATGTCGAAGTACTCCATATCTTCTGCAAGAACGGGGGCTTTACCAGCCGCTGCAGAACTCGATGAAGCGATTTCGTCGACATGCTTCCTTTTCTTGTCGACACAAACATCTTCAGCAAGTGCAGGAGGAGGCGATGTTGACGAGCTAGTGTCCTCTTCTGATTCTTCGACATCATCTCCGTCCTGACTTTCGTCAGCCTCGGGGGCTTCAGATGCAGGAGAGGCTAGATCAGCTGGTAGGGGCCCTACCTCTGGAAGAGGAGGACGAGAAACAAGGAATTGGTGACCCTGCATATACATAAGTCAGCAGAGTGCAAAGGCACAGAATAACGCAAATCGAACCAAGCAAAGTTTGACAACAAGTGAACGCGAAGATACATACCTCAGGCAGAGGGTGCACGGAGTCGAAAAAGTCAGCGGTTAAATCAGCAACTGCATGTTCCTTGGTGAGCTTGGTAAGATTCCTGACCCGCTTGTCGACATCTTCTTTCGATATCAAATCTTCAGATACGCGGGTAGGATCCTCCAAGCCGGAGTAATTCCAAAGTTTGGTAAGGCGGTGTTGTAGGGGTTGAACTCGACGTTGAATAAAAAACGCCATGAGTTGCATACCCGACAGAGCACCTCCTTGACCTCCTTTTAAAGCCTTGATGCGGGAAAGAAGAGGACGAATTTCTTCTACTTCTGCATCCGAGGGGAGCGTATCCCACGATGCCAATTTCTTTACCTCCTGGGAAGCGTCAAAAGGAGGCAGGCCGTATTCATCTTTAGGAGAGGATTTGCGGTCCTTGATATAGAACCACTTTGTCCTCCACCCTTGGACAGATGCGGCCATGGAAAATTCAAAGTATTGCGCCTCAGGGCGCACAGAAACGACGGCTCCGCCCAGTTCGGGTTTCCTAGCCAAAGCAACGTTGGGGCGAAGCCGAAAGATTAACCTCCAAAGAAGGAAGTGGGGCTCAATGCCCAAGAATGACTCGCAGAGAGTCACGAAACAGGCAATGTACAGAAGGGAATTCGGTGTGAGTTGGTGGAGCTGCACACCGTAGAAAAATAGAAGCCCACGAAGAAACTCGTGGGCAGGAAGAGAGAAACCGCGGAGGAGGAAAGCAAGAAACATTACCCGATAACCGCTCGGGGGCTTCGGGATCCGCTCAGTACTGGGAAATTTGATGGAATCCTGGGCGGCGATGAGGCCATCCGCCCTGGCCTTCTCCACCTCCTTCTTGGTGATGGCGGAGCGCACCTAGGTGGTGGCAGAAGTCTTGGCCATGGTGTTCTTGGTGGCCAGGTGTTTCACACGCATCCAGTACAAAGTGCGCTTGGGGGCTGTGCACGAGAGAAGGAGACAGAGGAGATCAGCAATGGAGGCGGCGGAGGGAACGAGATGGTAAACAGTAGAAATCCCCCACCACGCCCCTTATATATCTTCTGGGAGAAGGATCGTGGGCTGAGACGTGGCGCAAAGAGTGGAAACGGCAGCCCATTAACGGTCAAAAAATGGAGAAATTTACAGTACTGCCCATGCAACAGTTCGCAATGGTACAGAGTGACATAATCATTGATGTCATAAATATAAGAAAGAGGAAAAGATGGCGCCGACAAGCGCAAAATAGGTGCACAAGACTATATATGAAGGAGTTTCGATTATAGCCATGGGGGCTACTACATTCAAAGATGGTGAATACAACTTCTCTCTTGAGTGGTGGAGAAGTATTCGATGACAAGATGTTCTTAAAAGTATCTCAAAGTTGAAGTATCTCGAGTTGAAGTATGATGGACTACGCTATATTTTTGAGTCTATACTCGAAAAAAATCTTTTTCAACTATAGCCTCGGGGGCTACTCCCATCGGGAGCGCTGAGCGCGCACCCGACGACATTTCTTGGTAAAGCATTGGAGTTGGAGAAGTGCGGAAGTGTTACTCCCATCGGGAGCGAGTTTTACGGTTGAAGAAATCCGAAGTTTTTTAGTCAAAATTTGACTGCGACATGAGATTCTCGAGTTGCGTTATCGCAACGCAACTCGAATGCCGTGACTTGTCATGAAGGTAAGACCCCGGGATCCGTCCTGTGTGGCCTGGTATACGCACATGGATGAGCTCTGCTGGTATGTATCCGTGTCTACGACGCGAAGAAAATCCTGGTGGACGCACTGGGTACCCTGAGAATCACTGGGATTCATTCTTTGTAAGTCCTAAATGCGGCAAAAGAGTGGGTTTGACCGGTATCCCGAATTCAAGTCCAAGGGGATTGAATTTGAAGTAGGTGACAAGTATCTGTTCCGGCAGTTAACTGACCTCTTGATCCGTCAGAGTTGTCAGGCTTGTTCATCAAAACCCTTGCGAAAGAATATCATGAAAATAAGTCGAAAGACCAAGTCGAAGATTTGAAGATAAGAAGAAGTTGAAGAATTGATCAAGTCGAAGATTAGAGATTCAACCCGAATCTGCAATTCTGGTAGAATCTCAGGGGCTACTGACAAGGGTATAGTTAATAGAGCCCGTTAGTTGAGTACCCCTGAGGCCCGTTAAGCTAGTCCCAATTGTAATGATAGTCGAATACGAGTTCCTACCGTATGTCGATATTGTAATATGTATCGGACCCTACCCGATCCTCGAGACCTGGCCACCTATATAAAGGGGCCAGGAGGGGACAGTGTGGGGCAGATTGAAAGCAAGCCAGGTTGAACACCCAAGTTTTACTTTTGACACACACCTATTTCGACTAACTTTACCTTCGAGTTCATCTGACGCCCTATCTCCCCGATCTTAAGTCCTTCATCTAGGACATTTGTCGAGTTAACCCCTCGTTAGCCGCGGAGGAGGAAAGCAAGGAACATTACCCGATAACCGCTCGGGGGCTCCGGGATCCGCTCAGTGCTTGGAAATTTGATAGAATCCTGGGCGGAGATGAGGCCGTCCGCCCTGGCTTTCTCCACCTCCTTCTTCGTGATGGCGGAGCGCACCCAGCTGGTGGCAGAAGAGGTCTTGGCCATGGTATTCTTGGTGGCTAGGTGTTTCACGCGCATCTAATACGCGGAGCGCTTGGGAGCTATGCACGAGAGGCGGAGGAAGAGGAGATCAGCAATGGAGGCGGTGGAGGGAACGAGCTGGTAAACAGTAAAATCCCCCACTACGCCCCTTATATACCTTCTGGGAGAAGGATCGTGGGCTGAGACGTGGCGCAAGGAGCGGAAACGGCAGCCCACTAACGGTCAAAAATCGCGAAACTTACAGTGCTACCCATAAAACGGTTCACACTCATACAGAGTGACGTATTCATTGACGTCATAAAGAAGATGATATAAGAAAGAAGAAGGATGGCGCCGACAAGTGCAAAAATTTATAGACAAGATTATATGTGAAGGATTTTCGATTATAGCCTTGGAGGCTACTACTATCAAAGATATTGAATGCAACTCTTTACTGGAGTGGTGGACGCGTATTCGATGACAAGGTGTTATTAAAGTATCTCGAGTTGAAGTATGATGGACCACACTATATTTTGAGCCTATACTCGAAAAAGTCTTTTTCGACTATAGCCTCGGGGGCTACTCCCATCGGGAGCGCTGAGCGCGCACCCGACGATATTTCTTGGTAAATTATTAGAGTATGAGAAGTGCAGGAGTATTACTCCCATCGGGAGCGAGTTTTATGGTTGTTGAAACCCGAATATTTTCAGTCAAAATTTGACTGCGACATGAGATTCTCGAGTTATGTTATCGCAACACAACTCGAATGCCGTGACTTGTCACGAAGGTAAGACCCCGGGATCCGTCCTGTGTGGCCTGGTATACGCACATGGATGCGCTCTGCTGGTATGTATCCGTGTCTACGACGCGAAGAAAATCCTGGTGGACACACTGGGTACCCTGAGAACCACTGGGACTCGTTCTTTGTAAGTCCTAAATACGGCAAAAGAATGGGTCTGACCGGTATCCCGAATTCAAGTCCAAGGGGATTGAGTTTGAAGTAGGTGACAAGTATCTGTTCCGGTAGTTAACTGACATCTTGATCCGTCAGAGTTGTCAGGCTTGTTCATCAAAACCCCTTGCGAAAAAATATCATGAAAGTAAGTCAAAAGATCAAGTCAAAGATTTGAAGATATGAAGAAATCGAAGAATTGATCAAATCAAAGATTTGAAGATTAGAGATTCAACCAGAATCTGCAATTCTGGTAGAATCTCAGGGGCTACTGACAAGGGTATAGTTAATAGATCCCGTTAGTTGAGTACCCCTGAGGCCCGTTAAGCTAGGCCCAATTGTAATGATAGTCGAATACGAGTTCTTACCGTATATCGATATTGTAATCTGTATCGGACCCTACCCGATCCTCGAGACCTGGCCATCTATATATAGGGGCCCGGAGGGGACAGTGTAGGGCAGATTGAAAGCAAGCCAGGTTGAATACCCAAGTTTACTTTCGATATACACTTATCTCGACTAACCTCTACCTTTGAGTTCATCCGACGCCCTATTCCCCCGATCCTAAGTCCTTCATCTAGGACATTTGTCGAGTTAACCCTTGTCACCTAGTGTAAGAAACACACATGCTCCGTTTGGGCCACTAGTAGGAAAACCCTTATAGGTGGGATGCAATTTTGTGGCGCACTAGCCAGCAGTGCGCCACAAAAATTATTTCTGTGGCGCACCTGGTCTGGTGCGCCACAAAAATATAACATTTCTGTGGCGCACCAAAAGACCATGCGCCACGGAAATTGGGTGGAGCCCACGCCCTGCCAGCCCCAATCATTGGTTCCTCTAATTCTGTTGTGCATCAGGTCCAGTGCGCCACAGAATTAGGACATTCTGTCGCGCATCAGGTCCAGTGCACCACTTTCTTTGGTACTTATTGTACTTACTTTGGTTGATACATAATTGGTGGTGAGGAGAAGCCTCTCCATACTCTCTCCTCCTCTCCAACTCATCGATCGCGGTCTCGTCTCGGTATCGAATCTACAAGGTGAGTATTTGGAGGGGACATGCATGCGCATGTCGATCTTGTGTATGGATGATTGTTGCACGTGAAGCGCTTGTGTGTGTGCCGGTGTGGTGCATGGATGTTTGTCGAGACATTGATTCATTTATGTTTCGGCAAATTTTTGCACTACCCATACATCCTACCTTTAGGAGAGGTCATGCCGAATTTTTCCGCTCTATGTATACCTTTAGGAGAGGTCCATGCATGTGTGTGCATGTGTTGCGGTTCTAATTTTCTGCTCTATGTATACCATTGGCAGACAACCATGGTCCTCTCGATGAGTTCCGCTTGAATTAGTAGATACAAGAAAGACGCGAAGGAGGACATGATTTGGAACAATAGGCGCCAGATAAGATGTCCGTGTCGATCATGCAAACTCGAGCGCTGGATCAACCCTGATTCCGGACAACTGGAGGAGCACCTGCTGAGGCGCGGTTTCATGCAGGACAACCAGGCACGGCCGGCCCCAACAAATGGTGTGCATGAAGACCATGGTGGCGAGCGAGATGATGAAGCACCACATGTCGGCGGAGAATATCATCATGATGAAGAAGTCGGCGGAGAAGATCATCATGAAGTAGAAGTTACCGGCGGAGAAGATCATGATGAAGAAGAAGATTCTGGCGCGACTCCGCTAATTTCGGCCTTGCGGGACTCTCATGTTCAAGATCTGCTCCTCCAGGAGACGAGCAACGACAGAGCTGCATCCAGAGAGAGCCAAGCTGGCGCAAATGGAGAAAGACGGGATGACTCCGATATTTCCTGGGTGCCGTCCGCAGGATACGCGGTTGCATGTAACGCTTGATTGTCTACAGATGAAGACGCAGAACAAATGGACCGATTCCAGCTTCAGCAAGAACATGAAATTCTGGCACGATCGTCTCCCAGAGGGGAACACATTGCCAAGTAGTATCAAGGAGGCCAAGAAAGTTGTGTGCCCTCTTGACCTACCGCACGAAAGATACCACGCCTGCATCAATGATTGCGTGATTTATCGGGGGGGGGAGTACAAGGACATGACCACATGTCCGGTGTGCGGCCACGGACGGTACAAGGTTGGGAACAAGAAGGTACCTCGAAAAGTGGTATGGTACTTTCCTATCACTCCCCGTCTGCAGCGGTATTTCGTGGACCCTAAGGAAGCAAAGCTCATGCAATGGCACGCGGAAAGGGAGAAGCCCGAAGAAGATCCGGAGATGGGCTATATGCTGACACACCCTTCAGACGCTGGCCAGTGGGAAGCATTGGACATCGCCTTCCCTAGGTTCGGGGCCGACGGAAGGAACATCAGGCTGGGTATGAGCACCGATGGACTCAATCCGTTCGGTAACCAGAGTAGCACGCATAGCACCTGCCCTGTGTTTGTATGGCCTTACAACCTACCCCCGTGGCTGTGCACCAAGCAAAGGTACATACACCTGAGTATTCTCATTCAGGGGCCGAAACAACTAGGTGTCGACATGCATTTGTATCTCGGGCTGTTGAAAGAGGAGTTAGACACGTTGTGGAAGACGCCACCCCGTACGTGGGACGCCTACAGTAGAACTTATTTCGATATGAGAGCCGCGTTGATCACGACGGTCACGGACTATCCTGGTTGTGCATACGTATCTGCCCAGGTCAGCCACGGATTCTGTGGCTGTGTGAAGTGCATGGATGAGACCCCGCATCTACAGCTACCAAGGGATCCCGGGTCCTCGAAAACCGTGTACCCAGGTGCTCGAAGGTGGCTTCGCTTGGATCACCCGTGGAGAAAATGCGGTGATCTGTTCAATGGTAAAGATGAGCCCGATGGACCCCCGCGACAGAGGAGCGGCGCAGAAATCGACGATCTTCTAAAAAATTGGAAGGAGTGCCCAGCGCCGGGAAAGAAGCGACCGAAGCCAGAGCCGCTGCTCGGTGTATGGAAAGCGAGGTCTATTTTCCATGACTTGGAGTACTGGAAGGTCCTCCACACGCCCCACAGCCTCGATGTCATGCACATTACGAAGAACGTTACCGAGAGTCTGCTTGGCACTCTTTGCAACTCGGAAAAGTCCAAGGATGGGCCAAAAGCAAGATACGATCTGAAACATTTTGGCATCAGAAAAGCTCTTCAAGCCCCCGATACTGATGACAACGACGACGATGATGATGATGATCAGACGGAAGGGACTCAACGTCTCCGCAAAAGGGCTAAGAAGAACGCGGTGGTGCTTCCTGCTGCCTGCTTCACAATGAGTCCGGAGGAGCTCGAGCAGTTTTTCAGGTGCCTCCTACGAGTGAAAGTTCCTCACGGTTACTCGGGGAATATAAGCAGATATCTGGACGTAGCGAAGAAGAGGTTCACCGGGATGAAGTCTCACGATTGTCACGTGCTCATGACGCAGATACTTCCCGTTGCGATTCGAGGGATAATGGACGAGCACGTCCGTGATACGCTGTTTGGCCTTTGCAACTTCTTTGACATTATCACCAGGAAGTCGATCGGCGTGAGGCAGCTCAAGATGCTACAGGATGAGATCGTGGATATACTATGTGAGCTCAAGATTTACTTCCCGCCCGCATTCTGTGATATATGCATCCATCTCCTTCTCCATGTCGTTTATGACATCAGGCAGCTCAGCCCGATGTTCCTCCACAACATGATGCCTTTCGAAAGGTAGAACTATGTCATGAAAGGATATGTTCGCAACAGGGCCTGTCCAGACGCAAGCATGGCCAAGGGGTTCCTAACCTACGAGTGCATCTCCTTCTGCCATAATTATCTAAGCACCGAGGATGACCAGGATCATGTTGGTCTGCCCACCAGAACGCACCTCGGCAGGCTCGCTGGAGTCGGTCACCGCGAGGGCTACCGCTCAGTCCATGTCGGCATTGTCAATCGACGCGACGACTTTGAAAGGGCTCACCGGGTCGCGCTACAACAGTTAAAATTAGTCGAACCTTTTGTGCAAGAGCACAAAAGCATAATCGAGCAGAATTACATCGATATGGGCCGGCCAAGGAAGATGGGAGACGTAACCAAAGAGCACAACTCCAGCTTCACGCGTTGGTTTAGGCAAAGTCAACTGCTTCAAGCATAGAGCAGAAGGCCTTCTACCGAAGATGAAAAACTCATATACACCTTATCACAGGGCCCCGGGCATAACGTAAGGACCTATCAGGGGTACGACATCAACGGTTACAGATTCTACACCGAGGAAAAGGACAGAAATAGTGAAAATCAAGTGTTCTTGTAGACAGTGTTGGGCCTCCAAGTGCAGAGGTTTGTAGAACAACAGCAAGTTTCCCTTAAGTGCATCACCCAAGGTTTATCAAACTCAGGGAGGAAGAGGTCAAAGCTATCCCTCTCAAACAACCCTGCAATTACGATACAGAAAGTCTCTTGTGTCCCCAACACACCCAATACACTTGTCAGATGTATAGGTGCACTAGTTCGGCGAAGAGATAGTGAAATACAAGTGGTATAGATGATTATGAGTAGTAAATGTAGTATGGAATAAGTATCGCTGCGAGCAAACATGTAACAAAACAGTAAGTAAACGGTGTGCAATGCTTGGAAACAAGGCCTAGGGATCATACTTTCACTAGTGGACACACTCCCAACAAATATAACATGATTGAACAAATAAACAACTTCTCTTCACTATGGTACTCTGAATTACTCTCCTATTGAATAACACTAATCATTGCGTAGTGGCTACAGAAGCACCCCTTAAAGTTCATCAAGTACTTGACAAACACCACTCATAGAGATATCCAAATCAGATCACAACTCAAGATAGATATTATTGCAACTTAGACCAAGTACTAACACGGTGCACACACTGTCAATATTACACAATGAAAGGAGGAATAGATCACTTCAATACTATCATAGCGATAATTATTCTCATAATCCATAAGAGATCACAATCGTAGCCTAGACCAAGTACCACCACGATGCACGCATTGTCACCGTTACACCATGGCAGGAGGAATAGATTACTTTAATAACATCACTAGAGTACACATAATATCTGAATAATAACATCTACTTGTTCAACATGATACCAAGCTCACGATCACATAAAGATCACATCATGGGAGAGAGAGGTGAACCACATAGCTACCGGTAGAGCCCTCAGCCCCGGGGATGAACTACTCCCTCCTCATCATAGGAGACAGCAAGGTTGATGGAGATGGCGGTAAGGTCGATGGAGACGGCGATGGAGACCGACGGAGATGGCTCCGGGGGCACTTCCCCGTCCCGGTAGGGTGCCAGAACAGAGACTTCTGTCCCCCGAAATTCGTCGACGACAGCGGCGGAACTGCGGAACTCTTTCTGGAAATTTGCCGACTCCCTTAGGGTTTTCCGTCCCGAGGCTTCTTATAGGCGAAGGGGCGTCGTCAGGGGGCAGCCAGGGGCTCCTCACACCATGGTGGCGCGGCCAGGGCCTGGGCCGCGCCACCTATGTGTGAGGGCGGCCTCTGGCCCCCCCTCCGGCTCTCTTTCGGTCTTCGGGAAGCTTCCGGGAAAAATAAGACTTCTGGAACTTGTTTCGTCCAATTTCGAGAATATTTCCTGTGTAGCTTTTCTAAAACACAAAAACAGCAGAAACAGGGAACTGGCACTGTGGCGACTTGTTAATAGGTTAGTTCTGGAAAATGCATAAAAGTGCCATGAAGTGTAACGAAACATCGGGTAAATGGTGTAAAAACAAGCATGGAGCATCAAAAATTATAGATACGTTGGAGACGTATCAGCATCCCCAAGCTTAACTCATGCTCGTCCTCGAGTAGGTAAGTGATAACAAAACAAATAATTTTTGAGGTGACATGCACCATCACAATCTTGATCATAAAGGTAAAGCATTGAGTGCTGAGATCAAAGAACTTAAAACATGGGCATGAAAGACATAATCTTGATAGAAGAAACTTAGCAACTATGTTATAAACATGAAAATGAACACAAACAAAAGATCATGAAAATGAAACAATGAAAGTCAAACGTGTGTTCAAATCATAAGTAAAAACATACAAATGGTTTTCAGCTTGTCCTTCATAGAGAGCAAAACATAAATGCATAGGACACCTTCAAGTTTAAGAGGGCGACTAGATACAAATAATTTGAGAACAAGTGAAACCAACAATATGAATCAATCAATGAAAACTTTGGGACAATGCACATTATACTTAGAATGACAACTATACTCTCCTAATGGTGCATAAAGATAGAAGGTGGTGACTCAACATAAAAGTAAAAGAAAGGCCCTTCGCGGAGGGAAGCAGTGATTAAACATGTGCTAGAGCTTTTCATTTGTAAAACAGAGAGATAAAAATTGGTTTTAAGAGGTGGTTGTCTTTGTCAACGACTGGCAATGGGGTTCTTACTATCTTCCATACAAAAATGAAGCAAGTTTTTGAGAGAGAGATTGGCACTTTTGTGCTCTTTTATAAAGCTTGGCACTCTTCCCCACCTTTTTTCCTTTCACAAACCATGGCTAACCGATTCCATCGGGTGCCCACCAACATTCACATACCATGGAGGAGTGCCTTTTTTCTTTTCTTTTTTCCTTTTTTTTGGAATAAGCAATATGGAAGATAGCAAATCCGACCACTACGTCCCCATGAGCTAAAAACAGTGTCACAAAATGAGAAGTATTTTGAAGGTTTTTGAAAGGTAGCACATGAAAATTTACTTGGAATGGCTTACAAATACCATGCATAGGAATTTATAGTGGACACAATGGCAAACTTGGTTTTTGGGAGTTGGATGCACGAGTAGAGCTCATACTCAGTACAAAATGAGGGCTAGCAAAAGACTGGGAGCGACCAACTAAGAGAGCAATAATGGCCATAATTATGCATAGCGACATTAAAAGAATCATAAGATGGCATCAAAAGTCAAAAACTAAATGATCATAAAGGCTATTGGCGACTTTGGAAGAGTCTAACATGTGTGAGCAAGCACCAAGTCAAGCCAAATAAAGCATCAAGGAGAAAACCAAAATAATGCTTCCAAATAATTAAAACAACGCATGATTTTTTCAAAGGCTCATTAAGCAATCTCAGTTATTTGAGACAAGTCATGCTACAGCAAAACCACTAAGCATACTATCAAAAAGACATCAAGCATGACATAAAAAAGCCTAAGCCGCAGTCTACACAAGCTCCTTCTTGTACCACTTTTTTGCATAAAGCTTTTTCTCTTTTCCAACACCATTTGAAATTTTTTAAGACACCTCTTTTGATAAAAACCAATAAAGACCAGAGGAAAAAATACACCTTGATGAAAATATATAACAAGATCTGAACACAAATCAAGGCGAAAATCAAAAGCTAAACGCAGTAGCAGAAGAAGAGAACACTCGTTGAACGATAAGAGTGAAAACTAGAGTGTTCTTGGCAAATGAAAAGCGAGTTCATCTCCTCCAAAAGAAACATGATGTGATCTAACCATTTATTGCAGCAAACAAAACTAAACTAACTAAGAAAACTAAAACAACTGACGCTCCAAGAAAAACACATAGTGCATGAAGCAATAAAAATATAGTGTCTTGAAAGGTGACCTGATTTTTGCCGATGAAGAAGGGGTTCCTCGGGGGCATCCCCAAGCTTTCACGCTTGTACTTCTTGGATATTTCTTGGGGGTGATGCATGGGCATCCCCAAGCTTGAGCTTTTGTCCATTCTTCAACTCATCTCATCATTCTCCAATCCCTACACTTGAAAACTTCCTTCATACAAAACTAAACACAAATCTATTAGCAACATTAGTGTAAGCATAGCATTGAATCAACCCTTTTTGCTTCAGGTTTCAACCTAAAACCACCACATATATAGCATATACTACTGTAGCAACTTCCCCAAAAGTTCCGTGATCAAAAGAACTCAAAAAGAAAGCGATAAAGCGGCAAACACAAATATTGGCAGAAATCTGTCAAAACAGAACAGCTGACAAAGGTCGAATTTTTGAGGTGTTTTCTGTTGCTCAAATCAAAAAGTGTTCAACTAACAAAAGTTTGGATATAACCTGGGGCATATGCACAAGAAATCGCACTCCAAAAGATATACAGAGAATTTATACGAATTTTTACGGTGCAGCACTAAAAACAGTTTCAGGACAGCAACATCCCCAAATCTTACCTCACTCAAATTAGAGGCTTCTCTTGGCACAACAACGAAATAAAAAGGATAAGGAGCGGTTATTACAGTAGTAATAACTTCCAAGACTCAAATAAAATAAAAAGTACTGAAAATAAACAATGGGTTATCTCCCAAGAGTGCTTTTCTTTAACGCCTTTGAGCTAGGCGCAGTAATTTGCAAAGATGCTCATGTGGGCGCCATATAAGAGCTTGAGGCAAAGGCGCCATATAGGAACTTAAAGCAATAGAGAGCATCAAAAAGCAAATGTGAAAGACATTTATATCTGAACCACTTCCTATGCATAGGAATCTTGTAAGAAAATAAATCAACGAGGCACATAGTAGCAAGCATGGATAGATAAAACAAGTGCCACTTCAAGATTTGCAACATAAAGAGGTGAAACTTAATATTGTCGAGATCCATCAAACCATGTTTCCCTCTCTCATAATAACTTTCAGTAGCATCATGAACAGAATTAACAATATAACTATCACATAAAGCATCCCTATCATGAGCCACATGCATAAAAGAATTAATACTCACCACAGGAACAATAGTAGTAGGAGCAGATTCAACAGAATAATTATTCTCATCACCATAATCATCAAAAATAGGAGGCATATTGTAATCATAACTAATTTTCTCCTCAAAAGTAGGTGGACTGAAAATATTATACCCATCATCATAACCATCATAAACTAGAGGACTACTATGTCGCAAAGCATATTCATCAAACATATCATCATAAGAAGGAACATCACATATGGGAGATAAAATATTATCAGAACAAACTTTCTCCACTAAAGCTGGGGAACTAAAAATATTATGCTTAACAAAACCAGCTTCCCCAAGCTTAGACTTTTCCATAGCATTAGCAATAACGGGATTCAAAGCATTCGTACTAATAACATTGCTATGCGAAATAAGCTCCAACGGTTTTTCAATTTTCTCTTCAAATCTAAAATCAGGAAAAAGACTAAAGAACTCTTTGTTTTCCATTAAGCCTAACTAGTGAAAATAAAAACAAGAAACAAAAAGATATAATTGCAGAATCTAAAGGAAATAACTTCGAGCACTCACACAGGGGGATGCGAGTACCTTTTACCTTACCTCCCCGGCAACGGCGCCAGAAAAGAGCTTGATGTCTACGCACGCGTCTGTTCTTGTAGACAGTGTTGGGCCTCCAAGTGCAGAGGTTTGTAGAACAACAGCAAGTTTCCCTTAAGTGGATCACCCAAGGTTTATCAAACTCAGGGAGGAAGAGGTCAAAGCTATCCCTCTCAAACAACCCTGCAATTACGATACAGAAAGTCTCTTGTGTCCCCAACACACCCAATACACTTGTCAGATGTATAGGTGCACTAGTTCGGCGAAGAGATAGTGAAATACAAGTGGTATAGATGATTATGAGTAGTAAATGTAGTATGGAATAAGTATCGCTGCGAGCAAATATGTAACAAAACAGTAAGTAAACAGTGTGCAATGCTTGGAAACAAGGCCTAGGGATCATACTTTCACTAGTGGACACACTCCCAACAAATATAACATAATTGAACAAATAAACAACTTCTCTTAACTATGGTACTCTGAATTACTCTCCTATTGAATAACACTAATCATTGCGTAGTGGCTACAGAAGCACCCCTTAAAGTTCATCAAGTACTTGACAAACACCACTCATAGAGATATCCAAATCAGATCACAACTCAAGATAGATATTATTGCAACTTAGACCAAGTACTAACACGGTGCATACACTGTCAACATTACACCATGAAAGGAGGAATAGATCACTTCAATACTATCATAGCGATAATTATTCTCATAATCCATAAGAGATCACAATCGTAGCCTAGACCAAGTACCACCACGATGCACGCACTGTCACCGTTACACCATGGCAGGAGGAATAGATTACTTTAATAACATCACTAGAGTACACATAATATCTGAATAATAACATCTACTTGTTCAACATGATACAAAGCTCACGATCACATAAAGATCACATCATGGGAGAGAGAGGTGAACCACATAGCTACCGGTAGAGCCCTCAGCCCCGGGGATGAACTACTCCCTCCTCATCATAGGAGACAACAAGGTTGATGGAGATGGCGGTGAGGTCGATGGAGACGGCAGAGACGGCGATGGAGACCGATGGAGACGGCTCCGTGGGCACTTCCCCGTCCCGGCAGGGTGCCGGAACAGAGACTTCTGTCCCCCGAAATTCGTCGACGGCGGTGGCGGAACTGCGGAACTCTTTCTGGAAATTTGCCGACTCCCTTAGGGTTTTCCGTCCCGAGGCTTCTTATAGGCAAAGGGGCATCGTCAGGGGGCAGCCAGGGGCTCCTCACACCAGGGTGGCGCGGCCAGGGCCTGGGCCACGCCACCTATGTGTGAGGGCGGCCTCTGGCCCCCCTCCGGCTCTCTTTCGGTCTTCGGGAAGCTTCCGGGAAAAATAAGACTTCTGGAACTTGTTTCGTCCAATTCCGAGAATATTTCCTGTGTAGCTTTTCTGAAACATAAAAACAGCAGAAAACAGGGAACTGACACTGTGGCGACTTGTTAATAGGTTAGTTCCGGAAAATGCATAAAAGTGCCACGAAGTGTAACGAAACATCGGGTAAATGGTGTAAAAACAAGCATGGATCATCAAAAATTATAGATACGTTGGAGACGTATCAATATGCAGTAAGCTTATGCAAATTATCTTCATATGTTTCTCGAACAGTTTTACATGTCTGTCTGAATTTTGCCAAGTAGCCACTGTCAAACAGCATCCTTCTATTCAAATTTAGTACAATTTCATTGTATATCTGAATTTCTAAAAGTACTACTGTCACACGGCATACCTCATGTATTTGCTGCTGGTGGAGATCAGTGCTGGTGTGTTTTGCTGCTGGTGGAGAGTGTTATATGCTGTTATATGCTTATGAGATATTTTGACCATAATCTGCTGTTATATGCTTATGAGATGTTATATGCTGGAGAGTGTGCTGGTGTGTTTTGTTGCTGGTGGAGATCAGTGCTGGTGTGTTTTGCTTGTGTTATATGCTTATGAGATGCTGTCAAGTGTGGATGAATAATATGAGTTGCCCGTTTCTCCCGAAGTGTTGATTCGCTTCCATTTCGGTTGAGAAATGGGCACTCCTAGGTAGAAAAATTAGCAAAAGTCATGCCGAAATTTTGAATTTTTTGGTTGCATTATGTACTAACTATTTGCCTCTTTTGAATGAAGTGCAAATAAACATGTCGGGCACTTCTAACCCTAAGAGCCAGGAGGAAGTCGCCAGAGAGGCCAACAAGGAATGGTGGGAGGAATACGATGAGGGAGAGGGCCGGGGGGGTGCCGCCAATCGCGGCGATGAGGAAGAGAGCTGGGGGCCGCCTCCGAGAGTGGCGATGAGGAAGAGGGCTGGGATGACGCCGCCGAGACCGGTGAAGAGACCACCGACTGCACGGAAGGTGATAGCGGCGGTAACCCTGAGGAGGCCAAGAAGAAGAGGAAGGCGAAGAGGCCAAGGGCGGATCGGGGGCCGCAAGTGCTAGCCAACATCACCGATCCTTTCACGTTGGTCTCCGAAAGTGGCCTACCCTTGGAGCCTTCTAAGGTTGCCAAAGGGTACGCGATGCAACTAGGGTGCATCGTCCGTGAAACCGTGCCGCTCAACACTCAAGACCTCAGAAGCGAGGCCAACGCGGCTTTGGCCGCAACCCTCCTCCAGAAGCTTCACCAACGATACACGTTCCCACAGCCGTTCAATAAAAAGGTGGACTCTTTAGCTCTCACGAAGATGAGCACCGCCTTGAGCAGCTGGAAAACCCGGCTGAAGGACAAGATCAAGAAAGGTAAAAGCTGGGAGCAGATAAGTCGCAAAGACCCGACGCTCTCTAGAGAAGACTTCGAAGCATTCAAGTCATCCTTAGAGACTGACGAGGCTAAAAAATGGACCGCCTGGGGGAAGAAAATGCGGGAATTGAACCTAGGGGCTCACCGTTGTGGAAGCGGCGGTTACCGAGGAAAACAGCCCACTTGGGACAAGGAGGATGCCGAGATGATACGTCTGGGGAAAGAAAACCCCTGGCTAAAAATCGCGGATTTACAGACTAGGAACTATGTCCGGTCCCGCTACTACTTAGACTGGGAGACGGGGGAATTTGTTACGGATTACCCCGACGTGAAGAAGTTTGAGAAACTCCTGGTAAGGATAGTCTATATTATTATTGCGCTGATCTTATTAAGCAATGAAGCCAAATGGGCTAACCTTAAGTTCCTTTGTCTGAAGGATGATGAGTTGAAGGCTAGTTCTACGGCTGGCCCGTCGTCCCAGGGGTCGATGGAACCGTGGGACACGCCTTTCAACAGGGCGACGAACGCATACAAGGAACGGGACCTGGACAAGCCACCGACGTTGGCTGGCCGTGTGTCCGGCTTTGGCACAAGTATGAAGGTATCCGAGTACTATGGATCGGATGCCAAGACGAGAAAGGAGAGGAGGTCGACTAAGGATAAAGCCGAGGTTCAGGAGCTGAAGAAGAAGGTGGAGTCACTAGAGAAGATAGTGGACCTGACCGAGATGAGTAAGTTAGTGGACGAGAAGCTACAGGAGAAGCTCCGGCAGATCATCCCCCCTGGGTTGATGGAGGGGTTAGCTGCTTGGAATGCGGCAGGTCAACAGGGGCCGATATATGTGCCCAGCGTCAGCGGCAGTAACTCAAGTCACCAAGTGTCGCCGCTGGTGACCCCGACGCCGCCGCTCCACCTGGTCGCATCGACGCCCCCAACCGCGGAAGCTGATAGGGTGGCGGTGCCTGATAATGCACCCGAGAGTGAGCGGCCCGGCGCCGGCACCGACGCCCTTGTATCGACATTAGCAGAGATCAATGCCGTCAAGAAGGTAACTCATTAGTTAGTCCTCTGCGTCATCTTCTTTAACTATATATGCCTTGCGCTGATCTTATCCAACATGCCCCTGACTCAGGACGAACCTTGCATACTCCTGCATGTGGTGGAGCCCGGCGGCAAGTTGATGGATGTTGCTAGCGGCACTGTCATGCCCAGCCGAACTATGCACCACAGAAACATTGCAGATCATTTGATGAAGGTGAAGTTGGCAATGGTAGTGCCGGAGTACCACAACCTCCTCCCCCCAATCAACCTCCGGGCGCAGAGGAGGACGACGTTATGGTCCTTGGGAATTGCATCGGTTGGCTTATGACATGGCCGAAGAACCAGATTCGTCTGGGGGGGGGGTCTTCCGAGTGTCAGGCGCAACATCGGCGCCACCTTCCCTATCATCTGGCCCAAGGTCGTCCGACCCGGCGTCGGCCCCACCATTAAGGAACCGGCGGTCGCCGCCGCCACTACCCTGAAGGAACCGGCGGTCGCCGCCGCCACCCGAAAGGAACCGGCGGTCGCCGCCGCCACTACCCTGAAGGAACCGGCGGTCGCCGCCGCCACCCGGAAGGAACCGGCGATCGTCGGCACCACCACACACCACCAACAGCTGTTGGGAAAGCTACCGCAACGACCGTCGACCAAACGCAAGGTACGCCAAGCGGCGGCATCGCAACCGCCACCACCTAACTTCCAGGACATGGCGCCACTTGATGGCAACGATGATGATGATGATGACATCGATGCCTACATCAACACTGGCGCCTGCAGCCAAGATATGTACATGCCTCGTATGGATGAAGAAGCCTTCCGCACTCACGGCGATCAACTTGGTCGTCCCACTACAGTCACGCAGCGCCTGACCTTCACGGGTTTTTCTCTGCAAGACACTCCTCCGGAGGCTGGCAATCCAGCTCAAGTCAAGCCGGCTACCATTTTCATCCCTAACACGCTGTATAAGACGATCATCGGGGAGCCACGCGAATCAACCCCAGCATCCCAAGCAACCCCAGCACCCGAAGCTCCACCATCAGCACCACCACCAGCACCCCAAGCAACCCAAGCACCCGAAGCACCACCATCATCACCACCAGCACCCCAAGCAACCCCACCATCAGCACCACCAGCACCCGAAGCACCCCTAGCAGGTCAGGTGAAGAAGCCAAGGAAGAGAGGAAATAAGAAGGGCGCATCTTCGAGCCAGACTCTTCCTAAGAAGATGCGGGCCGACGACATGGTACCACGGACACCGGGTGGCTTGCCCCGGCTTCATGAAGCTGGTAAACTGATACTTCCTGAGGACCTCGAACACCTCGCAAGTGGACCAATGATCAGTTTGCAGCAAAATATTCAATTTCTAGAGTCCCTCCTTCTTAAAGACAAGGATCCAAATTACCCGGTGTTCACGGTCAAGGTGCCAGCAGCAGACCCGAACTTCGTCCAAGCATACCCCGCGGATATCTTCTTCATAGCGTTCGAGGATGTCTTCAATCTATTTCACTGGAAACGGCTCGACTATAACTTGGTTCGCCTATACGCAATCAATCTTCAGATGAAGATCAAGAGAGAGAGACCCCCCAACGTCGCGGTAGCGGATCCCTACTACATGCACGATAGCCAGCTGGTGGATGGCTCAAGCACACGGACCACAGCGGTGCGGTACCTCCAGAGCTTCATGCTCATGAACAAAGAGAAGAACACCATTCTTCTGCCTGTCTTTCCCGAGTAAGTACACATTCGCTCCCGGCCGTCGTAACTTATGCTTTCTTATATATTTCTTCCATTGCCGATCCTTTCCAACATTCCATTTAAATTGCATGTGTTGAGCAGGGACACATACTGCACACTCGTCGTCCTTTGCCCGAAGTGGTCACTAGCCCAGTATTTCAACTCGTCGAGTACGACGAGGAAGAAAGACTACAACAGAATAAGGAGTGTTCTCGATGAGGCTATCCTTTTCTACTCCAAAAATGGAGGCATCTTCCACGAGAAGGGGAAATTTATCAGGCCGGACACTAAAGAGCACGGGTTCAAGCACGTGATCAACTTCCCTTGCATCAAGCAGCCAGATGATAGCATGAAGGAGGCCTTCTATGTCCTCCATCACCTTAAAGGGTTTGTCGCGGATGCAGAGATGATGCGTTTGCCACCTAGTAAGCGAGACCCCCCAAAAATGGCGGGGGAGATCAGCGATGCTGATCTTAGAGAAGACTTCCATCGCATCTAAGTAAAGCTGTCGGAAATTATCGTAGAAGATGTATGCAACAGATCGGGGCTCTTACACCAACTCAGAGGGTTGTGTAAGAGGGATATAGAAGACCGCCTACATAGGCAGGGTGATGGAAAGACGTGGACAACGAAGGACATGTACAAACCCTTCCCGGAGCCCATGAACAAGACGTCTCGTTGATCGAGAGGCCGGTGTGCCTACCATTACTTTTAATCGATGGACAATGTGTGTACTGTGTTGTAAACTAAACTTGCTTAATGTCGTTGTTGGACTTCAATTACTATTGTAGTCGATGTCGTTGAACTTGATTACTTATGTGATACCGATGCTATATGACTTTTAGGTTTATTATTATTTCCTTGCTTTAATTCTTGTGAATATGTATGCATGTGAACCCTCTAATTCTTTCCATTGCATTATATACTAATATGCCTTGTGTCCATAGAGATGACGTGGTACGTCGTGTTCGAGGGGCGGGTTCCAGGAGTCTACGAGGAGTGGGCGGACTGCAAGAAACAGGTGCACAAGTTCAGCGGCAACTGCTACAAAGGCTACCCGACTCAACAAGAGGCGGTTGCCAAGTGGAGGAAGCACCAGTCGAACAAGAGCAAGATGAAGACCTTCGTTGTGCTCCCGCTCTTGCTCACCATCGTCGCAGCGGTACTCTATTTCATCCTAGTGTAGGCGGCGGCCGGTGTCACTTCATTTGTATCTTGAGATGATGCACTTAATTTGCATGGATTATGAGTTGTATGGAGATATATATGTATGATGAGTTGTATATGCATAGAGCTATATGAAATCTATTAATATTCTATATGAAATGTGTTGTGTATGGAGATATATAATTGTGCTATATTATATCTGTTGATATATCTGTGTACTGCTATATTATATCCGTTAAAACCTGTATATCTACACCAGATAGAAAAAATTCTGTATAAAACCTGTACTATTTCTGTGGTGCAGTAAAATTTAATTCAGTGGCGCACCTAATTCTGTGGCGCACCATGCCATAATGCGCCACGGAATGCTTTATTTCTGTGGCGCATATGGAATGGTGTGCCACAGAATTCCTTATTTCTGTGGCGCATGTACTGATGCGCCACAGAATGCTTATTTTTATGGCGAAGATTCTGTGGAGCACCACCCATGCGCCACAGAATACATATATTGGTGCGCCACAGATGAGGTTTTCCCTACTAGTGGGCGCTCCTTTTTTTCAAAAAAAAAACCCACAGTATTCCAAGTAAAACGAAGTGTTTCATTGTCAAGCGATAGTTTTAGAGAATATTCTAGTTATTAAAAAAGAGTTCGAGACTACAATTTTCAATGCGGAAAACATATCGATGAAGAGTAGTAGCTCTGAACCTTTTCCTCTGTGTTTCAACTTCGGTCACTTATTATTGGCGGGCAGCACACAGGAGTACAATTTTACAACTCACGGTTACGTGGCGAGGACAAGAATACACGGTTGCAGGTAGAGGGATGAGGGCTTTTAGGTGAGGCTGCGAGAGCGGCTCATAACAATGGACAGCCGCGCAGGCGCAGGTCGGAGTAGGTATGGTACCATGTACTCATGCCATGTTCCAGACGATAACTTTTTTTTTTTTTGAACATAGACGATAACATAGTAGTGCTCGGTGGAGAACAGCGCGTTCCCTAGGTCCAAACTACAGTTCTCGTCACCGCTCGCTCGGAACTACAGTACTGTTGTCGTAGCGGTACAACATGACACGATCAAGCTACTACATCTCAGGTGCGAACAAATTTCCTCGGAGCTAATTCAGACCGATCATGATGTGGTCATCGGGAATATGCTCCTCGAATGCCGCGCGTACGCGGCAGAAGCAGCTGGGGGAGAGCGCGCGCGTGCAGCTCGGCAACGCGGACTCATCGTCCTCCACCCGCCGAGTGCGACGTTGGCCGCTAGCTGCTCCATGCCATGTCGGTAGCTCGCTGGGCACTATCTGTCTTCGAGTGCCCAAGTGGCCGCCCGCAAGCACAGGCAACTCTGGAGCGCGCATGGTTCTCCGTCCGAGCCGGTGACAGTGAGAGGCAGCTGGTCTAGCCTCTAGCGCCGGAGAACGGAGCCGCTCGCGTTTCTTCAGTTCAGGGCTGGGTTAGATCTGCATCATCGTGGATGTTCCCTAGCAGCTTCATTCATCGAACTCCACGCATGTGGCAAGCAAGCTTCATCGTCCAACTCTAACGGGTCTTGGACACACACGCAAGGGAACGACTAAACTAATCTGTCCAGTTTTAACAATGTTATCATCACCCCTGCGCAGCATGCAGTTCCGTTATCTGAATACATCATCTACCCACGTGGATTCGGAGCATTCGAGATCGACCCGGTCTTCCATTCCCACAGGCATCTCTGTCGGCGACACTGAAGATTTTCACTCACTTGCAATATTTTTTACAGACAGTCCATACAACGATCGTCACGAGGGCGTCATGGCTGGACCACCTCCACCTGGGTTGGTGATCGGTGCTTGGATTGCGCGTGCACCCCGCCTCCAACTCCGGCAGCAGCTAGTGCGACAACGACGAGCGGCCAAGACTCGGGAGGGTGCGCTCTCGCATGTGAACCTGACCTTTATTCGGTTAAGTCCACACTTCACACTGTAGTGCCACCGAGCTCTCACTCTCTGTCACTCACTCATGACAGCTTGGACCCTTGAGCATATTCAGACCTTGGATCACGGCGCTCCAATCCATCGAGTCAATAGATTCAGACGACAAGGACATATCGCATTCGCTGCTGACTCAAGCATACCTGCATCGGCAAAATTCGCTGGGCAGAATTGAACAAGCATACGCGTCGGCTTGTTTTTCACCAGAGATGGTAGGATAAGATCCTATACTTCATACGGATTCAGTGACCATATCGATGATCGATTGATTGCGTAGGTGATGGCAAGGTTTGTTAGCTCTGAACTTTTGCCATTTTATTGATCGTCTCGGTGATGGCAAGGTTTGTTAGCTCTGAACTTTCCCCATTTTCATCGGTATGCAAGACTGGGAATCAAGCCTAGATCTCGCACTGTAGTACCAACCCCACATGCATCCCTGCCGCGCCTGTGAATGTGATGCATGCAGTAACATGGTGCGCCAACTCCATGTGCAACCTGCGCAGTACGTGACACTGGGGAAGAAGAATAGACGAGATGAGATCTGAGCAAGGACAGGGAATTCAAAAAGTTTATCAATCAAGCTAATCATTTTTGCCAGTTGAAAACTTCTTGCTCTGCCAGATTCTTCTCTCCGGGGTAAATATCACATGATCCCATATTTTATATGGTACCATATTCCCACTCTTTAAAAATCAAATTTACAAGTTTTAAAAAAAATTCAAAAAAAAATTGTTAGCGTTGAGAACATGTGTGCCTACAATCCCTATAATTTACAGAACCCAATTTAACATATACATGGAGAAACTAAAAAGACAAATCTAACATAAACATTGTCATAAAAAGACAAAAGCACAAATGTCACTATTCACATGCTGATTTGTCTTTTTTGTTTCTCCGTATATATTTCAAACTTGGTTCTGAAAATTATAGAGATCGCAGACACATATGATGTGAGATCATATAATTAGTTTAAAAAAAATTGAAACTTGGAAATTCGAATTTTTAGACGTGGTAGCATGGTATCATATAAAGTGTTGGATTATGTGATATTTTCCCCTTCTCTCCGACAGATCAAGGGAAGCAAAGAACTTCAGGCTACCCATGTGTTCAGTAATGCTGATGTGCAGTGCATGCATCAGTGGGCTATATCAGTAACAATCTCAAGAACTAGGCAACAATGTGCAGGAAACTTTGAACAATGCTGTTACTGAACAAAAGAAACACTTGCATACTTACAAAATTCTTGTTCAGCCGCCAGAGGATATGCACAAACCTACTAGTTTATACAACAACCTATTACTCCCTCCGACCCATAATACTCTTTGCTAATATAAATGTATCTAGACACATTTTAGTGATAGATACATCCATATTAGTGAAGAGTAATATGGATCGGAGGGAGTACATCACATTCACATTACATTGTATAAGAACAAACAACAACAGATTTCGCGAATGTACAGTTGCATTGTTTTTGCTTCACCAGTTTCCCTCGGCACACAGAGGGCAACACCAAACGGTGATCTATGGGTCCTGTACATGACCCTTCTAAGTTCCTTGTGGAGGTCCATTCAGAGTGGAGCTTCCACCGTTATCTCGTCTCAGCCTCTTAAGGCCTCTGAATTAGCTACTTACTTGACATGTTAATTTGTTAGATCCACAGTCATATCTCGCATCAGTTTTCCTTGGTTTTCCTTTGCTGCACGAAAAAGGAGACGAGAATTTTAGCATCGGAGAGTAATTTCAATGTGAATACATGTTGGCTTGTTAGTTTTAATAAGGAGTAGAACTGTCAAAATATATATATAGTGAGAAAAGACAGTTAAAACGATTATAACTTTTTTTTGCGGGTAAACGATTATAACTTGCTTAACCATTAAACAACAGTACAGTATAGTCCAGGGTGGCCGGAGGTTTATCCTCCTTTTGGGAAAAAGAAAGTAGTCCTGGGTAAATTGGCTGTTATGGAATGAACTATGCTACTTTGTATTCAAATGTGTAATGCCAGTTATGAGGGCAGTTCTTTCTCTGGGGAGGTATCTCGTTTCATAAACTCAGAAACATTATTGATTGCGTACAAACCTCAACGATAAAGTATAAAATGTAAGTACTTACAGGATGATTTTGACTAACATACTTCCGAGCTCCTTCACAAGAGGAGGTATGTCGGGCACTAGTTAAGGCGCGGGATAGGCGCCGGAGAAGTACTTCTATGTGATTGTAGATGCTGCAGCATGTAGTCACAATTAGCACATAGCACACATGAAGGCATAACGAGAGCTAGACTACATGATTTTACAATTTCCCTTGGCCAGAAATTACAAACAAGCCAGTCTGGAGGAAAAGTCTGAACACAACATAAAAACCTCTACAAACACAGGTGTTCGCATCATTCAGTTTGTCTACATACAAGCGATATGGAACGTTACCTGAGCCGATGCCTGTTGCATGTTGAAAAGAAGGCAACAAAACCATACAAAATGCTCCGGACTGCTCGGAAAATCTAAGAAAAAGAGCCAAAGTAAGTTACATATTATACTACTTGGAGAGAAAGGATCAGTAGACTAGCAAGATTATTAGCCATGCCAACAAATTTATGTTACCTGATACAGAAGATCTTTCCAGAGTGACCCCCAAATGGTAGTTTCGGATGTAAGCCCAGGTGCTCTGGATGCAGACCCAACTTGATACAATGAACTTAATGTTGACCATGTCTGCTTTAACATATCAACAATATCATCAAAGAAGTCCGCTACAAAACTTGCTAGCGCAACGACAAGTCGGAAAGGCGCAGCTAGTATCTCTCCAAAGAACCAAATTACAGGGTACAGAATTGAATTGGCTGCAGTCGACAAAAGTAGTGGTAAGGCATCAAAACACATACACAACAGAGAAAAGAAACAGAAGTTTGGGAGGTTATAGCAACCATACCTATATTAAACATAGTACTGAAGATAAACCAAAATGGCCACATGATCATCTGTACTGTACTGATAACTGCACTGCACGATGTCTCCATCACCATCATTATAGCTGAACTTAGATATTCGACTGTTTCAGCACAAATATTCCATAGTGGCAGCGTAAATTCAAGAACCTCCAAAAGTGGACCCATAACCGGCTTTGTCAAAACACTAAGAACAGACTTGGTAGCACGTACAATCTTAAGAGACCATGTAAAAGCCTGCTCGAAATGGTGCAGAAAAAGCATGGTTCCGAGATACTTAAGCCTCGAGATCATTTCCCATGTCTCAATCCAATCAAACAAAGGACCAAATAATCTTGAGGCAGTTGCCTTCAACATCGGGACATTCTTGTAGAGGTCATAGAATCCTATAAGAACAGTAATTAATGAAATCAAGACATATAATGCTCTGGCGAGAGGACACATCCATGGGCGATATATCTTGCAGAACACTGGATATGACTGAAGAAAAATGACCCATGAAGGAAGGCCATACTCAAGTAATGTTAACAGCCTCACATCAGACAGTATAACTTCCTTTAGTCTGAACGGCAAATCACCATCATTGAACCGGAACAAGATTAACACATCTGTATATGTGCTAGGCTCAACCAACGGCTTGCCACAGTCATTATCGCTGCAACATGATGAAGATGAATATCTTGGCGAGGTCACAAATTCCGAGTATGGTTCTTCAGACATGTTACTTCCAGAATCAGATCTTATTATCTTTCTTCTCTTGTAAGGCCCAGAGCAAGGTGGTGGGGTGTATGCTGAGCTTGTGAAACTTGATGCCACCCTAACACATTGAACATCTCCGGAATGATCATCGCTTTCTGCACTCTCGCTGTCCCAATCAGGTGTTAAAAAGTCATCCAGGGCATCATAAAATACATCACCTGCAACAGCAAGCATATGAATAGATTGCACTTGCAGGCAGGAATAAAGGAACTCAAAAGACAAATCATTCAAACTTTTACCTTTAGGAGAGATGCTGTTCAAATAATCTTGTAAGATCTGACACTCAGAGTAATTTCCTGAGAACCAAGAAGTGATTAAAGATGAAGCTTGATTGACACTATCGAATTCCCATCTCTTCATTATTTTAGCTTCAATGACCATTGATGTATCAGTCTACAAAAGCACGAAGGGAAGTAAGTATGGATGATTCCTTTGAAGTCGTCAACGTGATATTCAATGAAAACTATCAACATTACACAGCAATACCTGAAGTTCATTCAAATAATTAATGCCACGCACGTCAGCCCAGTCTACCTCAAAGACGATAAAACCATATAATGTCCGATGCAGTTCCCTATTCAGCAGGCGAGAATCCTTCAATTTATTGACTTGAAGCTTCTTATTCCGCATGGCATCATCAATCAGAGTATACCATCTGGATGATGGATTCCATGAATCTGGAGCAGATACTGGGCCTTCTGAAAATACAAGCTTCTCTCCAGCTTCATCTCTTTTTCTCCTAGTTCTAGTGTTCGCGAAAGGAGAAAATCTTGACTGAAGCACAAAATGGAACAGTAAGAGATACTTATCCAAGCAAGAAAGAGATACTTCTGTATACACTTATGTGAGCTTATGCGTATACAGTTATCGTATGAATTAAAGAGGTGGTGGTGCATAAAGAATAAAGTTGACCTTAGTAACCATCAACTGCCACAGGTGAGCAGGTTTTGTGTTCTGGTCTAGCAGCCATGGGCGGTTGTCAAGGAATATGAGGAACTTCTTGGTATCAAGGCACAGAAATATAGTAAGTTCTGCAAGATATGACTGTAAATCCCTGCATAGAAGAAAGCAACTGTTGTTCAGTTATACCTGATTGATGAAGAGTGTTGCAGAAAAAAATCTAAATTTACTAATGCATTATAATCAGGTTACTAGATGCTATGTGGAAAAAGAAGAAAAAACAGATTGTCGGTTGTGTAACATGTAACACCTACACATCTGCATATTCTAAAATAGTTCCAATTAACATTGCAAAAAACATATGGAAATTTCTTACAAACTACTTTTCATGAAAAATACTACTCCCTACATGTCTAAATATAGTGCATGTAAGTTTTTTTCTTGAGTCAAATGTGGTAAGGTTTGACCAAGTTTATAGGAATATCAACATCTATAGTAATACCAAATAACCACAACATAAAATATATTTCATGATGGATCTAATGGTGTTGACTAGGTATTATAGATGTAAACTATTTTTTCTATAACATGGTCAAAATTTACACAGTTTGACTTAGGACAAAACTAACATGCACCATATTTGACATGGAGAGAGTACCATTTATTAATCCAACTGTCCAACCTTGTAGAACCTTTCTTTTGTATCTATGACAGCTATGGTAGGGTAGAAAACACCTAACCATTCAAGATAATTCTTGAGTTCTTCATGTCGTGCAACGAAAAAAATATATTACATATTCCAGTATTTTCAATTCCCACAGGATTCACTATGCCTTGACATTTAATTCCAACGAATCTAAACGAAAGAAGGTGACACAAAAGTAAGAGGCCTAAAAGTAAATCCTAATGATGCTGAAGAGATAAACGGCATTGCACCTTGGCTTTGCTACAAGTATCATATCTCAGAACACAGGCACGGTGAAAGGTGATAAAAGGTGTGCAAGTATTACACCTTCCCACTGCTACACAATTTTGACAATCAATTGCTTTATATGGCAAAAATTCCCAACAATTGGGGTTTCCCTTGTACTGACTAGGTAAGGTTGTCACTGTTTTACCCTATTCCATAAGAAAGTAAATGCTAGACTGAAGGGCAGTACCGAATGAAACATCTCCATCAGACAATTCAGTTACATGTTGGGACTTTCTTCCCCAAGCAATCGAAACAGATAATCAGTACTTTGAGATTATTGGCAGTTTCCATTCCGTTAGGAACTGTTATAACAAGATGGACTGTGCCCACTAACGTAATTGGATAGACTTTCCCCTTTGCTTCTATATCGTGTTCTATTACCCACACAAACAGCATATTCCACCACAGCACAATGGCAAGTAACAGCTGAAATTTGGGCCAATCAATCACCATTCCACCGCAACACGCATTGACAAAGAGAACATGAAGAGAATATTCCATGGCAAGAAAGATCACAAGCTCGTAGAAATTTTCTTTTGTATCCATGACAGCTATGGTAGGGTAGAAAACACCTAATCCTTCAACAAGAGTTTTCCATGTGGTGCAACCAAACAACTTCTACTACATATTCCAGCATATTCAATTCCTGTAGGGTTCGAAATGCCATGACATTCAATTAGTGTTTTCTCAAGAGGCCAACACTTAAAGTATGAATCTAAAGGAAAGAAGGTGACACACAAGTACAGGCTTAGAAGTAATTCCTAAACGATGCTGAAGAGATCAACGGCGTTACACTTTGGCTTTGCTACAAGTACCATATCTCCAAAAGAAGGCAGGGTGTGAGGTGGTAAAAGGTGTATAAATTGCAGTATCAGTCTTATGTATTAACACGTCCCCTTTGCTACACGATATCAACAATCAAACTCTTTATATTGCAAAAAATTCCCATCAACCCCTTTCCTTTCTACGTGACTACGTAAGGTTGTCACTGTTTTACTTTCACCCTATCCCGTGAGAAAAGTAAATGCTAGACTGAAGGGCAGCACAGAACGGAACACCTCCATCAGACAAGCTACCCCAGTCCCCTTATCTGTTTTTCTTGTCTATTTCTCAAGAATAGCATGGTGGAACTTTCTTCCCCGAGCAATCCAAACAAATAACCAGTACTTTTTTTGCCAGCTTCCATGCCGTTAGGAACTATTGCAACCGAAGGGGCACTGTGCCCACTACTAAATCTAATCGAACGAACGTTGCTTCCTCTGCTGCCACGCTCTGCTACCCACCACACAAGCAGCATATTCCGCAGCAGCAACTGAAATTCTGGCGAAATCAATCCCCATTCCACCGCAACGCCCATTGCTACCGAACCAGAGTCAACCCGGAGAGAAATTTCCAGCGCAAGAAAGATCACAAGCTCCACCCACAAGCATCCCCGGAAGAACGATATCGAATCGATACGTACCCGATTTGCAGGCTGGTGAGCGGGAAGAAATGCCGCCTGGCGCCGCCGCCCGCCATCTCGCCGCCCGCTCCCTGCACGAAGGCGCGCCAGAATTCCCACATCCGGGGTTCAGATCAGAGGACGGGAAACCAGAGAGAGCAAACGCGAATCGAGAGAATAATAATGGGGGGAGAGCAGAGCTCCGCGTTCAAATAGTACCTGCGCCGAGGTGGTCAGAGGCGTCATCGTCCCATGCGCTTGTCCGCATGCCAAGGTGGCCTGGCCGCAGCAGCGTTAATGGCAGCTCCTCCAAGTCTAAAGACCGCCGCCTAACCGGTCTCCTCCTTCCCTCCTACGCGACACGAAATCGCCAACGACCTCCTTAAATACGCCCGCCTGCAGCCGCGCCCGCGAGAACTGGGTGCCAGGCGCTCCGCCGGCGACGAGGCGGGGGCCGCCGGTGACCGGACGACGGATCGCGGCGCGGCGGGGCGCCTCCGCGGCGGGCGTCAGAGACACGCACGGCGCGGCGCGGTGGTATCAGATTCTGGTGGGAGCCGAGCCTTCTTCGTTCTTCCCCTCTCCAGGTAAAAAAAACCAACAACCTCTGGCCGCGTGGGGGCGAGACGGTTCGTGATATCTTCTGGCTCTCACAATGACGTGTGGGGCCCACCTTAGCGGGTCCCGGATGTCGGGCCGTTACGATTTTTTCAGGACGCGGGTGCGTTCCGCGCGGGGCGATGCCGATGGCGCGAGCTTTCACGGACTGGCTGACCGGTGGACCCTCCTGTTGCGTGCGCCCACACGGCAATGGGTCGCCCCGCGTTGAAGCAAACGGAATACTGCTAGAGCTCAGCCATACGCGGCTGCCGATGACTCGTGGGTCCCATATAAAATTGACCCACATGTCGGCAAGGGTTGCGATCGTCTGCGCCGAGGGGTGACACGTCAGCGCTGCGGATGTGATCTTGGGCGGACGCGTGTCCAAGTGTGGTCTTGGGAGCGGGGATTCTATGCGCTGACGTGGTGTTGGGTGTTCGGACAGGTGCACGGGGGTCCGTTTCGAGTGCGATGTGGGGACACGCAAGCGGGATGGAAAACGGCGTGGGCGTGACGCCTCGAGCGCCGTGTAACGGGTTTTATTGCGGCCGATAATTATAGTTGGCCAGCGGCAGCAGCACGGTAGAGTATGGCCCGGAGGCAGTCAATGAGGCGTGGGCCTGCTTTGCGCCCAGTTTCTTTTTCTTTTCATGATCGTAAAGGTCAAGCACTCTCCGTACCGTAGGAGTAGCTCTTTTACCTCTAGTTATATAGATTTTTACTGTGCAGTAACAAAGCATTTCTAGAAATAGTGTTTTGGCTCCTGGGGCATATTTTTTTTATTTGAATAAAATATTTTGATATATTTAAAATATCGGAAAAACTCAAACGAACAAATTCGCACATACGTCTT
The DNA here is from genome assembly GCA_007115705.1 of Dactylis glomerata. Taxonomy (NCBI): domain Eukaryota; kingdom Viridiplantae; phylum Streptophyta; class Magnoliopsida; order Poales; family Poaceae; genus Dactylis; species Dactylis glomerata. The sequence goes on along the minus strand of QXEO01000364.1, from coordinate 572,301 downwards.
CACAAGTTACATGCGCACAAAGTCGTTTCACGAAAAATCGACCTGTCATTTAGCCTACGTAAAAAAGATAAATTTGATGCTAAAAATAAGGTATTTTACAATACATGTTTTGTCCTTTTTTACATCGACCATATAAAAAGTCAGGTTCTGCGAAACTTTACGAAACACACGTGGATTATGGAGACGTACACGTGAAATTTTTTATTGGGATTTTTTAACACTTCAAAATTTCTTTTTTTTTGGTATAGGGAGCATATGCACCTATCAGCCAAATTAAATTTCCAAGCACTTAGTCAAATAAAATAAGGGACGCGGTGTTTTGGCTCTGCGTGCGTATGCATCATTTATTTCAAATACAGTTTAAATATATTTTAAATTGTCAAATAAAATTCAAAAAATATGTTGCATGGACCTTTTCACAACCTATATATCAACCAATTTGTTTCACGAAAAACCCACTTTTCGTATGAGCTAGGTAAAAAAAGATAAAATTTGCTGCTAAAATAAGAATTTATATGTCATAAGTTTTTTTCTTTTTACACAGGACATTAAAAATATTGGTTTATCACAAAAATTTATCGTGCATACATAGAATATCAAGATGTACACACAAAATTTTAGAACATAGTCAATTTTGTAGTACTCTCTCCGATCGAAAATAACTGTCACAAATATAATACAAACTTTGTACTAAACTAGTACAAAATTGCCGACACTTATTTCCAATCGGAGAGAGTACATAATAGTAGAACAAAGAACATTGACATGACCACACAATATGTGTGTGCACGCATGCGTGCGTTTGATCTACTTCCTCCATTTTAAAATATAAGATGTTTTAATTTTTTTTAGAATATATGTATCTAGATAACTTTTAGAGTGTAGATTCACTCATTTTGCTCTCAACATACACACTAAAAGGTGTCTAGATACATGCATATTAAAAAATTAATATATCTTATATTTTAAAACGGAGGAGGTACATTGTAAAATGGTCCGTAAAAATCATGTACACAATCTAATTGTATTAACACATGTCAGAAACCATTGAGAAAGAGTAGGGATTAAATTAGTCCAATACACTAGACTAAACATACTTTTAAAAGATTGGGTAAACATACTTTTAAAAGATTGGGTGGAGATAATTCCTACAAATGGGTCCAGATCTGACTTTGCAAATAAGAAGATTGAGGCAATTAATTTACATGTAAACTAATGAGAAGATCATATGTAGCTACATCGAAAAGGCTGCAATTCTGGCATAACAATCAAGAAGATTGAACCTATTTACATTAAAAACAAGAAGTTATCATGGCAGAGTTTCCTCCTCCGGGGTAACTCCTCCCTCGAGCGACTACGAAGGCGCCCTCCCTCCCAACTCTAGAGACCCCTCCCTGATCTCGCATCCTCATGTAGTCGATGCTGCTAGAAACTAGCGGTGGTGGTGGCGTCGAAGGCGCGGGCAGGACAGGGCTCCGTGGCCACTGTCCATGGGTAGAGGTGGGGCAATGGCTGGGGATAACGGGTGGTGCGGCCATTTTGTTTGGAGCTAGGTTCTCCGGTGAGGTGGAGATGGCGGCGTGACACCGGTGCATCGGTGGGCTCCGACAACCCCTGCTGCCTGTGGGCATCCAGGCCCAATCTAGGCTAGTCGACCCGATCTCGATTATGCTAGGGCTATTATGGCCTACAGCTCTGGGCGATGAGCTTCTGCTTGTGGGCAACATGGATGGTCGACACTCGCGGCTGCGGGCTGTCATCCGTCGTGTATGCCATCTCCTTCTTCGTCACTCTGTCATCCATTGGTCATAGGGAAGCAACCGACAACGTAGGGGCCTGCTAGTTTTGCCGAAATAAAGGTGGTGGTCCAAGTGTCTTCCTCGCAACAAGGAAATGGTATTTTTGATTGATCCTCCTCGATCTGGCCATCGGCATGTTCCAGAACCTTCCATCGCAGATCCATAGTTTAGGCCATGAGGCTTCAAGTGGGCCTGGCGTGAAAATCCTTTGTATGTTGACACCATGGGACATGTCGGTGTATCAATTTTCATGGCATTCACAGAGGTGGAGAATGTCATGGCAGCTCTGATTGGAGAGCTAGCAATAGCAGAGGAGGCCTTGGAGGTGCTGAAGATGTTGCTTCATGGGCTGGTGTCCCAACTTGGCTTGCAGAGCTTTTTCGGCCACATCGGAAACGTTGTATGTGTGACTGGTGATTGATGGCTGGCAGGAGTAGCCTTAGCTTCATTCTTTTTGTCCTTTCGAGTGTCGAGTCTTGACTTCAGGGTTGAAACCTAAGGTGTGATCTTCATTGGTTGTGCATGGCAATGTTCTTGCTGAAGGCATTGTTTTGAGAGCTCGGACTATCTACTGGGTGAAAACCTAAGATCTTGGATCGAATAACAATAGTTTTTATGCACTGTTTCCTCCTTGGAGGCATCGCTTTTGGAGAACATTTTTTGTGGTTTGGGTGCGGCTGCTACAAGAAGTTGACCACTCCAACGGGAACTTTTTCTCTCTTTTTCTTTTCTATTTTATTTTTGGTTGTGTGCTTTGGTTCATGTAGAGGCTAAGTATAATTGGTATCTTCACAATATTATTATATTTTCTTTATTAAAAAGAAGTTATTATGGCATTGTGTAGCTACATAATATTAAGGAAAATGGCTCCAGTTCAAGCTTTGCAAATAAGAAAGTTGAGCCTATTTACATGTAAATAAAAAGATATCATGTGTCAGAAGTTGGAGTGTGAGCTTGGACAAAAGCATAAGTACAGAAAAACATTGTGAAAATTATAGTACCACATTATCATATCTTCAATAAACCTACAACAAAAATCCTCAAAAAATGCATGAATCCCTGCTATAACATGACATGAATTGCAACAAAACAATCTAAAACCTACAAATGTTTGATTCTAAGCAACATCATGGTGGACTATTGCGGAAACCCTAGGCAGGCGAGCAGGTCAGGTGGGGAGGGGGGAGAGTAGCCGGTGGAAGGGGTCGTCGGCCGGGGAACCTTACCTTGGAAGCAGCGGCTTCGTTGCTGGTGGGGGCTCACCGGAGAAGCTCCGCACCGGTCGATCTGTGTCGCCGGCGTCGAGGAGTGGGTGGAATCGCCCCGCGCGTCGCCTTTCACCGCTTGACGGGTCGCTTCTGTCGAGCACGGGCCAAAATGTTGTCTTAGTCAAGCGATTGAGAGCAACCCGGGCTCCTCTCCGTGCGGGTGACATGGCGACACAAGGTGCGTCCGATGCTAGTGGGATCCAACGGCGCGGAGGAGGACAGCGATCGGTGGGTTGATTCCCTAGACAAAAGCATAAAAGCTACAAAAAAACATTGTGAAAATTATACCACATTGTCATATCTTAGTGTAGCGTGGCCACTCTATGTAGACAAGATATACTAACTAACCAAATAAATTTTGGACTCCTCGTACCGGCATATAGTGACATGTGTCAGCACTGTATTAGCACACCAAGCATCAACTTTCCAGTAATCACAGCTTGAGGTACCTCCGAACCCACGTCTCCTTAACTGTCTGTCCCTCCATTCTGTATCCACACTCAACCCGACGGCACAAAGTTCTGTTTCGCATGTAATCATCGAGAGAGACAAAGACATGGCGGACAACGTCGTCGTTCTTGGTCGAATAATAGTAGCAGTACTCTGGACCTGGTACGGATGGGTGGCAAAAAGGCAAGGCAGTATCCCAACTTATCCAAAGCGGTGCGTTTAAAGGGTAAGCTGGAAGCATATACGGATCGCCCCTGATCATATCTACTGGGGAATGCTGGAGGCATCGTCCTTGGCAAGTCTCACAGAGCAGTCTCCTACAGCAGCTCCGGTAGACGACGCCGAAGCCAGAACATGCACCGCCCTCACACTTGAGATGCAAAAGTCGTCCTCCGCCTGGCATTGCCTCGGCATGCTCAGGATGGTCGCAGCGGTTGCATGCTTCCTGCTGGTGAACTGAGGGAGTAACGCGGCTGGGAATTCCATCTACTCGAATGCGCGTCAAGCTATCTTGGCACATCACAGGGAATGCCAAATTGCTCCGAGGAAGATTTAGCTGGTCCAGTGAATACATTGTCTCTAGCGCTCCTGTCTTGGCGTCGTAGTAGCCTAAAGCACGTCCTGTGTTGAGCAAGATTCTTCCATTGCTACCATCTATGTCAACCGGCATCACCACCTCACCCATCTTGAGAGAATAGTCGGGGTGCTCGCCGAGTTGTATCTTGTATGCGTGAACCCATGACCATGAGAATCCATGCTTTTGCCTGAACCATATATCCATCTCTTCTGCCCTAGCGTCCAAACCCACCAGTGAGAGCCTTCCGTTTAGCTCGACAAGGAACGCGTCGCGGTCGTCGTCATTGTTGGAGCATGGTTCACATGTAAGGATGCTGAACACACGGGTGGATATGTCCAATGTAACAACGACGCGGCCGTCGTGCGCGGGCTGGCTCATCCAATAGAGTGCTCCATCAACATGTGCCGGTGGCATGCTAGTCACTGGCCTCGGCGGTTTGCCAATGCAGCTCCAGTGCCTGTCGCTCATGGTCTTGATCATGCACGCCAAAGTGCCGCGGATGTGGCCTATCTCGACCACGACATGCTCTCCAGTTGACGGGTCGAAACCGAACCCAACGCTTCTGCCGACCGAGAAGGCATGCCCGCTAGGATTGCCGCCATATGAGCTAAAGTGTGATCTGCCACGCCTTCCGAGACACCGTATGACGCCGGTGGATATGTTGCATATGAAATCATCGTTGTTGGTACTTATCAGATTGAGGCCGTGGCATGGTTTGGAAGAGATGATCTTGTCGTTGGCAAGAGTATCAGCAAGACCAGGACCTGCAGCAGCTTGAAGCCAATCCTTCACCGGGACAAAGTCAAAGAAAGCACGCCGACCACAGCCATTATTGGCCATCAGGATCCTCATCGGCCTCTTCAGTGACATCTGTTCTGAAGCAAAGCTCTCGCTCTCTATCAGTGAGCACCATTGTCTGCATACTAGCATGGATTGAGCAATTGACTTGACAGGAAGCCGCACTAGGATCTTGGTGAGTGCCGATAACACTTGCTTCTCTTGATGGCTCTCGCAACCTATCCGGGATAAGCTATCCTCGTACAAACCAAGCCAGAGCGCGGCAGGTGCCTCCTTGGGTCTGATACGGATGGCAGTCTCAGGAATAGAGAGAACTAGTTGAACTTCCCCTGCGTCCGGATCGTAAGCATGGACCTGATGCTGTGACGTAGCAATCAGTATTTTCTTCCTGTCTTGCTTATTCCGTAACCCACCACCGCCGCCGCTGCAGCCAAGCACGGTGATGAAGCGGGGACTATAATGTACATCCCTTGACAGGAGAGGTGTGACGTCGATGCGATAATCTAGTGACCACTCGCTGGCAGCATGATCCTTGAGCATCCACACATCCATCCAGCTTCTTCCCTGCCCTCGACGGCGGAGGTCATGGACCATGGACAACGAGCCCTCAAGCTCTGCTAGGTGCAACGGGACCGCCGGCAAGTTCTCGTCCAGTTCCATGTACTCTGCCACGTGCAAGCTTGCGGGCGCGTTGAGCACTCTGAACATTTCCGTGGCGACGGAGAAGCAAAGAACGGCGTCCCGACCAGCTTGATCACTCCTGTTGGAGTAGGCTAGCCAATGCAGGCATCCATTTGCAAACACCGGAGGTGCCTTGGTCACCAAGTCCTCGGTTAGCAGAGCTTCTCCGAGTTTTATCATGTTCTCCGGCCCCACCAGCCTCAAGTCTTCTTTTGCTGGCTTCCACCGCCTGCTGGGGTCGCAGAGCGTGTAAATCTCGCACCCGATGCCTGTATCGTTGTTCAAGAAGAGATGGACCACCTTGCGCTCTCTGGTCCGGTTGTCGTAGACCAGGCCGGCGCTTGATTCTTGCAAGCTGCGGCTGTGCTTCGGCAGGGGGATGCACTCCCCGGTGCTGGGGTTGCACACCCGATAGGTGCCCGAGCGGGTGTCCGAGAAGAGCATGGCGCCGTGGCAAGGCTTGCTCGACAAGCACAGGAAGTCAGCGCGCACGCCGTCGATTGCTAAAAGCGGGTCGGCGACGCCTGCGGTGCCCCTTGTGAAGGAGTAGGCGACCGTCGAGCGGTTCGGCGACGTGGGCGATGGGGCGAAGAAGACGAACTTGTCCATGCGGCCGGCTCGGGCGCTGGCCTTGGCGGCGTAGGCGTCCGTGAAGACTGGGGAAGCAAGCAGGGCGGCCCACGAGCGGCAGACGGCGCGGAATCGGAGAATGGATCTGGACGGGAGGAGCAGCAAGATCTCGGACATGATCTCCTCCGGCAGATTGGCCGCTGTGCATGAGGCGCAGTTCCTTCTCTTCGACGACGCGCTCGACATGTCGAGTGCCATGTCTGTTAGCTATGCTGCCGCCCGGTAGTAGCCGATGCCGATCTCGTCGGAAGTATTTTCTCGCCGAAAGCGTCAACCACACGTACACGAGATTCGACGGAACTATAGTCTACGGAACTCGCAACACACGTACTAGTACACGAGAGCACATCGATTTGATTTCTTCAGCCCCATCGAGGGGCACTATTTATAGCAGCAGCAATTCGGACTCTACACGGAAACAAAGACAGACTCTTTGGAAACCATAGACTAGGAAAGGTACTCCTCCGTTCCATAAACTTAGTCACTAAAATAAACGTATCCAGGTTTTTTTTTCGACCGAGATTTCCGAAATCTCACCGAAAACTGGTTTTACCGGTGACCACCGATAATTCCTAATACGGAACAAAATTTTCCGGTATTCACATAATATGTTTAAATTTAAATAATTTTGGCTCAATCCATGATGAAATGTCCTGACAATGCTACACTTGGAAGAATAATACTACTACTACTTGATATTTTGTGAGGTTCACCCTATTAAACAACTAGTTGAGGAAACTATCAAGAATAATTTGGGGCGATACCAATCAGGCTCGCTGGTGTCGTTTATATAATAGATCAGGGTTTACAAGTTACAGGAGATCGGTCCGGACTCATACACGTAAACTACTAGAGTCCTAACACAATTACATACAATGTTTAACACTCCCCCTCAATCATAACTTATCTAAGTTAAGATTGCGACGAAAGACTTCTAGTTGTCTAGTAGACAGTGACTTTGTGAAACCATCAGCCACTTGATCTCCTGAAGAAATAAACCTTATGTTCAGCAATTTCTGGGCAACTCTTTCTCGAACAAAATAATAATCCACTTCAATATGCTTAGTTCTAGCATGAAACACAGGATTAGCAGAAAGATACGTTGCTCCAATATTATCACACCATAGTACCGCTGCTTTAGACTGCGATACTCCCAACTCATCAAGTAGAATCTGTACCCACATAACTTCAGCTGTAGCATTAGCCAATGATTTATACTCAGCTTCAGTACTAGACCTGGATACTGTAGCTTGCTTCCTAGCACTCCATGAAACAAGGTTTGATCCCAAAAATATAGCAAAGCCACCTGTAGAACGTCTATCATCTGGGCATCCTGCCCAGTCAGCATCAGAAAACGCACTGACAACAGTAGATGATGATCTGCTCAAACGTAATCCAAGAGATGTAGTTCCACGCAGATATCTCAATATGCGTTTAACAGTTGTCCAATGAACTGTTGTAGGCGCATGTAAGAACTGACAAACCTTGTTGACTGAGAAAGCAATATCAGGTCTAGTTAACGTAATGTACTGGAGAGCTCCAACAATACTCCTGTATCGAGTAGAATCATCACTACTCAAGACATCTCCATCTTCCAAAGACAACTTTTCAGTCACCAATAAAGGAGTATCAACTGTCTTGCAAATTTGCATATTGACACGTCGAAGCAAATCATTGGCATATTTCTCTTGAGATAAGATAATTCCATCATGTACCTTGAGTAGTGCAACTCACCCAAATCCTTTAGTGCAAAATCAAGGCCAAGATCATGGAGAAGAGCATCTATGGCTTTCTGGGACGAACTAGCAACAACAATATCATCCACATATATGAGCATAAATATAGTTACTCCCCCTTTGTTGTAGAAGAACAAAGAAGTATCAGCCTTAGATGCACGAAACCCAAGAGATTGAAGTTTAGAGCTAAGACGAAAATACCAAGCACGAGGAGCTTGCTTCAAACCATATAAAGCTTTGTCAAGCTTGCAAACATGACCCAAACGAGTCTCATACCCAGGAGGTTGTCGCATAAAGACCTCTTCTTCCAGAACACCATGCAAGAACGCGTTCTTCACATCTAGCTGACGAAGACTCCAACCACGAGAAACAGCAAGGGACAGAACCACACGAATAGTGGCTGCCTTAACAACCGGACTAAAAGTATCCTCATAATCAATGCCATATCGTTGCTTAAACCCCTTAGCAACCAAGCGTGCTTTATAACGATCAACAGTGCCATCAGCCTTCCTCTTAATCTTATATACCCACTTGCAGTCAATGACGTTTTGTCCAGGAGAAGAAGGAACAAGATGCCATGTATTATTTTTCATCAAGGCATCATACTCTTCATCCATTGCAGCTTTCCAGCAAGAATCAGCAAAGGCTTCATTTGTACTGGAGGGTTCACCAGTAGAGCAGAAATACGCATAGCGAATAGTGCCATCCGTGAACTTTTTGGGCTGTGAAATGCCACTCTGAAGTCGTGTACGCGGCCTATCAATAGGCGGCACCGGAACAGCCACAGAAGAAGAAGGCGCAGCAAATCCTGGCGCAGATTCCTGTGCAGATTCGCTGACAGAAAAGTGAGGTAGCGATCCCAGCGCAGATTCGCTGGCAGAAGAGCCAGACGCTGAGTTGGGCGCAGAAGATCCTGTAGCCGGTCGTGTTGCTGGAGAGTTGGACGCAGAAGATCCCGGTGTGGTCAGTGCGGTGGCCGACAGCCCAGCATCCGGGGGCCCGCCACGAGGAGGACCACGCCTGGGCAGCGAGTCGGGAGACGCCATGTGGCGAGGCGGCGGAACCGCGCGGGCGGGAAACGCTGAAGCCCGCAGATCCCAAGGCAGAAGCGATCCCGAGGGGATTTCCTTCAGTTGTGATTGGGCAGGAGAAGAATCAACTCCGGAGTTCGTGTCAGGGAACAAAAATTCACTAGATTCATCATTGTATGCATGATTTTGATCTGATTCCTGTAAAAAAGACTCAGCAACAGCATCAGTAGGATTAGCATCAACTGGTCCCTCTAATTCATTCCCCTCATGAGTATGCAAAGTAAGATGTTGCAAAGATAAAGGGAGCAAATTTATCTCAGCACGTAGCCGAGCACCAGCATTTGAGTGGAGAGAAGCAAACGGAAAAACCGTTTCATCAAAGACAATATCACGAGAAATATATAGACGACCCGTGGAGATATCAAGACATTTATATCCTTTGTGAAGATTACTATATCCAAGGAACACACACTGTTTAGAGCGGAATTCTAATTTGTGTTTATTATAAGGTCGAAGATTAGGCCAACAAGCACACCCAAAAATGCGCAAAAGAGAATAATCACCGGATTTGCCAAAGAGACGGTCCATGGGAGTTTGAGATTGGATAACTTTGCTAGGGAGGCGATTAATCAGATAGATTGCAGTGAGAAAAGCTTGATCCCAATATTTGAGAGGCATAGATGCATAAGCAAGAAGAGACAAACCAACCTCAACAATGTGTCTATGTTTGCGCTCGGCAGGACCATTCTGCTGATGCGCATGTGGACAAGATACAAGATGGGAAATACCCACGCGTTGGAAAAAAGAATTAAGCTTTTGATACTCGCCTCCCCATTCAGTTTGCATAGCAATGATTTTTCTATCAAAGAGCCGCTCTACATGATGCTGAAAATCACGAAACTTCTGAAAGACATCAGATTTCTTTTTCAAAAGATATATCCAAGTGAACTTGCTATAATCATCAATAAAACTCACATAATATTTGAACTGACCAAAAGATTCTGAGGCAAGACCCCGTACATCAGAAAATACAAGTTCAAGAGGAAAGGTAGACACACTAGTTGACTTTGGATAAGGGAGTTGATGGCTCTTGGCCATCTGACAGGCATCACAAACGGACTCTTTATTGGACTCACTAAACGAAATATTATTATCACGAAGAACTTGATGAACCACGACTGATGAAGGATGACCTAGGCGCCTATGCCAAAGTGACGAAGAAGACTTGACCGCACCATGAACATGATGCCCCACCGACGATGTAGACGATGGTGGTAGAGGATAAAGCCCATCCACACATCTACCTTGGAGCAGAACCTCCCTCGTGTCCTGATCCTTAATATAGAAGGAGTTAGGCCAATATTCAACAAAGGCATGATTATCATGAGCTAGGCGACTAGTGGAGAGAAGACTTTTTGTGGCATTTGGGACATGAAGGATATTTTTAAGATGCAAGTCATGATTAGGGGTATGAATTACAGAATGACCAATATGATGTATATCCATACCTGAACCACTGGCTGTGTGAATTTGATCATTGCCATTGTAGCGATCATGTATGTGCAACTTCTCTAATTCTCCAGTGATATGATCAGTTGCACCAGAGTCAGTATACCAATTTGTATCAACACCATAGTTACCAATGGCAGCACCAACTGACTTTTCTGGACCACGATAGTTCTTCTGAAACCTCTTCCAGCAGTTCAGAGCAATGTGACCAATTTTTCCACAAACTTGACATGTTGGCTTATCACCGCCATAATTTTGCGGCTGTGGGCGATATCCTTGACCACGCCCGCCATTGCCTCCTCCACCACCACGAGGGTTGTAGCCGCCACGCTGTCCATTGCCATGTTGTTCATAACCACGCTGCTCATAGCCACGGTACTCGTAGCTGCGTTGTTGATCATATCCACGTGGGTCAGAATAGTTACCACGCCCGCCACCGCGTCCACCATGGTAGCCACCACAGCCTCCTCTTGTTGCTGCATTGACCGACAAGTCGCCGGTAGAGTTCTGATCCTCCAGTCTGGCCTCATAGGAAAGTAACTGAGAGTAGAGATCACTGAGGCTGACATATTTATCTGCCTTAATCAAGGCAGTGATTGCAACAACGAAGCCATTGTAAGCCTCATCATTAAGGCCAGCGAGTATGTAGGAGATAACATCATCTTCTCCAAGAGGTTTGCCTGCAGCAGCCATCTCGTATGCTAGGTTTTTGATGTGATTGAAATAAGCTTCGGCAGTTTTGTTCTCCTTTTGAGCTTTGTTCAATTGCGTGCGGAGTTGCACCACACGGGCCTTGGATTGTGATGAAAACATCTCCGTCACGGCCTTCCAGACACCACCAGAACTTGTTTGCCTTACCATCTGAGTGACGATCGAGGGCGACATATTGCGGACAAGGAACCCAAGCACGCATTGATCGAGAGCGATCCAGCGGGCATATTCAGGGTTTTGAATAGAGACTTCCTTCCCCTTGTCAGTAGTCTTCACTTCCTTGTCAGGCTCCGGCACCGATCCGTCAAGGAGACCAAATAGCTGTGCTCCACGGATTTCCGGCAAGATCATCGTCTGCCACACCAGAAAATTGTCTCTGTTAAGTTTTTCAGAGAGAGAGAGATTCGCCGAGAGAGAGGGGAGACCGCTGGACGTCGAGGAAGAAGCACCGAACGACATGGTTCCACGACTTGATTCTTGCAGCGGTCACGGAAAGAGATCGCGGTGAGGCCTCGGCGATTTTGGTGGCGAAAGTGGGCGACGATGACGAAAGACTAGATGCGATCGGAAGAGCGAGGCTCTGATACCATATCAAGAATAATTTGGGGCGATACCAATCAGGCTCGCTGGTGTCGTTTATATAATAGATCAGGGTTTACAAGTTACAGGAGATCGGTCCGGACTCATACACGTAAACTACTAGAGTCCTAACACAATTACATACAATGTTTAACACAAACAACAGGGTGCTCCAAAAGGACTAACATCACAAGCAGTTTATAAAAGAGTGATATAGTATAACCCCTTTCTCTTCTTTAGCGTAGAACTCATTCGCAATATAATGGCGTCGAACTTCTCTCTTTGGAAGACACTTGTAGAAAAGGCTGAGAAAGTTGCCCTCTCAAGATGTAGTGCGTCTCTCTTTGGAAGTTGCAGCTGTCGCAGATCACCGGCGGGAAGCGTGACCGCATGTCCTCTAACGAGCTCCCGCCATTGCCGCCACCCATGAGGAGGAGATCCTGAGGAGGAAGAAGATGAGGGTGCCAAAGCTTCACTCCAAAAAATCCCCCGTGTCCGCTGGATTTTTTGGTCGGCACAAGCAAAATATTTCACCAAAAATATTTTTCCAAGGATAGGAATCGTAGGTGGCTAACAAACATGGCAGATTGATATGTGCCATGGTAAAGCCCTTCACGGCAAATAATTATGCCGTGATAGGTGGCAAGCTAGCTTTGCCTTCTACTTGTGAGCTGAGAAACAAAAACAAAGAACTAACTTTTCTACTTGTATGTAAAACAACAAAAGACAAAAAAAAAACAACAACAAAAGACAGAACTACTTCCTCCGTTTTTTATTTAGTTCATGTTCTGGGTTTAATCAAAATCAAATTTTATAAACTTTGACTAAGAATTGATGAAAATATATCAATATCCATAATACCAAATAGACATAATATGAAAATATGCTTTGAGGAGATTTTAATACAATAGTTTTTATATTATAAATGTTTGTATTTTTTCATAGATATTTGATCAAAGTTTAGAAAGTTTAACTTTGATCAAACATAGAACGCGAAGTATTTATGAATAGAGAGAATACTACCTATTCATTGCAGAGCAGTGTGGTTGGGTCTCCCCGGATGCGCATCTGGGGCAGTCGTCCAGCTTTTTGTTTTTCTTCTCCAGGAGGAAGATCTGTCTATCACTATCGCCAGGCTCCGGCGACTTCCCAGATGGCCCGTCTGGCCTTTGGAGTGCCCTGTCAACTGGGCTGATTCTCGTCCGTTTAGCGAATGATCTGCCAGAAGCCTCATAACTGTTAAGGTGCAAAAATAGAACAAAGTGGTGTATTCCCGTGTCGTGCTTTTCGTTACTTTTGTGACTCTGGTAGATCCTTTAGATCTACGTTCAGTTTCGGTTATTTTGTTTTCTTTTGTAATTTGAACCGTATGTTCTGTTGTCTTTTGATAATGGAACCCGGCTCCACTTGGGGACATATGGAAAAAAAAAAGCCGCATAACTCTACTGCTCGAACGGCCGCAAAAACTCGCACGGCCCAGCCCACCCAACGTCACCCCCCTTCTTATATAAGCACACGCTCCTCAGCGCTAATAACCCCCTCCCCTTTGCCGGCAATCGAAAACTCCCTTTTCTTTGCTCTCGCACCACCCACCCATCCACCCTCGCCGGCTCTCGCTCTCCACCCTCGAGGGTTTTCGCTCGCTCTCCTTCCGCCTGCCGCGCGGGGCCACGCTCCAACCGCATTGCGCCGCGAGGTTCGCTCGGCCGAAACCCTAGCCCTAGCCGCCGCCGCCGCCGCAGCGATGTCGCGCCGCGGCCGCGACGAGGAGGACGGTTCCGAGGGGGAGGAGGAGGCGGAGACCTACGATTCGGAGGAGGAGAGGGGCGGCAAGCGGCCGCGCAGGGCGAGGCGGTCCGGCGTCGAGAGCTTCATCGACGACGCCGCCAGCGAGGACGACGAGGAGGAGGAGGATGAGGATGACCTCGACGACGAGGACTACGGCGGCGGCGGCGGCGGCAAGGGAGGAGGAGGCAAGCGGCGGAAGCGCGGGTCGATCCTCATCGACGACATGGCGCAGGTCGACGACGACGTCGACGAGGACGAGGACGGCGAGTACGAGCCCGGTGAGTCCCCCCCCCCCCCCGCCCCGCCATGCCCTAGCTTTCGTCCGTCCGTACCGTTGCCGTAGAATTCCGGTACCAAAATTTCGCAAAAAATTCGTGTGCCGATTCCGTTTATGTCTTCGCTTTCCACGTGATCGCTTCTGTAGCATTTCCACATGATCGAGGATGGGTTTCGACTTTCGACCATATAATTTGCTTCAGGGAGCGATCTAACCCTGCTAGAACTGTCGAGGGCGTGCTCAATTGTCCTGTTTGGACGAAATTTTGGACTCGATTGCATCCCACGGTAACCACCTCAAGGTTGGCTAGGTTGGATAACATTGCGGTGCTTTGGTCGCGTTGGATATGGCAACGATTTATTGCAAAGCTTCTTGTTTTTCCTGTTGTGAACCAACCGTCAGTGGGGCTTTTGTGGGGAACTATGTTCGTTCCATTGAAAATTATCACTTCCTGCCACTTATGGCTCGACCTACCCATGATATGTAACAAGGACCTGGGGAATCGTTGTTGAAATCGAACTGTCTGGCTGTGTCCAAAGCTACATTGTCATCATGATGATGGTAGACCAGACCCATGTCCTCCAGAAATTTCTAGGGACCTGTAATCAGGTTTCGGTTTTGGTTTTGGATATTCAGATTGCACGCAGCACCGTTTTTTCATGTACCCGTTGAGGTCTGCTGTGCTATACCTTTACTCTTGTTGCTTCAACCTAATTAATAGATTGCACTCGATTGGTGGATGAACCAATGCTTCTTAAGATTTGATGATGCAGAATATGATGTTTAATTGATCATTAACTAAGTGCAGTTTCTTTATGGATGTACTTGCTATTGGCCCTGAGCGACATTCTTATGGAATGTTCATAATTGGCATATTAGTATTATATATTGTTACTTTTCTTGTGGGGTCAAGAAATTCCTGTGCTTGCCTAGTTGTGTAGTGTGCAAAAGCAAGGCCATTTGTGTTAGTGCTAGACTTATGCTCGTTTGCTTTTCCAGGCTTTATTGATGATGGTCAGCTCGACAATTCTGACAAGGATGTGAGGAGCTCTAGACGCCATTCTATTCCTGAGGAAGAAGAAGAGGACGACACGGATGCAATTTTACAGCGCCTAGCATCTAAATATGGACAGCAGTCAGAGTCTGATTATGTTGAAGAGGATTTCAAGGAGGTTGATCAGCAAGCTCTCCTGCCATCAGTGAAGGATCCAAAACTGTGGATGGTGAAATGTGCGGTAGGTTGCAAAATTTAGGAAAATTAAGCTCTCTGCCTCTTCTCTGCTATGTGTTCCTTGTTCCTCTTGAACTCACTGTTTTCTGTTTATGACTTCAGGTTGGGCATGAGCGAGAGACGGCCCTTTGTCTAATGCAAAAGTTCATTGATAGGCAAGATCTCCAGATTATATCTGTGATTGCATTGGAACACCTAAAGAATTACATTTATGTTGAAGCAGAGAAAGAATCCCATGTCAAGGAGGTAACCTGTCCTTAACTTGTCATTCTAGTCTTTTGAATGCCCGTCCTTAACTTGTCATTCTAGTCTTTTGAATGAGGGATGTTTACTAAACTCCATTGCAGGCTTGCAAAGGTCTGCGGAACATCTTTGCGTCAGCAAAAATAACTCAGGTTCCTACAAAAGAAATGACTGATGTTCTCTCTGTCACGACTAAGTCTGTTGATCTTTCAAGAGATACATGGGTCCGGGTGAAGCTTGGTATATATAAAGGGGATCTTGCTAAGGTATGGTCGTCGTTTTTCTTGGTTGATGTTAATTTGTATTTGTCAGTTATTTATTTTGATTATCCCCAGGTTGTTGATGTTGACGACGTGCACCAAAAGGTTACTGTGAAGATCATTCCAAGAATAGATTTACAAGCTTTGACAGATAAATTGGCAAAGAAACTGGTAAGTTATCGAGTTGCCATGAATTACGAATTTTTACTTGTCACCTTTCAACCTAACAGACACTTTTATCAATAATTTGATCTCATTGGTATCATGCCCTTCTATATGATGCTGTTCCAGCCGCTGTGAACATAATAACTTCAAGTTTGGGTTCTCGTTTTCATATGATTCACTTACTTTCATGCACAGCTGTCCCAAAAATTGAAGGACTTCCTAATTATCAGTCTATGTTCTTGATAATGCATGCTTGTACTTTGTACTGTGCTTTACTTATTGGACCGATTAGCATGATACTACTTGTCTATTGTCAGAATGGTCTTAAGGTTGAGAAGAAGAAGAAGTCGTTTGTTCCACCTCCAAGGCTATTCAGTGTCGGTGAGGCGAGGTGCTTTTTCATCCCTTTACTATCAATTGGTAGTTCATATTTATTTATTTTGGATCCTGTTTTTTCTAACTCAAATGAACACAGGGAGATGAACATTCCTGTAGAACGGAGGAGACATAGAGATTCTGGGGAGTACTTTGAGGTGGTTGATGGTTTAATGTTTGAAGATGGTTTTTTGCGCAAAACAGTCTCCATGAAATCAATCAGCACACATAATGTCCAGCCATCACTTGATGAATTGGAGAAATTCAGGAGAGTTGGTGATGACATTGATGACGATGTGGCTAGCTTGTCCACACTATTTTCAAACAGGAAGAAAGGGCATTTCATGAAAGGTGATGCAGTAGTTGTTGTTAAAGGTGATCTCAAGAACTTAGAGGGCTGTGTGGAGAAAGTTGAGGATGCTACCGTACACATCCGACCAAAACAGTCTGGTCTTCCGGTAATTACCTTTAATGAATTATTATACTGCTATCAAGTGGACTATAGAGTTGAAACATCTTTTTGTGGCATGCAGAAAACTCTTGCCTTCAATGCAACAGATCTTTGCAAACATTTCAATCCGGGAGACCACGTAAAAGTTGTTTCAGGTGTTCAACAAGGTGCGACAGGCATGGTAGTCAAGGTGGAAGGGCATGTCTTGATCATTTTATCTGACACGACCAAAGAGCATGTGAGATTTTTTTGGTACATATATGCATGTATTGAGAATTGCTTTATTTAAGTATTTTTTGGTATGCTTATAAGTCTCCTCTGTTGTGCTATTGTGACTGCAGATCCGTGTATTTGCAGATCATCTTGTGGAGAGTTCTGAGGTCACGACGGGGATTACCAAAATTGGTGAATATGAATTGCATGATCTTGTCCTTCTTGAGTAAGCTCAGAATTTCTAGTGAGGTTGCTGCCCATCATCTCTAATGGCTACAAAACAGCTTATCCCTTTTCTTCACTTTTCAGCAATTTATCTTTTGGTGTTATTTTAAGGGTGGAAAGTGAAGCATTTCAGGCAAGCATAACTGCTGAATATTCATGTTTGATTGATTTTCTTGTACCTATAATTATATGTGTTGACCCCATTATGTAATTATTAGGTTCTCAAAGGAGTGCCTGATAAACCTGAAGTGGTGCTCGTGAAAATGAGAGAAATAAAATACAAGATTGATCGTCGCACATCTGCAAAAGATAGGTCCAACAACATTGTGTCAACTAAGGATATCGTAAGGGTATTTGAAGGGGCATATAAGGTTTGTACATTTTTGCATGTTATCTTGTATTCTGATTATTTCTGTTCATACGTCTATTTGTTCTGTGGTGTCAGTTTAATAATCTTCTTATTTGAAGCTGACAAACATTTGTCATAATAGGGAAAGCAAGGACCTGTGCAACATATACACAAAGGGATACTTTTTATATATGACCGCCACCACCTTGAAAATTCAGGTTTTATCTGTGCAAAAGCACAATTTTGTCAACTTGTTGGGGGATCAATTCACAACAGCAGAGGGATGGTATGTTCTGGATCATCTCAATTAAATTTTGTTGGTACCTAGAACATTTCATCACATCTTCAATTCACTTGGTTTTGCAGGATATGGATACATCAGATCCACGACTTGGTGCTTTTAGATCTCCAGCCAGGATCTTGCAATCTCCTGGAGGGCTCCCACCAAGAGGACCTTACATGAATGGTATGAAAGTTGATAGTTTGAATGGTTATTGCTATTTTTGCATTAGCTTTTAATCAGCATACTTTATGTCAATATAATAATGCACCCCTCTCTTAATACAGCTGGTGGAAGGTTTGGAGGAGGTGGCCGTGGTGGCAGAGGGCATAATGCCTTGGTGAATAGATGTATCAAAATTAAATCTGGTCCATACAAAGGATATCGGGGGCGTGTTAAAGAAGTGAATGGTGCACTTGTACGTGTGGAGCTTGATTCACTTATGAAAATTGTCACAGGTGAATATTTTTGCATTGTCACTATTGTTGTTGTCCATCCAATATTGAAGACTAACCCTTGTGAAAACATATAGTTAAGAGAGAAGATATTGCTGACCCAGCAAATGTTGAAACACCAGTCCGGTAAATTTCTGTCTGATCCATCATATTTTAAACTAGTTGTTTGGAACCTTTTGATCATTTACTGACCATTTGTATGAGCAGTGAATCTCGTTATTCTTTGGGCAGCGAAACACCTATGCACCCATCTCAAACGCCAATGTATCCTATTCAAACTCCAATGCGAGAACCTGGAGGTTTGTTTGTCTTACATTCTTTGTTATGGTTTATTTAATATTTTAGGTGACTTGTTCCTCTTACAAGTGCATTTATGCAATTTTGGAGATAGGTGCAGTGTGCATTCAAGGGATGTAATGTTTCCTGCTAATTTGCATTGCAATATTTTGCTAAGAAGTTATAAGAATATAGCATTCTAATTACACACTGCCCTGTGATGAAAAATAAAATAAAATTACACACTGCATACAGTGACTGCTTTTTCCCCATGAACTCGAATGTTTGTTAAATTGGCATACATTAGAGGAGGGAAATACTATAGTTGCACCTACATTTGACAAAATAATTGTTCTCTCTATCCTTGAAGAGTAAATATGAAGTCATTTTGTTGCCACTTGGGTTCTCGCTTGCATCATTCACCCATTTGATCTGTAAATCATCTTGGTGCTTGTTTCTTCTTCTTGGGCCTCTTGATGAATAGGATAGCCTATTTCTGTTTTCTGCCATTCATTTGATTGTACCATGTATTGTTTCTTATTTCCCTTTTTCATGGTAACAAGTTATCTGAATTTGCACAGCTACACCAATGCGTGATGTACTGCAAACTCCTATGCATAATCAAGCCTGGGCACCAATGAGTCCACGTAATCAAGCCTGGGTACCAATAAGTCCACCAAGGTTGGTATGCTCTTTCCAGAACAAATTGGTTACTTGGGAATATTATCTTGTAGGAGTAGAATTGAAATCCTGACATTCAGAAAAAAATCAGCTTCAGATCTTCTCTGTATCCTTATCGGAATGGAACTATTTCATACTATTTGTCTGTTGAGAAGTGGAGTATTTGAATATAATAATTGGCATTAATCTTGATGTTCTGTTTGGTCGCTTGACTATGTTATCATCAGGGATAACCAGGAAGATGGAAATTCTGGCACTTGGGGCACTTGGGGAATCAGTCCAGCTTACCAGGTTCTATCTGGTTCCTCTTGTGAACTTGGAAGACTCTATTTAGCTTTGTGTTGGCAACTGAAAAGTATTTACTGCATGTATGTTCCCCTTTTCAGCCAGGAACTCCTGTAGCTAGGCCATTTGATGCCCCTACTCCTGGATCGGGATGGGAAAGTGCCCCTGGAGGTGGTTTTGGGGATGCTTCATTCAACGCTCCAACACCTACTGCTCAACCAATGACCCCAATTCCTGCCTCGTATCAGCCCCAAACCCCTGGTGGGCAGCCAATGACTCCGAGCAATGCTGGAATGGATATAATGTCTCCAGCTATAGGTATGTCCTTGTCCTTATTCTTGTATACTGTTTCATCTTCAGTTGGATTCCGTAAGCGAACAATCTGGATGCACATATCTTATTTTTTTTTGCCAAAATGCTTTCAGGTGATGAGGGCGATAGCAGCTGGCTCTTGCCAGATGTTATGGTCAATGTGTCCAGAGGAGATGGTCCCACCAGTGGTATAGTGAAGGAAGTTCTCACGGTATGGAAATGTTTATTGGGCTCTAAGTGTATGTATAACTTCTTTCACTCCATGTTTTTTTTCTAACATCTCCGAGAATTTGAACTTGCAGGATGGATCTTGCCGTGTTGCACTTGGGCAGTCAGGCAGTGGGGATGAAGTAATAGCTTCCCCTGACGAGCTTGAGATCATCAGGCCGAAGAAGAATGACAGGCTCAAGATCATGAATGGATCCTTACGTGGATTTATAGGAAAACTGATAGGAGTCGATGGGTCCGATGGGATTGTCAGGGTGGAAGGCTCCCTTGAGGTGAAAATAGTAGACTTGGTGATTTTGGGCAAACTAGCAACTTGAGATAGCTCTGCAGCCGAGATCAGTTACCGTCAATATCTAACCTGTTAGGTGTCCATACCTAACCTGTTAGCTATTTATCTGAGTAACGAAGACCATGGAATAGATTTTATTGGGGTCAAATTAGCAACTTGAGATGGCTGTTAAGGCTAGACTTATTGTACTTCGTTCCACTTGTTCAGTATATACCATGTGACCTATAGGTCATGCAGATACTTGTATGTTAGCCAAAATGTAGATGTTCTCAGATGCTAGAAACTTGAAAACCACATGTGTTGACCCGGTCATGATCAAGAATTTTCTTGTTGCCTTCAGTATTTTTTGCTTGTACTACTTATTTGAACCCTGACACGTTCTTAGTTTTCTCTTTTTTGGTGTACTCTGGTCAAGGTCGACTACGGTTCCCCAACAAAGTTGCTGGATGAAACCTGCACCTGCTGAATGTGTGTTCACTGCTCCAAAGCTCCAGCAGAGCAGTTCCCGTGGAAGGACGCATCAGTTTGCATTCCTGTAGTGTGAGACCATGCCTGTCGTGTGAGGCCATGCCATTGCCATCCCATGAAATGGAAACCAGAATGCCTCCCACGAATCAAGCTCCAGACAAGCTTTCTACGACATCTCTCATTCTTGCTGTATATATCTTTCCAATCAGGCCATGTCCATTAACTATGCATTTCTCTACGAAATATGAATATAAAACATCATGTGTATCTTTATTTCTGTTCAAGCGAGAGTGAAATGAGATAGTGGAGTGAACCAATTCCTTAGGGTGTAGCACTAGTTATTCAACCACTAAAGTGAGTTGACAGGTTCACCAAATGTTTTTGATATCATGGGGAGACAAACCAACCTATTCTCGATGTTGCAGCCTCGTTGTGGCAAACCAGTTCTTCTTACGTGAACTATGAGCTAGGGTGCTTAGTTAAGATTGGCCATGCAATTTTTGTCCAATCAAAATGGACGCGGACAAGCTGAGACTGAGGCCAACAACGTTCTTGCCTTGTAGGAATATCTTGGAAGGCGTGGTGATATTTCATGAAACCCTTCCTGAGATGTACTAAAAGAAACTGCCCTAGGTCATCTGCAAACTAGATTTTGAGAAAGCATATGACAAGATTAAATGGACCTCTCTCCCAGTGGGTTCTCTTTGTGGTGAGTGGGCTGGAAAATGCTTCAAAGAGTTAGCATGGGATCAAAGTAAAGATGAAGTCAACGCTTGTTTACAAGCAAACAAGATGGTGCACATTGAGACCCCATGTACCTAATCATTTTCACCATTGATACCACAACTTCGATGGATTACCTTATTGACCAAGTAAAAAATATATAACTGCTCTTACGCTTTTTCAACAATTATCAGGTCTACGAATAGTTTTCATGAGTAAATTGTTTTGCTTTTGGAAGGATCAACGAACATGAAGGGCAACATATGGAATTTTTGAATGTGAATTTGGTTTGCATCTTTCCAATACCTTGACATCCCAACCACTACCTATAACTTGAATGCGGAACTATAAATGACATAATCAAGAAATGACTAATTAATTATTGAGGGAAATATTTGTTACTAAGTGACTTGCTTATCGACTCTATACTCAGCAGCCTCGCCCAATGCTTACGCTCTTCTTTGAAGTACCTGAAGAAATTGTCTGAGGTTCATAGGGACCAGGAGGGCCAATGCTCCTACACTTTCACATCTATACATTATTAATAGTGATATTTAGAGTGAGATCGCCGGGACAAATAAGAACGACAAGCTCAAGATAATCAATGGACATATGTGTAGAGTTTCAGGAAAACTAATAGGACACGACGGCTCTGATTGGATAGTGCAGGTGGAAGGCACACTTAGGTGAAAAGAGTAGACGTGGTGATTCAACTTCAGGTAGTCATGCAGGCAATATGAATTGTTGTACTCCCTCCTTCCCAAATTAGTTATCTCAACATGTATCTAGACATGTCTTAATTTCACATTTAGGGCAAAGTGATCCAGGATATGTTTGAGGCGACACTCCAGCAGGCACACCGGCATTGAGGGTGATTAGGGTGCCATCCGCGTACTGCAACACCGGGCATGGTGCGTCAGCGGCAACAGGTGGTGAAGGACTGAATGTTGCTGGATCATGTGCTGCAGCAGGTCATGCATCAGCAGATAGAGGTATGGTGAGAGCGGATCTCTCCGATGGATTCCATGCTTCAGTTAATCCAATTCCCAGGGACCCCGTTGAGCAAATAGCAGACTTTGATGTGTGGAAGATTGCATCCATCCAGTCACACCACTCACTTGGAAACCCACGAGCCTCAAGAACCAGACGCTGATTTTTCCAATCCATCGAGTCGAAGACTTTAGCAAGATCCAGTTTCAGAACCATTGCTAGGGCTTTGCGCTTGTGACACCTTTGGACGATTTCAGTGGCGTAGACAAAATTCTCTGAGATGCTTCGGCCTCTCATAAACCCTAATCAGTTCTCATCGACCATATCACAAATTTACAGTTTTAGACTGGAGGTTAGGGTTGTGCAGATCGTCTTCATCGTTGTTACTCTGAATTTTCTCTTGTGGCCTTCAACATATTACTTGTACTTATTCAAACTACTGCACTCTCTTTAGTTTTGTCTCGTTTGGTCTAACCTGGTCGACGTCGACTAGGCCGACGTGTCAGCAAAATTGTGGCTTGGTACTAACCTGAGCTTCACCAAATGTCACAAGTCTAACTAAGATAAGCAGATTAGTCAAGTCTACTCAAACATTGTGAAGTAACCAGTGCACATAATCAACTATACTGTTCAATCACGCTAAAACCATCCGATATGATCATTCATGTAATTCGTCGTCCTCTTTTTCAACGCCCCAACGGAGCAGTTGCCGCCAAAGAACGCACCAGTTCCATAGACAATGCATGTCGCGTGAGGCCATGCCATTGCCATGCCTGCATGAAATCGAAACCAGAACCGCCTTCACACAAATTAAGCAAGCTCCACACAAGCTTTTTGTCTCTATATGCCACCTCTCTTTCTATATATATATACGACGCATTCCCAGGTCGTGCGTGTTAACTCCACATCTATACTTCTTATAAAGCAAAACCCCACTATAGAGTCATTTAAGTTGTCTATCTTGACATGCAGCCTAGCCACATCATCACTTAATCATAGCCCTCTGATTCTCAATCTTCAGCCGTTCATTGATCTCTCCATCGTAACTGCTACACAAAGCTATACAAAATTGTCCTGTACCGGCTCATGTGACATAAACTTAGAAGTTCTCCTGTGAAGAAAAAGGGAAAGGAGTTACAGTTTGCTAAAGGGACGGTATAGAAAAATAGCAGTTGTGGAGGTAACCAAACAGTCTCCATTCCCCTAATAAATCATCAGTAATTCTGAAGACGGTCCCTTTCATCTTCCCACCACGTCTTATTAATGGAGTCTGCACCACCTTCATCATCCACCGCTGGAACATCGCCGACTGGTAGGCCAACAGCTACCATACACGCGAGATTAGTTTCCCCTAGCAGGAGCCATGAAACGTTGGAAGTGCATACACATCCAAAGTTCCTCGAAGATCTGGGCACTCTCATAGACTCTATCGTTGTAAGGTATATGCATAGATCCATATATACCATCTGCTCCTGCTACACATACTTCCTATGGCTCTGGGATTTCCTCTATCACTTTTTGATTTTGCTTATACCTGGACATGTTGATGCATGCATGTTCTGTACGTCATTGCCATGCCTTTCGTTAACTTGCCTTCCGTGTTTTTCCCGTCATTGATATTAATGTATTATTGTCC
The DNA here is from genome assembly GCA_007115705.1 of Dactylis glomerata. Lineage (NCBI taxonomy): Eukaryota > Viridiplantae > Streptophyta > Magnoliopsida > Poales > Poaceae > Dactylis > Dactylis glomerata. The sequence continues at coordinate 548,332 of QXEO01000364.1, read as the reverse complement.
TGCTCGGTGCTCGCTGCATCTTTCAAGTCAAGCTCTCCTTTTCTTTTTGGTTCCGCCTCTTCTTTGGCTACACCAGAATACCTCTTACCTTTCCACTAATCTTTTCCACCAACATTTGATCTTTATTAATAATCTCAGACGAAAACTTCTTGCAGGCAAGAACATGGATGTATTTCCACGATTAGAGATAATTACAGCAGAACTGCAGAAGAAGCAAGGCATAACAACGACTAATGGATATGAAGTATTGCTACCATTTTCATGCACATCTTTTTATTGTGCCTTCAGGTAGGCCAGGTCAGTCATAGTGTCAAATTGTACACATTAGTATTTAAACAAAATTATTTTTGCAAATTGCACATATGTATGTTGTTTATAGACTATACATATTGTTGTAAAACTCAAGGATAATCAATGTATTTTATGTAAGCTTTTTACGAATGGTCTATCCATTATATATCTTTGTATACACATGTAATTCATATTTTAGTACGCGCAATTGACATCTTTCCAATCATGCATATGATATTTGTTCAAGTTTTTTTCTAGAAATTGTTCAAGTTTTATTCTAGAAATTTCCACATAATTAGTTATTTTAGTCATTCAATTAGTCATGTCATCCCACTAACATTCACTAATGATAGTTCATCTATACATGAAAGTTATCCGCATAATATATTCGCTCAGCCATCCAATAAATTCATCATTTTGGCTGACTGTTTTGACTCGGGGATCACCAACTTTTAGCCGACAAATATGGCACATTGATTAAATTTAACGTCTTGCATTTTGTGACAAATAAAATCATATATAATTCTGTAGTCAACTTACTGTTTCACTCATCCTATCTTTTTACACAATTTTTTTAAGAAATCCCCGCTGCAACGCGTGGGGCATCCGTCTAGTTTTCTCTATGAACTATGAAGCACTATGAATATTGTTCTTCTGTTTCAGCCCAAGTGAAATGAGATACTGGAGAGAACCAAGCCCATAGGGTGTAACACGAATTATTCAGCCAATTCTTTGGGTTCATGGGTTCTGGGAGCTCCTATTCAGCACCTCTTGCGTCGGGAACGAATCGACGCCTGAAGCAAAATCCGGATGGGCCGGCCCAATTTCTTCAGTTTGTTCGCTTTGTTATATTTTTCTTGTCAGATGATTACAAATATTTAAATTTGAAAATGTTTAAATTAAAAATTGTACATATTAAAATTCTTAAAATATAAAAATGTTCGAATTTAAAATTGTTCCAATTTGAAAATGTTCGAATTTAAAATTGTTCCAATTTGAAAATGTTCGAATTTAAAATTGTTCCAATTTGAAAATGTTCGAATTTAAAATTGTTCCAATTTGAAAAATGTTCGAATTTAAAATTGTTCCACTTTGAAAATGTTCGAATTTGAAATTGTTCCAATTTGAAAATGCTGAAATTTAAAATTTGTTCCAATTTGAAAATGTTCAAATTTAAAAACGAATATGAAAAAAAATAAAATCTGGAAAAAAAACCCAAACCAAACAGACTTAAAAAAACCGGAACAGGAAACAAATCACGGGAAAAAAAATCAAAAAAGAATCCCAAAATGGGCGAAAATCAAAATAAACTTGGGCCGGCCCAGTTTAGATCGTAACATTACAAGGATGCGCGTCAAGCCCGTAACGAACACAACGGGCGTCAAATAGGAAACGCCATGGGTTCGCCGGATGCTTTTGGTATCTTGGGGCGACACACCAACTGGACATTCGTGAGCGCGCCACTGATGACGGGAGTTCACTGTTGTTCATCGCATTCGGGAATGAATTTCTCCAGGGAAAGCCGGTTGCCGTGTGGAGCGTCCCTAGGGACATAATGGACGGGAAGGACAGTGTTCGAGGGGTCAGAGCGGGGAGAAAGCATGTCACTGAGATGTGCACTGCGCTGGATGTGTTGAACAGATTTGCGGCCAACATAAAGTTTACAGAGACCGTGAGAATGTCGATGGGATCAGCTTAGAAAATAATGTATGCCGCCTTTATATCATTGTACAACTCAGAAAATAACGTATGCCGCTTTTATCATTATATGTCTTCATTCTTGAATAACCGGTCACATATCGGTTACATATTAGGATAGGTTAGGTAGAGATATTACTACTTATCTTTTATTTTAAGTCTATTTCTTATACGCCTATACTCGTATGAGAGGCTCAATAATACATTTAGCATATTACACCAATCTTTCTCCCTCTCTATCATTCTACATGGTATCAGAGCGGCGCCAATCCGTAACCTAGCCGCCGCCCACGCTTCCGCACCGCGCCGCCCCCCGGGGAGATCGATCTCCATGATCTCTGCCGGGGGCCGCGCCGCCCGTACTACGGTTCATCCGCCGATCCGTTGATCGGCCGCTCTACAGTCTTTTTCTCCGCCGATCGCTTGACCGGTGTTTTCTTTTTGGTTTACCTATCTTAGATCGGATTGCGTCGCCCACCACCATCGTCATCTCGCGCCTCTACTCCGACAACGGCATCGACTCTGAACCGGCAAATTCCTCCACGCCAACCATCACGGCCGACTCGCTGGCGCCGCGGTTCGCCGGCTTCCACGTACCTGGTCGGCTGTTGCACCTGCATCGGCAGGCTACATAGCTGACTCGCCGGCGCCGACTCCGCACCAGCCGGCTCATCCTCTCCATCGTTGGTCCGTCTTTGCCGTCATCGCCCAGGACTTCACCGACATCGTCGCCACGGATTTTGATCTGCGCACCATCGTCCACACCATGGCGCATACTGCGTTGCCATCGGTCTGATCAATCGATCTAGCGCACGTCTATGCCAAGCACATCCCCGAGCTCGCGCCTACCGCCGACCGAGCATCGGGCTGCTGCTGCATCGCCCCTTCGGGCCGCAGTGCTGCTGCCTTTCGTCTACGCCACCGGCTTCCAACACGCCTTCCTAGACGTGTACGTCGCTTGTGGTCACGTCGCTGCACCGACTCGCGCCCTGCAGCTACGTCGCCCCTTCGGGGCGTCACGCGGCTATAAGCGATCATCTTCGCCGTCCCCACGCACCGACGTCCCAGGCTGCCGTCGTGCCGCTTTCCACAGTGCAGATCGCCACATCCGTGCAAGGTCTTCGTCAAGCCGCCGGGTTCTTCCTCGCCTACTTCTAGTACTACCGCCGCGCCTCTACAACTCAAGAGTAGTAAGTGTTTTACAACATAGGCATTAAAAAAATGAGGAACCATTAAGCCACATGTCTAGATTCGATCTTGTGTCATGTCTATCTTGTTTATCTGCATCTGTTACCCTGTTAGTCTCTTCTTGACAGTGTTGGCGAGACTTTTGCTTTCACAAACTCAAATGCCAACTCTGGGCAATTTTGAAGGAATAAACTTTCAAAAGGGCTTGATCCTTCACGATTGTGCGATTTTGTTGTCCTCATTCATCTATATTTTAACCGTTGAGGGGTGCTCCCCCTTCCTAATCCAATTAATTTTAGTTGTTTCAACTATGAGTTTTTTTATAAGGTTCAAGTATGAGATATATTGCATGGTTATGGTTAATTTATCAGTACATGACTGTAAGATCGTTCTTCTCTAAGAGAAAATCTTTTTAGCCATCCTATTTTAAGTTACAAAAAATCATAATGTATCTGAACATATTTTAGTGATATGAGCTCTTTTACGGTGATTGGCACAGTACCATGGTACCGTCGTCTGGTACCGCTGAGTCTAAATTTTTAGAACCGTTGATTAAAAAAAGTGATGATCTAGTAGGATGCTTTGATGGGTTGCTCCTTCTCCATGGCAACGCACATCTCATATCAGAAAAAAAATACAAGTGCCTAAAGGCCGGCATTGCACCTGTGTCTGTGTGTTTCTCCCCTTTGCACCATAGACCCCGATGAACCTACCACCGGAGGACGGCAGCCATCCCCGCACCCGCCGGCCGCCGGCGCCGGTTCCAACCGGATCTTCCAATTCCGCCCCCAGCCTCCAAGGACCGTCGGACAGCCGCCGCCGCCGCCGCCGACACCAACGCCGCCCACCTCTCCCTCACCAGATCTGCGGCGAGGGTGTGCATCACGCCGACCTCCCTCATTAACCGGGCTCGTGGTGAGGGGGCGCAGCCCTGCCGACACCGACGCCGCCCACCTCTCCCTCACCAGGTCGCGGCGAGGGGACGCAGCCTCGCCGACACCGACGCAGGTGTTCTCCCTATTTGTTTCTCTCATTAACAATGGTGTGTTTTCATAAATGCTTATCAGTATCCAATGGCTAGAGCCATATTTTTGCATTCAGTGATACAGTGACCTTCAGCTGACAGTATTGGCTTTGTTCTTTTTTGGTAGTACGAGGTTTGTTGAGTCTGTAGTTCTGTACATATTTTCCTGTCATATTTCCTCTAAACACATACTCCTACATATTCTTGCAGCGAGTGATTCAGTGCCCTTCAGCTGATAGTGTTTATTAGTATCCAGTGGTAGTGTGGCACCACATTCAAGCCTCCGAGGACATGTCTGCTGTGCGGGCTATGGCGGAGGGAGTCACTTTCTCCCGGGCTGTGTCGATTATTCGAAGGCTGGACGAGGATCCTGGAGTCACAGGCAGCACATTCTTTAGACAGCCAGTGTTTGGTGCTGATCACAGAGCTGAGGGAGATGCAGGGCATACATGCTGGCAGGCCTGAGCTGTTACTTACATTTTTCTATACTCTAGTGAGCTTGGGATTAGAGAAAATGCAACTAGCTTCCTGAATTCATCAGGTATATGAGTAATGTTTGGAAGGGAATGATTAAATGCCATACCTTATATACTTGGTACCGGTTAAAGTTCTACTATTTTTCATCCATTGAGTTTGGTGTTCTTATGTCTTATCCATTTGAATTATAAGCTTTCATATAGATTCTGAAGCTTTTGTAAAGCAAAACCTTGACGACGTGTGATTAGCTACAGATAGATTTTGCTACATAAACCGCCCGTTTCAGTCATTATGTTGCTGCACGTCATCTCTGAATCCATGCTCTGTATCAGCGAAACAACTTCAAGGTGCAGATGTAAAATATTGCTTGCAGATACTCACACGGAAATAACCATGCATGAACTGAAGAAAAATGTGCTTGATCGAGACTGATATGGTGAGCTGGCCTCAAAGCTTAGCAAAGAAAGGCTAAAGCTTATAGACACGCGAATGCAAGTTGCAGTGCACGCAAAGGGAATTGGAGTGGCAGAGCATCAATGCGAATTTCAATTCAATAAATCTCCAATTCCATTCATGTGTGTATGTTACAGAATACTACTGCTAGTTCATCATCAGTCTTTGTACGAGTATGTATGAACTACTATGGGCTACAATATACTGACTGACTGCCACAAAACAAATGGCACAAAGTAATCATCCATAGTTACAAAGAACCAATAAGATACTTATGAGTATATATGGCTACCTATGATGTATGTATCACTCACTCACTCAATCTATACAGGAGCAGGAACAAATTATACCAACGAATGAATCATATAGTGTCGACAAGACGGACTCTCAATTTCAGCACGCACTATACCAAAAACTTTCGCTGGATCGATGGGATCCATGCATGCACCTAGGAGCTAGCTGTTTGATTCACGCCATGAGGAGGTTGGGCTTCTTGAAGACGAGGGGCTCTGCACCTCCCCTATTCCTCCCATGTCATATTGCCCTTGGCTCACGGTCGCCACACGAACTCTGGCACGGCCGGGATGTTGAGTTCGAACGCCCGGGTGGTGGAGTTCGCATTGGCGCCAGGTGCTCCCCACGTCGGACTCGGCGGCCGCCGCGCCGGCACAAGAGGCGGCCATGCTCACGCCGCCGTCGTAGTGCTTCCTCTTGTGCCCGCCGAGCGCCTGCCCGGTGGAAACGCCTCTTGTGCTCGACGCCCCTCTTCATTCCTCGCCTAGCGCCGACGGCCGGCTCCGTGGTGCCTCCTGGACAACCACGGGGGGGATCACCGGAAGAGAGAGAGAGAGGATCGCCGGGGCAGAGCAAGGCAACAACGGGAGAGGGAGACAACCAGTTCAGTAAGAAAACACGCGATGGTCGACCCAATTTAGTGCTTTACGATGTGTGCACTTAGTTTGACCGATCAAAAGAACGTGTGTTCTTTACAATATACGTAAATAAATTAGACCTATCCGTCCTATACTATTTCTGGTACCGGTCCCACAATATAAGGGTACCGTGATACCCTTGGGTTCCGTTAGTTTGGTTCCGTCTATTTTACTTTCGTCGGATCGAGGTGGATAGACGGTTACTAAAAATGTCAATCACCATAAAACTTGTATAGTGATATATACATTCATACTAGCGAAGAGTAATATGGGTCGGAGAGAGTACAAAGCTAAATATCAATTCTTTGCCAGCACGAAAATAAAAATGCCATTTTCTCCATGTAAAATTATGATTAAATAAAGACTCGAGCAATTACATGTGTGACATGAGATTCTCCAACTTTCAATAATTTTGTGTGTCTACTGCTCTTGCCCGGAAGACATGGTCCTAAATAATTTTGTCTATATCATATTTGAATATCAATAAGTTGTTCTGTCTGCTTTCCGTTTGTACTTTGTTCGAGGAATCGAAGGAAATATGTTTTTATTTTTAGCAACCCGAAGGAACATGGTGTACGATAGGATGGTGAAGACATAAGGCCCTGAGCCTCGCTGACGCACCTGATCTCCTGTTACCCGCTGGTATTGAAGGCCCAAACAACTCACTTAGGCCCATAGAGCCCATGGCTGAACCATTCATGCTTGCACAAACCCTCCAGCCGACCAACCACACTACCCAAGAGACAACCAAAGGAGGCGGCCATGTCGACCGCAACGGCGACGGCGGAGAACAAGAAGACCCGGAGCAGCGGCGGCGCGGAGAAGAGGCAGCGTAGGAAGGAGGTACTTGTATTTCTATCCTCCCCTCCCTTTCCTTAGTCTTGATTCGATCCGTGGGTATCGTTCAGCCCCTTTCCGCTGCCTATGGCCGATTTCATTTCTTGTCTTGGTTGTACGATGTCAAGGTTTAATTACGGCATACGAGATTGGCGAATTCATTTGGCCAGTCGTAGTATCAGCTTCAACACATGGTCATGAACCCATGAAGGCATGAACCATGTGCGTTATCCTGCTGAAGCATGCTGAAAGTTGCAACACCTGGATGTTTAGTTTTTAGCATACGGTGTTCTTTTGTGTGGAACACAGTTAGTGCTTGGTTACTTTGACTCTTAAGATAATAGCACTCAGTGAATATGTGGTTGAAGAGAACTGATGAGGTTTATGGCTATATAAAGGGGGCTAATGCAGATATCATGCTTTTCAACAGATATTGGAGAGGAAGAAGGCTATCGAAGAACTTATAAAGAGAGCTTTAGCTATGAAGGATCATCTGGCGCAGCTCCCAGCTTTTCATAAGTACGACAGAAATGGTAACCTTCATTTGTCTTTCTGGCCAAAATTTTCAATACCATAGGACTAGCTATTAATGTCGCGATCGATTCAGGACAACTCTATGTGTCTACTGGATTTAGCTTTAGAAATTTAACAGAAAGAAACTGAATGCACAATGGTTATTGCTTTGAGCCTAGCATTATCTTTTGTGGGAGAAGTTTATTTTATCACCTTGATCTTAGTTTTTTAATATCTAGGTATTTCGGTGTACTTGGAGTCTGCACATGGGGATCAGCTTCCATTGGCAACGAGGAAGTACATCCAAAATCTTCTCAAGGTAACATGCCTTACCTGCATCTAGTGCTCCAGGATGTTCTCATATGCGTCTTTCACAACTTCCCCATGACACCATGATTATTGAATGTAACACTGGTAAACAATAATGTAGGTTAATATGGAGGCACCTTATGGTTCAGAATGGCCTTCAGAAGAGAAAATTAAGTGCCGGGAAATGGTTGCCCCAGAAGCACAATATATCCTTGTCCGGCAATTCTCAAATGACTGTATTGCAAAAAATTCCATGAAGCAAGATGCAGGGGTGGAATGTACAGATGGATCATGTGCTGGAGATCGCTTGCTTGGTTTTGTACACTACAGGTTTGTTGTTGAAGAGGATGTGCCTGTTGTTTATGTGTATGAGCTACAGTTGGAGTCTACTGCCCAAGGGAAGGGGCTGGGGAAGTTTCTTATGCAGTTGATTGAACTTATAGCTCGCAAGGTGATCTGTCTTCTTAAGGACCTGTAGTTTATTATTCTATTGTTCTGAATATCATGTTAAGATAAAAGCTGTCATGGGAGTTCTTCTGGTTTATGGATGTTTCTTTTTTCCCGATTGCAATTCTGATGACATCTTGGCTTGAATGATCATAAAATTGATCTAGAATGCATATGTATGCAGAACCAAATGGGAGCCGTGGTGCTAACAGTTCAAAAGTCTAATACGGAGGCTTTGGCTTTCTACAATAAGTTGAGGTACAGTGGTAAACTTGAATTTTTGTAACAACGGCTTATTGTTTATAGTGCACCTAATGGGTGTACCTTCTGGTTGTTGGTTAATTCATGATTTCTGCTTTTGTTCTGTTGCAGCATTTGAATTTAATTATTTTGTCTCGCAGATATGTAATATCCAGTACCTCACCATCACGAGTGGATCTGCTGGTATTACTTTACCCAGAAACTAGTCTTGATAGAATAAGATATTTGTATGTTGATCCCTTCATTTATCACAGATCGGGATTGGTAAAAGTTATGAGATATTGTGCAAGACATTTGAAGCTGAAGCTAAGTGCAAACTGGAGGTGCGTAGCATTCTTGCATAAACTCACTGCTAAGTGCTAACCTACTGATTGTGATGATCTGCTTCTCACTGATGTTATCAGTACCCACTAGAATAGATATGACTTGGCCATGTCGCTCCTCTTTTGCCTTGCACTACAGGTTCAGTTACTTAATACGATCTACTCTAAGCCTTTAACGTATGAACGTGTAGTGTAGTAGGACTCTGTGTGATCTGCTACTGATCAATTTCTTGAGATATTCAGTACATGGTCTTCTAGTGTTGTTCTGTATGTGGATCTTTTATCCCAGCTAATGAATGTGCATCATGGCGAAATGTGCAGGACGGCAACTAATGCCTGGCGGGAGTGCAGTATGGCTGTGGTTGTACTTCTAGGTTGCAGGCCTAGCTCTTGGTGGATGTGGCGGCCCATGTTATTGTTATTTATTCGGAGTAGTAGATGTTTGGTTTCATTTCTTCAGTGCCAGGATATGCCAAGTTCCATGCTTTCAGAGCACCATATTTGGAATCTTTGTTCCGCAGGCAACTTTGACCATATTTGCCTGACACTAGGTTTGATGGCAATAATTGGGTTAGGCTTTTTTTGGCAAATATTTGGTTAGGTTGTGTTTTCTTTGGCTCCCTGTTTAACTTGTGGGGCCAAACTTGGCCAAAACATGGGGAACCAGTGTGTTTACACTGGTTCTGTTGACTAAATTTGAACATGATTTCCACCTGCTATTTGGGCAGAAACTTACGATTTGTCTCAACCTATTGTTGTCGACCGTCATGTGTGAATGTGATCCTGTCAGATGTATATATGCGCATCGGTGCACGTTGGAGCCTCGGAACTACGCTGACAGTATCACACAGAAAGAAGCCATTCTTGGTGTTGTTTTAGCCATCTTGGCATATCACCTGTATGATTGATACACCTGTATAATTGATACACCTTCCAGGGTGTATTCTCGGAAAAAAAGAAGTATCACACAGAAAGAAGCACTGCAGGTTTGTGCAACGGACCGGCAGGCTTTTTCAAATAGGTGAAGAGATTCAGATCGACACTTCATACCAGCTTCGCGCTCACTTGACATTCCAGGCTGCACATACAGTTCAGGCGCGCCTTCTCCTTGGTGCTCTCTTCCCCTTGGTGATCGTCGCGGCGGGGTTCCAGCTGATCTCCCCTTCCTCCAACTCCAACTCCCTCTCCTCCTTGCCCTTCTCCCTGGCTGCGGCGATGGCGGCGGCAAGGGCCTTCTGCTCCCGCTTGTACCTGAGCATGAGCCTCTTGCGCGGTGGCAGGTGCTCCTCCCTGATCCCCATGTCATCAGCCCTCGCCTTGGCCTTGCCCGCACGGTGCTCGCTGCAGAGCGCCCCGCAGTTGGCGCACATGTACTTCCTCCACTTGAAAGGGTACCTGGCCTGCTTGAACTCCACACAGACGACATGGCGGCCGTCGTCTGCGCAGGTGACCTTGCTCCGGTGGATCACAGACAGAGGCGTCTTGCTACTACCACTCGTTGACATCCTCCCACTATGTACTCTAGCTCTCGTCCACTCTTGTTTTTCACCTTCTCTCTTGAATTCTTACCAACCTGATGATGATGACTACGATCGATCTCTTGATCAAGATAGTACAGGAATTTATAGGATGCTTGAGTTATTTCTTGGATGCAAATAAATACTCTTGAGCAGATAAGCATTGCCAAAAAAAGCAGAAAGTAATTTGAGAATGCATGGGGCGGCACGGCGCCATGAGAACCGTAACGCCTGTATGTGCGAGTGCCTTGCGCAGATGCTTGGCCTCCACTGCCAGTGCCAAAAGCAACACATGCTCGAGGTTTCTTGCGGTGGTACTGGTTGTTCATATATGAATCCAACAACTAAAGGCACCTGCTTCGTGCCACGGCCAATTGCTTTTGCGATGGTAGCGCCCGCGGTGCGGTGCATTTCGTGTATCTAGCTTGATGCTAAAACCTCTCTTTCTGATGCTATTGGTTGGTCCGAGATCAAGTTCTTTTTTTCTTAGAATAGAAAGGGTTTTGGTGATCTTTTCCGGTGTACGTAAAACACGGTGTTATAGATGTTGGAGGCTCCAAGCAAAGCAAGAGACCTGAATCAAATGAAAAAGGAGCAGATGAATGAAAATTTGGTGGTCAGTGACTAGTGTAGTTAAATTTTTTTAAAATGTAAAATTAGAAATAAGCAATCATGGTCATGCTTATGTAATATCTTGTACACTACATTATAGTAGTCGGTAGCCTCGTATATGGCAACCTACAAGGGTGTAAAACATTTAGAGTGGAGTTGAACAAAAGACACATATAACAAAGAAATGTCACTTCAATGGGTGATACGAAGAAAGTCATTGTTAGAGTCCCTATCCTCTCGCCCCATCCAGCCACCTTGAGAGTTGGACGTGAGCCCTCGGCTCGCTCCTCCGCGCCACCGCTGCCGGATGGTGTGGAGACGGATGCGTAGCTCGGGATGTACAGAGTAGTTGTAGGTTTAGGTCTAGGCCTTGGTCGTCTAAGGTTAGGTTGTGTTTGGTATTTGCCCTGGTGCATATGGCATGATGCTGTCCTGGGCGCCGGAAAGCGGTGCTGAAATGCGGGAGACTCGATTCCTCGATCGACACCCATGGAGGGGAGAGGCGGAGATTGAGTTTGGCCGGAGCTCCTCTCTCAATAAGCTCGCGGTCTGATGCTAGGCAGATCCTCACAGATCTGTTGTTTCCCCTCTCTTTTCTTGCCATCGAGGTGGTGGAGGACAAGCTAGGTGAGGCGTAGAGAGGTGGTCATCTGTTCTATGGGTAAGCTCGGTTGTTGCACACTTTGGAAGCACATCCTCGGAGGTTCTATGACGGCCTCATGGCATCCTACCTTCATCTATTATGGCCGAAAGACGGCTTCTCCGAGCTCGGATGATCTTCAGATCTCATGCCGGTGTTAACTCATCAACAACCTCCTGGCCGGCGTGCCAACTAGGAGTCCCTTCAGCTCTAGCACTGTGATGCTCTTCGATGGCTTCATCCCAAGTGGTCTTCTCCACGGTAATGGAGTTTCTGGCCGTGACTGGAGAACACGTCACGAGCTTGGTGGTAATGGACCAAATTGCTTTTCATATTTCTATTCTAGGGTCATGATTGTAAAATGTGTGGACTAGAGTGTAATTGCATATTTTCAAGAGGTCCTCGTTGTAAAATGTAACACCATGACTCATAATTAATATAGAGTAAACCGCACCAGCGGTCCTAATTCTTTTCTTGTACCTTCACTTTGGTCCTAGTTCTTTGAAATTGCACATCTAAGTCCTAAATCTTATATAAGTGATTCACGTCAGGTCCTAAACCGGTCTGACCCGCGTTGACCGGTGCCACATTGATAGTGGAACCTTGGAGGAATACCGATCACCCTGCATATTTGCAAATAGGTCCCCCAGATTGTATTTCTTCCAAAACTTGGTCCCTAATTCTATCTTTTCTGCCGTTTCTAGCACCGGATGACGATATTGCTGATGCATCTCCAAAATAATAGTAAACCTTAACTTGGACTCATTGTGGTGATGTAGTGGTTACGGATGTAGGAAAGCCGTATCTGCATCAGAGGACTTTGCGGGTAGTGCATTGGGGCCAACACCATGGAAGCTCACGGGAGGAGAGAGATACAGTTCACCCTAGCGCCACTCGGGATCTTGCATAGTGAGTGCACACTAGCAGGATGGTTTGTGCCAACTAGGAAACTAGGATGCACCATCGACATGGGAAACTAGAATGCGTCATCGACATGGGATGCAGGGGAGGACGGGGTGCTGCTGACACATGATGCGGTAGAGGGAGGGGCATCGATACGAGTGTCGGGAGAGACTCTAGTGGTGCTGGAGCATGAGAAAGCTAGCGGCACCGAGGAGCGGGCGCAAGGTCGATCACATCGCAACATCGGTTGGAGTTAAGGAAGAGAAGGGGATGGGTAGGGACGAAGCGAGTCCGATTCCCTAGGGACTAACTTTTGGAAGAACTACAATCTTGGGGGTCTATTTGCAAATATGCAGGGTGACCGATATTCCGCCAAGGTTCCACTGCCGACGTGTCACTGGTCAAAACTAGTCAAACCAGTTTAGGACCTAGCGTGAATCACTTATGCAAGATTTAGGACCTAGACATGCAATTTTAAAGAACTAGGACCAAAGTGAAGGTGCTGGAAAAGAATTAGGACCGCCCATGCGGTTTACTCATTAATATAGAACCTAGGTCCCTCGGGGGATTCCTTGTTAAAAAAAATTATTGATGACCATCGTTGTGATCTTTATTGAAAAATTTTCCATAGTTGTCGTTATCTCATATAGTCAAACGTTTGACTGTAGTTACTAGCTTGGCATGTTGAACACTACAGAGCACCCCCAAGTTCAGATGTTTTTTAGTGTTTTCAACCAAAATATTTGAACCACAATGAAAAATTCTCAAGTAAGCGGTGATGACCGAAAAATCTAAAACTTAATAGAAAAAAGGTTTCAGCGAGCTGTCACAGCCATAATTATAATTTCTTCAATTAGAAGGATATAGTAGATGAAACATAGTTTGTGAAGTTACTAGAAACAACCGTATTTCCTAGATATTACAATAGTATCTTCACTCTCCCGCGAGTAAGTACATGCTTGATTACCAATAATCGAGCCTCGACATACCTTAGTACGATGTTATAAAAAAATCGTAGTTGTTTTTTGAACATATCCTAGTTGGTGGAGTGGAATCACATGTCGTGTTTATACTCATTTATGTATATGTATAAATGAGTCAGTTTAACTTTGTAGCTTCATGTGTTTTTCGCGTGCTACCTCCTACTTATTAGACTTGAGAAATTGCTTGGCATACATGTTTGAATTGAATAGGATTCTTAATTAATTTGACACAAATATCTGCTTTTACCTTTGTACTCGATACAAACTCTATAGCAAAGAAGTCACCAAAATTTCTGGATAAACACTAGTAGTTAAATGCAGCTCTAATCCTAAACATCATTTTTATATCTAAGTGTGGAGATAACTTTGGTGATTTGGATCAACATGATACTTTGAAGACACTACTTATTTTACTTCAGCATACAATCGGTGGAAGATATTTCTCTCGGCCTATGCATCTTGCACACCAAGATTTATCAAGATATCAGCATCAGATGGCTTACAAAAAGTAAGAATTTGATACCATGTAGAGACTTAGGAAGCAAACTAGGCAAGGAGGGCATAAAATGAATATGGTTATGATGATCGCTATGTTCCGCATGCCTCTCACACCTACTAATTCCTTGAAGCTATTTTGTCTTTCAAACATTGTCATAGAAAGCTTAAAACTCTCTCTAGGTTGCACATAGTATTCACATCATAGGTTCCTTCTTATAAAGGATGAATGGATTCTGTTTAAAGATTGCATTGACCTAGAAGAGCACATGGTGGTGTTCCAGAGCCCGCAAAGTTACTATGTTGTTATTACAAGAGGCAACATACAATGATCATCACAACTTGTGGAGTTTCAACATCTAGTTTGGTAAGAAAATTTATAGTTATTTCTTAGATAGGGCAAAATTATGGTACATTCATTTATAGTGTCCAATATTGAGTGGTTGTTGGTGGTTGTGATTGTACGTTCTTGCCTTCTCTTAGTGCCAACGTCCTCCTTATTGTCTCCGAGGTTTGCACCAACGACTGGACACAACACACAAGCCAACCATTATGTTCATCCAGCCTTTCTCACTGTCTCCGCTTCTTGTGGATATCAACTTTGCTACAAAAGAATTGCAAAGTAATGTCTCCAGTGACAAGAATTCCACTTCTCCTAGTTCATGTGCACTCGTTAAATCTAAGTCCCAAAATAGATGCCCTGCTTATGTGAAATACCAACATCATCTCAAGTCGATATGATGGTTGAATCAGACGCCTATAGGTAGAGGTGTGGAGTGATGCATATCAATATCAGGTTTTCGTCCTCCTAGCTCGCTGATTAAGTTTTGTCTACTTGTATGTGTCACTAGAGATGGTGCTAATATCAAATGCGCTGAAGGAGTTAATGTCTTCCTTGGTGTGTGCTTATAGTTCTGCTATTTGTCATGTTTCATTTTGCTTCTGTTTTGTACAATTGTTTAGAAAATCTAGTCTCTCAAACAAATGATGGTGTTTTTTACATCTACCTAGGTGCACCCGCAATAAAGATAAACTATGGTTTAACTTGGCATCAATGTTTCAATATAGGAAATTTCCAATTTGATTACTTATGTGCCTTCTCAAAATGGTTTGTGTTACGACAAAATGTTGCATTACGATATTGCAATATTTGTTCTAACATGTAGTTCTGAATGTATTTCACCTAACCATCACATAATTAAACATAGCCAAAGCATGAGATTAATCATATTACCCTTTTGATTAACTTTGAACACTAATGTTACGTGCTAGCTGGCTCAACACAAAAAAGTGATGATGGCAAGCATAATGCCTCCAATCAATGCAAAGGTCAGGGTTAACCAATTTTTTTTAAGAAGAACAATGCACAATGCCTCCAAAACCACATTGCGGTGGTCAAAACTAAAAATCACGTTAAAAAACATCCATAGTGTAGAGATATTGAAACAGTCTATGCATCATCAAAAAAACCAAATCCACTAACTTCTCACAGCCAAGCTAAATGGCACCGATCCTCACAATTTGTGGCTCAGTGTCGATGAACGTGGCTTTCTAGAACCCTCCGGGGTAGAATTGAGTGACCTCATACCTATTCCCCTTGTCCCACTTCCACCTAGGCATAGCACCACCTAGAACCTCTGACTGGAGCCCCACAATGGTTGCTGCCATGGTGATACAGTGAGATCACATCTTCTGTCACTAACGAGGGAGAGGGAGCATGGTGATGGCATCAACTCTATTCTTAAAAATGCTACTCGTTGGGACTCCAAATGCAAAGTGACGTAGCAAGAGAAGTTTTCCCCACAAGGATGACTCGGGGTTATTATCCTTCTCTCAGGGAAGCCTGCGGTTGGTTCCTTTTCCTCGCTCTTCAAACAACCTGCAATAGTGAACAAATAACTTTGCATCCTGATGATACTAAGCAAGTCTGCCAGTTTGTTGGGAATCCAAGTGCAGAGTAATGTAGCAAGAGAATATTCCCCACAAGGGTGACTCGGGGTTTAATATCAAACTCTCGGGAAACAAATATCAAAGCTTTTTCCAATGTCATCTAGCAACGTGCAAAGCAAAGTCTTTTTCTTATGCCCCCAACTCCACTGTGTGGTTGTCAAGCACAAGGCTTCAGTATTAGTAAAATGAAATAACAAAAAGTAAAATGCAAGAAAGTAAACTAAAGCTATAATGTAAACTAATGCAAGAAGTAAAGATGTTTTTGGGTTTTTGTTGTAGTTGTAAGAAGTAAATATGTTTTTGGTATTTTCGGTTTTAATTAGTGCATAAAATGCAAAAGCAAGTAAAAGGTGTTTCTTATGATTAAAAATGGACCGGGATTCATGGTTTCACTTGTCTACTCTCTCATAAAGGTGTGGGGGCATCAAGAACAAGATAGATAACTTAATTTTGATGAGATTTTATTATGTGTCTTGATAAGCATTCATATGGGCATCACATCCTATCATAAAGATTATACTACCCATCTTACTTGTACTCCACTAGAAAGGGATAAATTCCATGCAATCTAGATTTAAGAATTAATAGAGTATAGCCTTAAGTACTTTGATATAATGTTGAACTATGTAGTCCAACCATGCATTAAAATATATTACAATGGACCAATTTTGGTATCCATGAATGTAAGCAAGGTTTCTTAGATGTCATTAAGAATTATAGCACATGCATTCTTTTTCTCCTTAGTGAGGTAACAAAAGAATTGGTAAATACCATAGTAGATATGAAGTTGTTGTCACAATTCACTACTACTACCATGTTACTCCATCTAATACACACCATCCCCCACACATGCTCTCGCATACAAATTTGATCATAACAAGTTGTAAAGAACGTGGTAACAATATGCATCTATCAATACATCAAGAACACAATAAAGGTTCAAATCTCATAAATCATCCAATAAAACTAAGGATCTACCACATAGGAATTAATATGGCCATAATCATGATATGCAGCTCATATGGCATCTAATCAACATAGCACAAGAGAGAGAGAGAGAAAGAGAGAGAGAGAGAGAGAGATCAAGCTACTGTCACAAACCCATAGTCCCGAGGTGGACTACTTCATCTTCGTCATGGTGGCATTGTTGGTGATATCAGATAGGGTGGAGATGCGACTGGGGATGGCTCCGACAGCGTTCCCCCCTCCAATCTTCATACGTTCAGCCTCTGTTTCGTGGTTTCGTGTTTCTTCACTGCCTCCTCATGAGAACGCCTCGGGGGGAGACTTTATATAGTAGTTTTTAGGTCAAGCCCGTCAATCTGAGATCAAGCTGGATGACATCGGACACTCAAGAAGCAAACGAGACATGGTGGCGTGGCCAGGCCGAGGGGCCGCACCACCGATGCTCATTTGGGCCTCGTGGGTCCCCTCATGTGCTTCTTATTCTCATGTTATATCTCCAAGAAAATATTAATGCCAGAAAAGTCCTAGCTTTGTTTGAGTTTCCGAAGGTCCCTGAAACTTAAGAATACTCAAAACATGGTTTCCTATTTTGCATAGTTATAAACCAATAAAAGGAGATCGATGGAAAATCCCCATAAATCAATGCAAAACATGAATATAACATCTTATAACATGTAAATATGTTGGAATAAGTGGCAATATAAACTACAAAATTGATGTATGCATTTTACATGCATAAACATCCCCAAGCTTAACCCATGCTCGTCCTCGAGTATGAAGGTGATAAAACTAAACATGGACTTTGAAGTCCATTTCTTCATTGAATATTGTTGTTGTTTGATGGTGCCCAGTTGACGAGGGAGATTATTCTTCTGCGTTCCCCGGCAGCGGCGCTAGAAAAAGTTCTTGATGCTTGCGGTGGTGTTATCTTTTCACCGTCCAGTTGGGAACCCCAAGAGGAAGGTATGATGAATATAGCAGCAAGGTTTTTCCCTCAGTTAAGAAACCAAGGTATGTCGATCAGGAGAGGAAGGAGCAAATACGACTGAAGGTGATGCTTGCTAGCTTGCGACAGCTCGGGACAATTTATAAGGTGCCTCGTCCAAGCTTTGCTTTGCTAGCTGCAACACGGAACCTGCACACAACACAACCAAATACTTTGCTCCCAACTTATGATGATGTTGTCAATCTCACCGGTTTGCTTGAAACAAAGGAATGAGCGTATCGAGTGGTAAATAGTAATAGTATGCGAGTAAAGTAAACAGTGTGAGTAAACTAAGCAGATGATAGTAATATGATGGAAATAGGACCGGGGTCCACAGTTCACTAGCCGTGTCTCTCCATAAGATAAAATAATTCATGCTAGGTAAACAAATTACAGTTGGGCAATTGATAGAATAAAGACAACGTGCATACGATGAGAGGATCACTATGAGATTTATTCTGGGCATTACAACAAGATACATAGATCGCCATCCAACTGCATCTATGACTAATAATCCACTCACGGGGATATCGTCCGAACACCCCATGAGTATTAAGTTGCGAACAACAGATAACTGCATTGAGCAAAGTGTGTAATGTAAACAAAGCATATGCCCTCGAGCATATGAATGTTGTTTTCCCCTTAGTAGCAACAGCACATCTACAACCTTAGAGGTTTCTGTCACTCCCCCAGATTAAATAGAGGCATGAACCCACTATCGAGCATAAATACCCCCTCTTGGAGTCACTAGCAACTACTCGGCCAAGATAGCTACTAACAACGGAGAGCATGCAAGATCATAAACAACATAGAGATACCATAAGATAAATTTCAGTACATCAACTCAAGCATAACACCAATATTCATCGGATCCCAACAAACCAAACATGTAGAATTACATAACGGTGATCTCAATCATGTAGGGTAGCTCATGAGATCTAAACATGAAGCACATGGTGGAGAAGACAACCATCTAGCTACTGCTATGGACCCATAGTCCAAGGTAGACTACTCACTCATCGCTCTGGAGGCAAGCATGGCGATGAAGAAGACCTCCGGTGGTGATTCCCCTCTCCGATAGGGTGCCGGGAAGAGCTTCTGGACCCTCCCGATCTTTGGGTCGATGGCGGCGGTGGATCGCGATGTGTTCTGGAAAATTGATCAGGGCTTTAGGTTTTTCCCGTCGGGGGGTCTTTATAGGCGAAGGGGCATCGTCAGAAGTGGACCGAGGTGGTCTCACACATAGGGGGCGCGGCCAGGGCCTGGGCCGCGCCGCCCTGGTGTGTGGCCCCTCGTGGCCCCACTCCGTCTCCTCTTCGGTTCTCTGGAAGCTTCGGTAAAATTCTGGGCGACTGGCTTTGGTTTTGTCCAATTCAGAGAGTATTTCCTGTGTAGCTTTTCTGAAACACAAAAACAACAGAAAATAGGGAACTGGCACTGTGGCGACTTGTTAGTAGGTTAGTTCCGGAAAATGCATAAAAGTGCCACAAAGTGTAACGAAACACTAAGCAAATGGTGTAAAAACAAGCATGGAGCATCAAAAATTATGGATACGTTGGAGATGTATCATGTCGTGGGGATGACTAATGGGGCATGCCACGGGCCGAGCTATCTGTCGGCTGGCGTCCCAGGAATCTCCACGACTCTAGGATGAGGAGACCGGCTCCGCCCGGAGGGCCAACTGCGCTAGCAGCCGGATGGCGATTCCACCGAGGAGAGCTGGAGCTGGGCGATGAAGACAAAAGCCCTCCAACGGCTGTTTCGCCGAAAGTGGGCTGGCCCCGACAAGAACGACAGAGGCAAAGGACGGGAGTGACGAGCGCCATGACCGGACTTAGCCAATCAGTGATCAAGGATCCTTCCCCACGACAGGATCCGAGGCAGAAGGGAGGGTATATGCCTCCCAGATGCCGATCCAAGGGGAAAGGCGCTTTATAAAGCGTGATCGTCAGAGCAGGGCCAGAGGATCACGCCGAGGACGTGGCCACGGAGGAGCCGGCAGCCGGCCGAATCGTCACCTAACCTGTAACCAGACCCCCGCCTATATAAGGGGGTCTGGGCCCTTAGTCTAGGGAGATCCGATCTTCTTCTTCCTCCTCTAGCCCAAACAGCTCGAGGAGCACTATAATCGCTACTGTCTAGATAATACGAAGCAGGCAGGAAGTAGGGGCTTTACCTCCACCCGGGAGGGCCCTGAACCTGGGTAAACCGAGGTGTCTCCGTTAGCACAATCCCGAGCCGGACCCATCGTCACCACCGTCGAGCCCCTTCGATAAGCCTCCCCATGGCTACTGTCTCTAAATTCCCACGACAGTTGGCGCCCACCGTGGGGCAAAGCGCGGCGGCGAGCGGAGTCAAGTTCCGGCCGGGACCCCCATTGATCCCCGGCGAGAGGGTCGCCTCTGGCCTCGTCTAGAGGTTCGGCACCCTCGACTGCATCAGTGACAACTTGGACTGCTTCGAGGACGGCTTCGGCAGCGGCTCCTTCCTCGACATTGGTAGCCACTGCTTCTACGTCGCCAAGCCCTTCCCGGAGGAGGTAATCGACGTCCTCGATCCTCTCAGCGACGGAGGCTCGAGTTGCGGCAAAAGTTGTGTCTTTGGCGCCATGGTCGAAGTGATGGCCCTGGGAGATGAGGAAGGCAGCGACCAACCGCGCTCCGCGCGCTCGCCGCTCAAATGCCTTCCTCCGCAGGAGCAGAACACTCCACTCCCAGAGCAGGACACCTCGGACGTCGCCGTCGTGGACCTGCGTGCACCGCTCGACCGCGTCATCAACCCCGCCCGGGTCGCCGAGGCCCTGGAGCGGACGCGTCTCGTCCTCCTTAGCAAGGTGGCTGAGGACGAGGTCAACCGGTGCCACGCGAGCACCACGCTCAGCGAGTTCTATGACGTGCATGGAGACGCACCGACCGAGCTTGCTCATGACCCGCGGCGCAGCTTTGCCACCGCGGGCCCTGGCCAGATCCAGTGGTCGCCATCGGCAAGCCGAGGCTGCGGAGGGCACGGACAGGGCGGCCGTGCTCTGGGCTGCAACGCCCAAGGCCGCCGCGCCCAGCAAGGTGGCAGAGCAGGCGGGCCACGTCAGGTCCCGGGGCCAGCGCCAGGGTCGGAGTCCCAGGCTCGCCCGCCGGCACTGCACATCCACCTATGGCTTGACCACGTCGAGGCGTTGCCCAGGGGATCTGCCAGCTCAAAGTGAGCGGCTTCTGACCAAGGAGGCCCGGGGGCTGCCGGTAGCTGTCAGGGGCGCAAAGAGGGCAAGTACACCCTCGATGCTGCACTTGACCAGCCGTGCAAGTTCCACAATTCCCCTGGCAGGGAAGCGACCCACTCCACGCGTCAATGCCAGTTCATAAGAGAGCTGGAGCAACGCGCTCGGCAGATCCCTGGAGCGTCGCAAGCGCAACCGGCTGGAGGTCGGGAGGACCAACAGCATGACCCGGCTGGGGGCGAGCCGGATCGAGATGATGACTTCCCGGCGGATGTTGAGCAGTATCACATCTTTACCACCCCCGGCAAGGATAAAAGGAACGACCTTTGGCATGAGGCAGAGGTGAACGCCATCATGCCTGCAGAGCCCCACTTCATGCACTGGTCCGAGGCGGCCATCACCTGGGGACACGAGGACCATCCGCGACTGATGCCAAGTCCTGGAGAGTATGCGCTGGTCTTGGACCCCATCATACGCTCCGATACGCATACGTGCCGGTTCTCCCGCGTGCTCATCGACGGTGGTAGCAGCATCAACCTTCTCTACTGAAGCTCGCTGGAGAAGTTGGGCATCCCGCTTGCCCAGCTGAGGCCGAGCCGGCTCACCTTCCATGGCATCGTGCCTGGGCACTCGTGCACCCCTTTGGGCAAGGTGCAGCTGGAGGTTCTCTTCGGGGAGAAGGGAAATAGCCGCCACGAGCCCATCTGGTTCGAGGTGGTGGACATCAGCAGTCCTTACCATGCTTTGCTTGGCCGCCCGGCTCTGGCAAAGTTCATGGCGGTGCCACACTACGCCTACCTGAAGATGAAGCTCCCAGGGCCCAAGGGCGTGATCACTATCACGGGAAGCTTCAAGAAGTCCCTGACGTGCGCAAAGGAGAGCTCGCAGCTGGCAGAGGTGCTGGTCATCGCCGAAGAGAAGCGGCAGCTTTTACATCGCGTGGAGCTCGCCCAGCAAGATGTGCCGGTTCGCCAGTCGCCGGTGGAGCAGTTCAAGCCAGCCAACGATACCAAGAAGATCCCGCTGGATGAGAGTGATCCCTCCAAGTACGTCATCATCGGCACCGGCCTTTCTGCTAAATAGGAAAGCGAGCTCACCAGCTTCCTCTGTGAGAATCGGGACATCTTTGCATGGTCTCCAAAGGACATGCCAGGTGTGCCGAGGGAGCTGGTTGAGCACTCACTCAACGTCCGGCTGGATGCCAAGCCGGTCAAGCAACCGCTGCGGTGTTTTGCAGAAGAGAAAAGGAAAGCTATTGGCGAGGAGATAGCCCGGCTCCTTGCAGCCGGCTTTATCATGGAGGTATTTTACCCTGACTGGGTTGCGAACCCAGTCTTGGTTCTGAAGAAGAATAACACTTGGCGTATGTGTATCGACTACACCAGCCTTAACAAGGCTTGCCCCAAGGATCCTTTTGCGCTACCACGCATCGACCAGGTAATCGATTCCACAGCCGGCTGTGACCTGCTGTCCTTCCTGGATGCCTATTCAGGCTACCACCAGATCCCGCTCTTCTAGCCGGATCAGATCCAGACGTCCTTCATCACCCCATATGGAGCCTACTGCTACGTCACCATGCCACTTGGCCTAAAGAACGCTGGAGCCACTTTCTAGTGAACCATGCAGCGATATCTGCAAGGGCAGATTGGGAGGAACGTGCACGCTTATGTGGACGACATGGTGGTGAAGACCAAGCAGAGCGGCACACTCCTGGACGATCTCAAGGAGGCCTTTGCCAACCTGCGGCGCTATCGCATGAAGCTCAACCCAGAAAAGTGCACCTTTGGCGTGCCGGCTGGACAGCTCCTAGGTTATATCGTTTCCCAGCGAGGGATCGAGGCCAACCCCTCGAAGATAAAAGCCATCGAGGCCCTAGAGCCGCCCACCCAGCTCGGAGACGTGCAGAAGTTTGCTGGTTGCTTGGCCTGGCTTAGCCGGTTCGTCAGCCGGCTCGGGGAGAAGGCCATGCCGCTGTACCAGCTGATGAAGAAGACAGACCACTTCGTTTGGTTCCAGCGCGCTGATGATGCCTTCAACGACCTCAAGCGAGCCTTGTCTACCGCACCAATCTTGGCAGCGCCGGCTCCGCGAGAGCCAATGCTGCTCTACATCGCGGCTACTCCACGAGTCATCAGCGTCGTGATCGTGGTGGAGCGCACCGAGGAAGGCAAGGAGCTTCCGGTTCAGCGCCCTGTGTACTACCTGAGTGAGGTGCTCACTCTCTCCAAGCAGAACTACCCGCACTACCAGAAGGTCGCATACGGCGTGTACATGGCGGCCAAGAAACTGAAGCACTACTTCGTGGAGCATCCTATCACGGTGGTGAGCACCAATCCGCTCTCGGAGATCATCGGGTGCAAGGATGCGTCAGGAAGAGTGGCCAAGTGGGCGATTGAGCTCGCGGCTCATACCATTCAGTACAATCCCAGGACGACGATCAAGTCGCAGATCATAGCGGATTTCTTCGCTGACTGGGGAGAGCACCAGTACCTGCCGCCGGCTCCAGACTCCACCCATTGGCGCATGCACTTCGATGGCTCCAAGTTGCTCGGGGGCTTGGGAGCCGGCGTCGTCCTCACCTCTCCTAAAGGAGACAAGCTGCAGTACGTGCTGCAAATGCACTTCCGTGCGTCGAAAAACATCGCCGAGTACGAGGCCCTGGTACATGGGCTCAAGATGGCCAAGGAGACCGGCATCCGGAGGATCCTCCGCTTCGGAGACTCCGACCTAGTGGTGCACCAGGTATCGGGAGAATGGGACGCCAGGGATGCCAACATGGCCTCCTATCGCTTCTACATGCAGCAGCTCAGCGGATTCTTTGAGGGCTGTGAGTTCCACCACGTCCCCAGAGCAAACAACGACGAGGCGGACCGGCTGTCCAAGATCGGCTCCACCAGGCAGGATATCCCAGCTGGGGTGTCACTGGAAATCATCCGCAAGCCGTCCATCAAGCCCTCGCCGGAGTCTACATCCATCTACGGGCCTGGAGACCCCGCCCCGGCTCAGGTCCCACCACCAGACCCGGGGGCTGCCGCTTCGGGGCTGAAGGATGCAGCCGGCCAGCCCAGCGCGGCTGGCTCGACGAAAGACTCGGGGGCTGCTGGCTCCATGCCAGCTCTCCCAGCCGGCCAATCGGACGAAGCCGGCACGATGACGGACCCGGGGGCTGTTGATCCCCTGGTTGCCAGTGTCTTCCACATACGGGAGATACCATCATGGGCGGAGCCATTCTCCAACTACCTCATCACTGGGGACTTGCCGCAAGATGAAGTGGAAGCTAGACGACTTCAGTGCCGCGCGGGAGCATACACAATCATCAACAGTGATCTGTACAAGCGCAGCATGTCAGGAGTCTTCCAGAAGTGCATCGAGCAGGAAGAAGGGATAGAGCTCCTGAGGGAGATACACCAAGAGGAGTACGGACACCATGCATCCTCCAGAGCTTTAGTGGCCAAGGCTTTCCGCCATGGTTTCTACTGGCCGACAGCCCAGAAGGACGCAGAGTAGCTAGTGAAGCAGTGCAACGGCTGCCAGCGCTTCTCCAAGCATCAAAACACTCCAGCGGCAGCCCTCAAGACCACCCCGCTCACCTGGCCGTTCGCTGTCTGGGGCCTGGACATGGTAGGGCCATTCAAGACCGCACCTGGGGGCTTGACGCATCTGTTGGTTGCTGTGGACAAGTTCACCAAGTGGATCGAGGCCAAGCCAATCAAAAAGCTCGACGGCTCGTCCACCATCAAGTTCTTCAACGAGATCATCACGAGATATGGAGTTCCCCACAGCATCATCACTGACAACGGGACGAACTTTGCGAAGGGAGTCTTCGCTGAGTACTGCGGCAAGAAGGGCATCCGGCTGGACTTAGCATCAGTAGCGCACCCTCAGGCGAATGGGCAAGTGGAGAAGGCAAATGGGCTGATCCTGGCCGGCATTAAACCAAGGCTGGTCGAGCCTCTTGAGCGCTCAGCCGGCTGTTGGGTCGAAGAGCTACCTTCAGTGCTCTGGAGCCTACGCAACACTCCAAATCGCTCTGTTGGCTTCACGCCTTTCTTCCTGGTCTATGGAGCCGAAGCAGTGTTGCCCACTGATATCGAATTCGATGCGCCCAGAGTTGTCCAGTACACGGAGAAGCAAGCAAAAGAAGCTCGCGAAGATGGAGTCGACCTCCTCGAGGAGGCACAAGAGCAGGCTTTGGCTAGATTAGCGCTCTATCAGCAGCTGCTGCGACGATACCATAGCCGGAAAATCCGCCCGCTCGCATTTCGCGAAGGAGACCTCGTACTCTGGCTGATCCAGAACACCAAAGGCATGCACAAGCTGTCCTCTCCTTGGGAGGGACCGTTCATTGTCAGCCAGGTGCTGGGAAATGGGGCGTACTACCTCATCGACGCACAAGAGCCCAAGAAGAACAAGGCAGATAACTCTGACAAGGAGACGGAGCGTCCCTGGAATGTCAGTCTCCTAAGACCTTTCTTCTGCTAAGGCAAAAGCTTGTACCCCAAAAAACTTGTCAATGAATAAAGGATGACGGAGCGGCTAGTTACGGCCGGCTCCGAGGAAAACACTTCGTATATGTTTTGCTTCCTGCGTTATTCACTTGACCGACAGCCGGCTCCGGGCACCGAGCCACAGCCAGCAGCCCTAAAAAAATGATCGATTCCTCGTCAGCCGGATGAGTACTATGTATGAAGAAGGTCTCGAGCCCAACCTCCATCTTCTGGCTCCGCGCAGCCGGACGGGTAGGAGCCGGCAGGCCACATACGAAGGAAAGCCGCAGAGAAAAACCGTAAACGATAGAAAACTGCTCAACCAAGCGTGGGAGGCAGTGTTCGTTAACCATGCATTGGCTTGCATGAGTTGGGTGCCCGATAAACCGAAGTACTACTTCTCACTCCGCGGCACGCTCCCACCCTAGGCTGGCATTCGGCTGGCGGCCCAAGGGTGACCAACCGGCACCAGGCTGCCGGTTGGGGGTAGAAGGGCCGAAGGGTGGGAAGATTAAGGAAAAAGTTGAGGGAACCGGGCTAAGGAAAGCCAGTGAATGGTTGATGATCACAGTCTCTAGACGTTTGTGCGGAGTAGCCACGTCAAAGAGGTTTGAAGCTAGAGCTGCCTCGCTCGACGTTGGCACCGTACGCGGAGAAGTTAGTTTCAAGCCAGCTGTCAGTCCAGCTATCCCAAAACTCGGGGGCTAGGGGGAAAGGGAATTAGCCCTCAGAAGTAGGCTGGTTCCAGTACCTCGCCAGCTGTCCGCTCAGCTGACGCTGTGATATGATCAGCGAGCGA
Organism: Dactylis glomerata; assembly: GCA_007115705.1. Taxonomy (NCBI): domain Eukaryota; kingdom Viridiplantae; phylum Streptophyta; class Magnoliopsida; order Poales; family Poaceae; genus Dactylis; species Dactylis glomerata. Next base: position 522,028 of record QXEO01000364.1, on the reverse strand, counting down.
GCGACGAAATCAAAACTTAACGACCGCAAAGAGATGGCTAGAGCCAGAGACTTGGAGATTTACTCCACCCGCAGCAAGGGACGTGCGAGGGCCCGGGAAGGGAGACGTGCCGGCTCCGGCCCCGCTTGAGCCGGCACAGGACTCAACTTCCACTCTAATCCCTCCAAGCCGGGGTGAGCTCGCACTTCCTAGAGCCGGCCAGTAGAGGCACTACTCCCTCCGTGCTGAAGCCGGAGGACCTCGCCAGAAGCGTCTGCGAAGTTAGTGGCCATCGTAGCCCCTACCTACAGATTCGCGCGGCAACGGTTTCGTCGAAGGAAGAACCCTAGCCGGGGAATCATCACAGTGCGACGATGTAAACAGAGGACATTTGCGCGATGGCAAACACACAGTAAATGAAGAAGGACAAGCAAAGATTTGCAGGAAATTGAAAGAGTTCTTAACATACGATGGGCAATTACATAATATGGGCCACGCTAAGGGCCAAGATAACAAAAGAACTCCCCCTCCTAAATCCCTAGACCTCTGTTGATGATGCCGTTGTCGAGGAGGGGGCTTCGAGGGCGCTCGCCGATCACGGCCAGGGGGAGTAGGCCCGGGCGCAGCCGGAGTCGTCGACGATGCGGACGCAGAGGATGGGCGACCCGAAGCGGTGGGTCAGAATGAGAGACCAGCCCCGCTTCAGGTCGTATTCGATGAAGAACTTTGCCTAGCCCTCGGTGAGGTAGCTTTTCCCTTCCTCGTCGTGGAGGACCTCGATGAGGTACAGGGGCTGGCCGCCGCTGCCGTCCTCCACCATGAAGCTCGTCGGGGGTTCTTCCCCATCATGCCGATGAAGCTGGCGGGGAGCGGCAGACACTCCTCGCACCCGGCCAGCAGGTGCACCATGGAGGTGGCAAACCCGTGCTTTGGGGTGTAGGAGAGCCGCTATTTGGGCGGCGGATGCTGGGGCTTGCGCGCCTTGCCGGCGGCCGCGCGGGAAGAGCCGCCGACGCTCTTGCCGGCGAGGCCCAGAGGGGCGGCCCCGACCGCCATCGCGGCACCGATGAGAGCGGCCGCTGCCTCCAGGGGGAGTTCCGGAGAGACCAGCGACCGAGGTCGCGGCCGCGGGGGCTGCGGCGTTGGCGGCGGCCAAGGCAACCCCCCCTCCGGGGGCCGCGACGATGGCGGTGGAGCGGCCGGCTGATACGTCTCAAACGTATCTATAATTTTTGATGCTCCATGCTTGTTTTTACACCATTTGCCTATTGTTTCTTTACACTTAGTGGCATTTTTATGCATTTTCCGGAACTAACCTATTAACGAAGTGCCACAGTGCCAGTTTCATGTTTTCTGCTGTTTTTGTGTTTCAGAAGTGATACACAGGAAATATTCTCGGAATTGGACGAAACAAGTTCCTGAAGTCTTATTTTTCCTGGAAGCTTCCAGAGATCCGAAGGAGAGATGGAGAGGGGCCACCAGGGCCCCACACACAGGGCCGGCGCGGCCAGGCCCCTGGCCGCGCCACCCCTGTGTGAGGGAGCCTGGCTCCACCTCTGACATCGCCCCTTCGCCTATAAAGACCCCCCGACGAGAAAAACCTAAGTACCCGATCAGTTTTCCAGAATACATCGCGATCCGCCGCCGCCGTCGACCCGAAGATTGGGAGGGTCCAGAAGCTCTTCCCGGCACCCTGCCGGAGAGGGCAATCGCCACCGGAGGTCTTCTTCATCGTCATGCTTGCCTCCGGAGCGATGAGTGAGTAGTCTACCTTGGACTATGGGTCCATAGCAGTAGCTAGATGGTTGTCTTCTCCACCATGTGCTTCATGTTTAGATCTCATGAGCTGCCATACATGATTGAGATCACCGTTATGTAATTCTACATGTTTGGTTTGTTGGGATCCGATGAATATTGGTGTTTATGATTAAGTTGATGTACTGAATATTATCTTTTGTTATCTCTATGTTGTTTATGATCTTGCATGCTCTCCGTTGTTAGTAGCTATCTTGGCCAAGTAGTTGCTAGTGACTCCAAGAGGGTGTATTTATGCTCGATAGTGGGTTCATGTCTCTATTTCATCTGGGGGAGTGACAGAAACCTCTAAGGTGGTAGATGTGCTGTTGCTACTAGGGAGAAAACAACATTCATATGCTCAAGGGCATATGCTTTGTTTACATTACACACTTTACTTAATGCAATTATCTGTTGTTCGCAACTTAATACTTCTAGGGTGTTCGGATTGATATCCCCGGGAGTGGATTATTAGTCATAGATGCAGTTGGATGGCGGTCTATGTATTTTGTTGTAATGCCCAAAGTAAATCTCATAGTGATCTTCTTGACATATCATGTTATCTCTATTCTATCAATTGCCCAACTGTAATTTGTTTACCCAGCATGTGTTATTTTATCTATGGAGAGACACCACTAGTGAACTGTGGACCCCGGTCCTATTTACATCATATTGCAATCACCTGTTTACTTTTCTCGTAGTGTTTACTTTACTAGCATACTCTACTGTTTTCCACTCGATACGCTCATAACCTTTGTTTCAAGCAAACCGGTGAGATTGACAACCTCATCGCAAGTTGGGAACAAAGTATTTGTTTGTGTGTGTGCAGGTTCCACAACACCTTCAGTCGTTATTGCCTCTCCTCTCCTGATCGATAAACCTTGGTTTCTTAACTGAGGGAAAACTAGCCGCTACACTCATCATACCTTCCTCTTGGGGTTCCCAACGGGCTGGTCATCACCACGCACAAGGACTTACTGCTCCCACGTCAACTACACGCCACAGCTCTTTTCTGGCGTCATCACCGAGTAGCAGCTTCTTTTCTGGCGCCGTTGCCGGGGAGGAAGAGAAGACTTCTGCGAGGGGAGTTCTTCGCACACACATTCTTTACTTTGTTATTGTTTTGCTTTACTTTATTTATTTTACCTGCATCGTTTTATACCAAAAACCCAAAAAAATTAGAATCCTTGGTAGTTGTTATTTTTGTTGGTCTGTTATTGTCTTGCTTTATCATGCTTTCTATCAATGGTTGGTTTCTTTGAAACTAATTCTTTTTGGCAAGGTGGGTTCACGGAAGAGCAGCAAAATTATTATGATGAACACCGCTTGTCACAAAAAGGGAAACACTTATGGGAACAAATCAATAGACAAATGTGTGCTCTACTTATAATGTTACTTATTGCTTTGATGAATCTTGTTGCTGTAGGAGGTATAAACAACTCCCTTTTCAATGTGAGTATAATGATGATGTTACCATATCTTCTTATATTAATGGAAATTATGACTTTTATGATGTGGAACAAATTGAAGAATTTATTGCTTGGAAGGGTGCATTCGAACTTGCTTATTTGCTTGAAAATACTGATGATGCACCTTATAAATATGAGGTTTATGATATACTCACATTTTGCTTTGATAATTACAAGGAAGGAAATGGCTATATTCTTAAATATCTTAATAGATGCTCTCCAACGGAAGAGACTAATGTCATGAAGGAGCCTATGGAAGAAGAAATTGCTGAAACTGGAAGCTCATTGGATGAAAAAGAGGAGGAGAGTGATGACTAAGTGGAGGAAGAATGGAGTTACCCATGTCTACCTCCCAATAAGAGTAACTCTCCAACTAATACCTTATTTGATCGCCCTCCATGCTTAACAAAAGAGGGTGAGTGTGATATTTATATTATTGAGTTTGTTCATGATGCTACTCAAAATTATTATGAGAGAGGAAAATATGGTTGTTGGAATTCTCATGTTACTAAAACACCTCTCTTTATATTGAAAGCTCCGAAGTTGCTCTTGTTTTATCTACCCATACTTGTTACTATGTGCTTCTTTGATTTATTTTCTTACAAGATTCCTATGCATAGAAAGTGGGTTATACTTAAATGTGTTTTATATTTGCTCCTTGATGCTCCTTTTGGTTTCCATTCATATTTCTTATGTGAGCATCTTCTCAAATTACTGAGCCTAGCTCAAAGGCGTTAAAGAAAAGCACTCTTGGGAGATAACCCAATGTTTTCTTTTCAGTACTTTTTCTTTTATTTGAGTCTTGGAAGTCATTACTACTGTAATGACCGCTCATTATCTTGTTTATTTCGTTTTTGTGCCAAGAGAAGCCTCTAATTTGAGTGAGGTAAAGATTTGGGGATGTTGCTGTCCTGAAACTGTTTTCGGTGCTGCACCGTAAAAATTCGTGAAAATTCTCTGTTTATCTTTTGGACCTGCGATTTCTTGTACATATGCCCCAGGTTATATCCAAACTTTTCTTAGTTCAACACTTTTTGATTTGAGCAACAGAAAATCCCTAAAAAATTCGACCTTTGTCAGCTGTTCAGTTTTGACAGATTTCTGCCAATATTTGTGTTTGCCACTTTATCGCTTTCTTTTGAGTTCTTTTGATCATGGAACTTTTTGGGGAGGTTGCTACAGTAGTATTTGCTATATATGTGGTGGTTTTGAGTTGAAACCTGAAGCAAATAGAGGTTGAATATATTTTATGCTTACACTAATGTTGCTAATAGAATTGTGTTTAGTTTTGTATGAAGGAAGTTTTCAAGTGTAGGGATTAGAGAATGATGAGATGAGTTGAAGAATGGACAAAAGCTCAAGCTTGGGGATGCCCATGCATCGCCCCAAGAAATATTCAAGAAGTACAAGCGTCAAAGCTTGGGGATGCCCCCGAGGCACCCCTTCTTCATCGGCAAAAATCAGGTCACCTTTCAAAACACTATATTTTTATTGCTTCATGCACTATGTGTTTTTCTTGGAGCGTCAGTTGTTTTAGTTTTCTTAGTTGGTTTAGTTTGTTTGTTTGCTGCAATAAATGGTTGGACCCCAACAAATTTCCTTTGGAGGTGATGTACTCGTTTTCATTTGCAAAGAACGCTCTAGTTTTCACTCTTATTAAAAATCAAGCGTTCTACTTTTTCTGCTACTGCTTTTGGTTTTCGTTTTCGCCTTGATTTGCGTTCAGATCTTGTCGTATCTTTTCATCAAGGTGTATTTTTGCCTCTGATCTTTATTGGTTTTCATCAAAAGAGGTGTTTAAATTTTTTAAATGGTGTTGGAAGAGAGAAAAAGCTTTGTGCAAAATAGTGGTACAAGAAGGAGCTTGTGTAGACTGCGGCTTAGGCTTTTTCATGTCATGCTTGATGTCTTTTTGATAGTATGCTTAGTGGTTTTGCTGTAGCATGACTTGTCTCAAATAACTGAGATTGCTTAATGAGCCTTTGAAAAAATCATGCGTTGTTTTTATTGTATGGAAGCATTATTTTGGTTTTCTCCTTGATGCTTTATTTGGGTTGACTTGACGCATGCTCACACATGTTAGACTCTTACAAAGTCGCCAATAGCCTTCATGATCATTTAGTTTTTGACTTTTGATGCCATCGTATGCTTCTTTTAATGTCGCTTTGTCGCTTTGCATGATTATGGCCATTATTGCTCTCTTAGTTGGTCGCTCCCAGTCTTTTGCTAGCCCTCGCCTTGTACTGAGTATGAGCTCTACTCGTGCATCCAACTCCTAAAAACCAAGTTTGCCATTGTGTCCACTATAAATTCCTATGCATGGTATTTGTAAGCCATTCCAAAGTAAATTTTCATGTGCTACCTTTCAAAAACCTTCAAAACACTTCTCGTTTTGTGACACTGTTTTCAGCTCATGGGGACGTAGTGGTCGGATTTGCTATCTTCCATATTGCTTATTCCAAAAAGAAAAAAAAAGAAAAAAAAGAAAAAAAGGCACTCCTCCAAAGAATGTGAATGTTGGTGGGCACCCGATGGAATCGGTTAGCCATGGTATGTGAAAGGAAAAAGGTGGGGAGGAGTGCCAAGTTTTATAAAAAGAGCACAAAAGTGCCAATCTCTCTCTCAAAAACTTGCTTCATTTTTGTATGGAAGATAGTAAGAACCCCATTGCCAGTCGTTGACAAAGACAACCACCTCTCAAAACCAATTTTTATCTCTCTGTTTTACAAATGAAAAGCTCTAGCACATGCTCAATCACTGCTTCCCTCTGCGAAGGGCCTTTCTTCTACTTTTATGTTGAGTCACCACCTTCTTTCTTTATGCACCATTAAGAGAGCATAGTTGTCATTCTTAGTGTCATATGCATTGTCCCAAAGTTCATTGATTGATTCATATTGTTGGTTTCACTTGTTCTTAAATTATTTGTATCTAGTCGCCCTCTTAAACTTGAAGGTGTCCTATGCATTTATGTTTTGCTCTCTTTAAAGGACAAGCTGAAAACCATTTGTATGTTTTTCCTTATGATTTGAACACACGTTTGACTTTCATTGTTTCATTATCATGATCTTTTGTTTGTGTTCATTTGCATGTTTACAACATGGTTGCTAAGTTCTTATTGTCATGATTATATCTTCATGCCCATGTTTTAAGTTCTATTGATCCCAGCTCACCAATGCTTACATATATGATCAAGATTGTGTAGGTGCATGTCACCTCAAAAATTATTCTTTTGTTATCACTTACCTACTCGAGGACGAGCAGGAGTTAAGCTTGGGGATGCTTGATACGTCTCAAACGTATCTATAATTTTTGATGCTCCATGCTTGTTTTTACACCATTTGCCTATTGTTTCGTTACACTTAGTGGCATTTTTATGCATTTTCCGGAACTAACCTATTAACGAAGTGCCACAGTGCCAGTTTCCTGTTTTCTGCTGTTTTTGTGTTTCAGAAGTGATACACAGGAAATATTCTCGGAATTGGACGAAACAAGTTCCTGAAGTCCTATTTTTCCCGGAAGCTTCCAGAGATCCGAAGGAGAGACGGAGAGGGGCCACCAGGGCCCCACACACAGGGCCGGCGCGGCCAGGCCCCTGGCCGCGCCACCCCTGTGTGAGGGAGCCTGGCTCCACCTCTGGCATCGCCCCTTCGCCTATAAAGACCCCCCGACGAGAAAAACCTAAGTACCCGATCAGTTTTCCAGAATACATCGCGATCCGCCGCCGCCGTCGACCCGAAGATCGGGAGGGTCCAGAAGCTCTTCCCGGCACCCTGCCGGAGAGGGGAATCACCACCGGAGGTCTTCTTCATCGTCATGCTTGCCTCCGGAGCGATGAGTGAGTAGTCTACCTTGGACTATGGGTCCATAGCAGTAGCTAGATGGTTGTCTTCTCCACTATGTGCTTCATGTTTAGATCTCATGAGCTGCCATACATGATTGAGATCACCGTTATGTAATTCTACATGTTTGGTTTGTTGGGATCCGATGAATATTGGTGTTTATGATTAAGTTGTTGTACTGAATATTATCTTTTGTTATCTCTATGTTGTTTATGATCTTGCATGCTCTCCGTTGTTAGTAGCTATCTTGGCCAAGTAGTTGCTAGTGACTCCAAGAGGGGGTATTTATGCTCGATAGTGGGTTCATGTCTCTATTTCACCTGGGGGAGTGACAAAAACCTCTAAGGTGGTAGATGTGCTGTTGCTACTAGGGAGAAAACAACATTCATATGCTCAAGGGCATATGCTTTGTTTACATTACACACTTTGCTTAATGCAATTATCTGTTGTTCGCAACTTAATACTTCTAGGGTGTTCGGATTGATATCCCCGGGAGTGGATTATTAGTCATAGATGCAGTTGGATGGCGGTCTATGTATTTTGTTGTAATGCCCAGAGTAAATCTCATAGTGATCTTCTTGACATATCACGTTATCTATATTCTATCAATTGCCCAACTGTAATTTGTTTACCCAGCATGTGTTATTTTATCTATGGAGAGACACCACTAGTGAACTGTGGACCCCGGTCCTATTTACATCATATTGCAATCACCTGTTTACTTTTCTCGTACTGTTTACTTTACTAGCATACTCTACTGTTTTCCACTTGATACGCTCATAACCTTTGTTTCAAGCAAACCGGTGAGATTGACAACCTCATCGCAAGTTGGGAACAAAGTATTTGTTTGTGTGTGTGCAGGTTCCACAACACCTTCAGTCGTCATTGCCTCTCCTCTCCTGATCGATAAACCTTGGTTTCTTAACTGAGGGAAAACTAGCCGCTACACTCATCATACCTTCCTCTTGGGGTTCCCAACGGGCTGGTCATCACCACGCACAAGGACTTACTGCTCCCACGTCAACTACACGCCACAGCTCTTTTCTGGCGTCATCACCGAGTAGCACCGGCCCCGAAGGGCTCTACGGCGGCCGCAGCCACAAGTGCCTCCAGGATCTTCTTGTTGCGGCTACCCGGGGGGCGGCCGCGCCTCCGAGGAACCGGTGGCGTTGCCGCCGGGTCCTTCGCTTTGTTTAGACTCCCGAGCGGGCGGCCGCGCTTGCGCCCGCCCGACCCGCCGGCGGCTCCGGCCCCGGCTCCGTTGGTGGCTTCGAGCGACGACATGGGAGCTGAAGGGGGAGAAACGGAGGTGACCGTTCGGCGAGGAGAAAGAGTGGAGACGCTCGGGAGTGGGGAAAACCCTCGAGGGCTCCAAGATTTAAAGACTGGTGAGGCATGAAAAGCTTAGCCGGTTTAATGCGAATAAATCATACATGTGGCGTTTTGATGGGACACTTCGCTGACGCAAGCCTCATCTCGTCACGTGACGTCCTCTAGAATCATTACGGAGGTCGAAGAGTCAAAATGACAAGACAGGACGCTGGCGCACTGCGCCGGCCGCAGCGTGGGATCAAGACCCGAAGCGGCACAAGTTCCGAGGGGAAAGCGCGCCGGCTCGCGACTGTCGAGCAGCCACCAGCTAGATTGGACCTGGAGATGGCACGTCCCGAGACGGCTGGAGGGGTTCCGCGCGACTTGGCTTCGAAACCAGCAACATCCAGACCAGACAAAGAATCCTGGGACTTCGACGGAAACAAACAAGACTTCGGCGAGGAAAAGAACCCGCTGAAGCCCCATGCTAACCCATGACACTTCGCTAGTTTCGGGGGCTAGTGTCGTGGGGATGACTAATGGGGCATGCCACGGGCCGAGCTATCTGCCGGCTGGCGTCCCAGGAATCTCCACGACTCTAGGATGAGGAGACCGGCTCCGCCCGGAGGGCCGGCTGCGCTAGCAGTCGGCTGGCGATTCCACCGAGGAGAGCCGGAGCCGGGCGATGAAGACAAAAGCCCTCCAACGGCTGTTTTGCCGAAAGTGGGTTGGCCCCGACAAGAACGATAGAGGCAAAGGACGGGAGTGATGAGCGCCATGACCAGACTCAGCCAATCAGCGATCAAGGATCCTTCCCCACGACAGTATCTGAGGCAAAAGGGAGGGTACATGCCTCCCAGATGCCGGTCCAAGGGGAAAGGCGCTTTATAAAGCGTGATCGTCAGACCAGGGCCAGAGGATCACGCCGAGGACGTGGCCACGGAGGAGCCGGCAGCCAGCCAAATCGCCACATAACCTGTAACCAGACCCCCGCCTATATAAGGGGGTCTGGGCCCTTAGTCTAGGGAGATCCGATCTTCTTCTTCCGCCTCTAGCCCGAACAGCTCGAGGAGCACTGTAATCGCTACTGTCTAGATAATACGAAACAGGCAAGAAGTAGGGGCTTTACCTCCACCCGGGAGGGCCCTGAACCTGGGTAAACCGAGGTGTCTCCATTGGCACAATCCCGAGCCGGACCCATCGTCACCACCGTCGAGCCCCTTTGATAAGCCTCCCCATGGCTACTGTCTCTAAATTCCCACGACATATCAGCATCCCCAAGCTTAGTCCTGCTCGTCCTCGAGTAGGTAAGTGATAACAAAAGAAATAATTTTTGAGGTGACATGCACCTACACAATCTTGACCATCTATGTAAGCGTTGTGCGCTGGGATCAAAAGAACTTAAAACATGGGCATGAAAGACATAATCTTGATAGAAGAAACTTAGCAACCATGTTATAACATGAAAATGAACACAAACAAAAGATCATGAAAATGAAACAATGAAAGTCAAACGTGTGTTCAAATCATAAGGAAAAACATACAAATGGTTTTCAGCTTGTCCTTCATGGAGACCAAAACATAAATGCATAGGACACCTTCAAGTTTAAGAGGGCGACTAGATACAAATAATTTAAGAACAAGTGAAACCAATAATATGAATCAATCAAAACTTTGGGACAATGCACATTATACTAAGAATGACAACTATGCTCTCTTAATGGTGAACAAAGATAGAAGGTGGTGACTGATGACCCACAAGTATAGGGGATCGCAATAGTCTTCGAGGGAAGTATTACCCAAATTTATTGATTCGACACAAGGGGAGCCAAAGAATATATGTAAGCCTTAACAGATGAGTTGTCAATTCAGCTGCACCTGGAAACAGTCTTGCTCGCAGCGGTTTATCAGTAGCAACAGTTTTATAGCAGTGACAGTAGTGAAACAGTAACAGCAGTAGTAAAATAGCAGCGATAATAGTAACAGTAGTAAACAGTAGGAACAAATACTGTAGGCATAGGGATGGATTACGGGCGTTGCATGGATAAGATAATTCATGAAATCAATGAGACATGGGCATTGCAGATAAATAATGATAAAGCATCCTAGTACAAACAATCATAGGCATGTGTTCCGTATATAGTCGTACGTGCTCACAAGGAGAAACTTGCACGACATCTTTTGTCCTACCAGCCTGTTGCAGCAGGGCCTCAAGGGAAACTACTGGTAATTAAGGTACTCCTTTTAATAGAGTACCGGAGCAAAGCATTAGCACTCAGTGAACACATGTGATCCTCACATCATAGCCGTCCCCTCCGGTTATCCCAATTTCTGTCACTTTGGGGCCTCGGGTTCCGGACAACAATATGTGTATACAACTTGTAGGTAAGACCATAAACAACAAGTATCATCATAGAAATAATAACATGTTCAGATCTGAAATCATGGCACTCGGGCCCAAAGTGATAAGCATTAAGCACAACAAGTTGCAACAATGTCATAGGCACTAAATAAAGATACTAGGCACTATGCCCTATCAATCTCATATCAAATTACATGAACAATCTCATCCAATCCCTACCATCCCCTCACCTACAGCGGGGGAATTACTCACACATGGACGGGGGAATCATGGATGGTCGATGGAGGAGCGTCGGTGGTGATGGTGATGAAGATCTCCTCCGAATCCCCGTCCCGGCAGGGTGCCAGAACGGAGTTTCTGGTTCCGAATCGCGGTTTCTGATGGTGGCGGCGCAGCGGAAGTCTATCTGGGAAAAACGCCGTCTCCCTGATATTATGTCGTCCGAGGGTATATGTAGGCGAGAGGGGAGACCGAGAGGGGTTCTGGGGCCCCCTCACGCAGGGGTGGCGCAGCCAGGGCTGGGCCGTGCCACCTGTGCGTGACAGCCCCTCGAGCCCCTTCTCCCTCCTGTCTTCTGGCTCCGTGGGTCTTCTGGTGAAATAGGATTTTTCATGATTTTTCCTGAATTTTTACTGAAAGTTGGATTTCTGCACAAAACGAGACACCAGAGCAATTCTGCTGAAAACAGCGTCAGTCCGTGTTAGTTGTATTCAAAACTCACAAATTAGAGGAGAAACAATAGCAAAAGTGTTCGGGAAAGTAGATACGTTTTGGACGTATCAACTCCCCCCAAGCTTAGCTATTTGCTTGTCCTCAAGCAATTCAGTTAACAACTGAGAGCGATAAAAGAAGCTTTCACGAACACATTTGCTCATATGATGTATATATACTAACTATGTGATCAAGTACTCAGGTAGTTCATAATAAGAAATATGCAACTAATGTCACCTCATAGTCAAGCAAGCTATGAAAGAGTGCCAATGCACTAATAACAAGTAACATGTGCATGAGAAGCTACAAGATTGTAATATGCATAAATGATATGAAAGAGTGGTATCCCGCTTGCCTTTATTTGTAGAGCAAAACATAAATGCTGAGGCACCTCTGAAGTCCAAGGGAAGACTAGAAGTAGAAATATCAAAGATACAAGCATCAAAGTTATACCACAATTAACCATGTTCTGGGACAAGCACATTACACTAAGAATAACAGCTATGCTCTCAAGAAGTGCTTTAAAGTTAGAAGATGAAGACTCAACATAAAAGTAAATGAATGGCCCTTCGCAGAGGGAAGCAGTGATTTAACATGTGCTAGAGCTTTTCATTTGTAAAACAGAGATAAAAATTTATTTTGAGAGGTGGTTGTTCTATGTCAACGACTAGCAATGGGGACTTGCTATCTTCCATAATAAACAAGTGAGAGCGGTTCCGAGTTCTTTGAAATTTTGGCACATTGGTGCTCTTTTATAAAGCTTTGGCACTCCTCCCCACCTTTTTTCTTTCTCAAACCATGGCTAACCGATTCCATCGGGTGCCCACCAACTTTCTCATTCCTTTGGAGGAGTGCATTTTTTTCTTTCTTTTAGAATTAAGATTATAATGGTCTGACCAGCTCTCATGCAAAATTAATGACGAGCAGATGAAGCTGCCTAGTCGAGGGGTACTTAATTTAATATGGAAGATAGCAATTCCGACCACTACGTCCCCATGAGCTAAAAACAGTGGCACAAAATGAGAAGTAGTCGAAAGTTTTGAAAGGTAGCACATGAAAATTTACTTGGAATGGCTTACAAATACCATGCATAGCAATTTATACTGGACTCTTTTGAAGACTTGGTTTTGGTAGTTGGATGCACGAGTAGAGCTCATACTCAGTACAAATGAAGGCTAGCAAAAGACTGGGAAGCGACAATCGAGAGAGCAATAACTGTCATAATCATGCTTGCGACAAAACAAAATTAATATAGGCATAAAAATGATACAAGAACTCTGAGGCAATTTAGATCATCGAGGCTTAATTGACTTTTTGTTTAGTCATAAGCATGCTTGAGCATGTGCCAAGTCGATTCAAATGAAGCTTTCAGGGGTGGATACCACAATATCATACCATACTATGAATAAAACAATGCATGCAAGCGTCTACATGACATGCTACAGGCTAATAGTAAATTGAAACTAATCATATGAAAGCAAGAACTACAAAGCATCCATTAGATGACATATACCTTACATGAACCGACTAAGCATGTCCACATAGATGAGTATATGTACAAAAATGAAAACAAATAGAGTTCATACCAGCCTCTTACCACATCTCGGATTGTCATATGTCATCATTATTGCTCTTCACTTGTGTGACTTGAATAATATAAAGTGAATACCAAGCTCCAATGGAGTAACGGGAGACTGAACTCTGCAACAAACTTTGAAAACCGAAGAAGAACAACAAATATTTTTGGTGTTTCCAATTCTTGAAACAAAAGCAGAAGGAAATAGCAAACAAAGCAAAATATTTTTGGATTTTTCAAATAGCAAACCGAAAATAGCAAGTAAAGCAAACCAAAGGTAGAAAACTAAAGAACCAAATAGAGAGAAACAACGGAAATATTTTTGGTCTTTTTGTGTTTTGGAAAAATGGAAACAAGAACGAGAACATTAAAGAAAGCGAAACATGGATATACAAAGGACCGACTAAATATGATGTGTAGATGAGTGAATCGTCGGCGTACCTCCCCCCAAGCTTAAGCTTTTGGCCTAAGTGGTGATCAATTTCGACTTTGATAGCTGCCCTAAGCTGGTGGGTCATCATAGGTGTAATCGTACCCGGGCTCTCGTGAAGATGAAGCTGATGGCGCATAATCATAATAAGGTTGCTCATATGGGAAGTTCGTAATGTTGGAGGGCTGCCCCGATTCTTCGGCGCCCTCCTCATCGTGTACAGGCGGCGGGTGCTCCTCTACGTATGCATCAAGCTCATCTTCCGTAAGCGACCATCCATTCCTGCGATCAAGGTTAAACAAAAGAGGTGCAGGCAAACGGACTGATCGTTCAGTCTTTACTACCCTCCAGGTAGTCTTCTTGAAAAAGGTTAGCTCAAATGTTAAATTAATCAAACTAGCAGGAGGATAAATAAACTTATGTTGAACCATAGAATCAAGACCAAGTTTCTCCTCGGGGAACTGCAGATCTCGAAAATGAGGCACAACGCCATGCAGAGCTAACAGGCGTGAAGCTATAAGTCCCCCACAGATTCCCCTTTCTCACGATTAAGATCAAGACGGAAAGCTATTAAGGCACCCAAATGGTAAGTCCTATCACGCCTCAAAGCAGCAGCAATAAAAGCTAGATCATGGAGAGACAATCTACTTGCAGATTTCCTAGCAAGAACACATTTGGTAATAAAGAAGGCAAAATATCGAATGGATGGGAAATGAATATTTCGAGTTTTACCACCCTCTCCTGTAAAGCTTCTTCCTTGACAAATCTCTTCGTAAAGTTCCAACAATGGCCTAGGCTGACCTCTTATCTTCTCGAGCGATCCCCACTGTGGTACTCTAATAGCTGTACAGAAAACATCAAGAGGCAAGTCCACAGATTTATTATAGATTTTGTAATGAACCATGGGGTTAGAAGTGGACCAACTAAATCTGAAATCCTGCACCATAGACATTGTTAGTTTAACATATTGGGGAGGTTCACCCTCAACAAAATATTCTAATCCTGCATTAGAAAGTAAAGTTTGAAAATCCTGCAAGATTCTAGCAGCACTCAAGAATGCTGAACATGGATAGTGTGAGGGAAAAACCTTCTCTTCACGGTGAACTTTCATAACATCATGCACTTCTAGTTCATGTTGAGAGAGTTGATACACATTCTCCTCCATTTCTGAAATTTTTGACAAACCTCATAAAAAGTGATTTAAAGACAAGCAAGTGTAGGAAACTACTATAGTGGGTTACTAGAGAGCTATCATGCATCAAAATAACCTTTCTAAGCAATAGAACAAGCATGCATACTCATTTATACTGTCACCTACAATGCTAAAATACTCAAGAAATACTTTACCAAAAGAAATTCTACTTGGACAAGTGGAGGAGTCACATACCGGAGAGCAAATGATCCAAATTTCAGCAGAAATGCTGGGCTGAGCAAGGAGATCGAAAAATCGAGGTGAAGAACAGCAAGAACTCGAGCTTGAGCAAATGGGGCGGTGTTTTTCGGGAGAGAGAAAGAGCAGGGGAACAAGAGATGAGTGAGGGGCCAGGTAGGGCCCTCTCACACCTGGGTGGCGTGGCCAGGGCTGGGCCGCGCCACCTGTGTGTGAGGTGGCGTGGCTGCCCCACCTGGTACCTCCCAGGTGTCTCTCTGCCCCATTTTTGATATAAAAATTTATAAAGAATTTTCTGGAATTTTTTGAGAAACTTTATTTTCGAGGATTTTTCAGAAATTGGCGTATCGATAAAACTCAGAAAAACTTAGATGAAAAGATTTCAAGCAAATCAAAACTAAACAAGCAGCACCTCTGAGATACTCTTAATCATACAACTAAACTGAAGGAATAGAATTTGATGAAAGTAAATACAAGTGAGGTGGAGTGGATGCGGTGAAAACGAAGTTTCGTTCATATAAAATCACTTTGTTAACAAGGTTGATCAAGTCTTGTTACCAAACTAACTTTATATGAGGCAAAACTTTGCACTTCACTTAATGCTTATGTTACCTCAACTTTGATAGGTATAGCCCCAACCATAACAATTTGATATTCTTCCTTGGGCTTTCGCTCTGAACAAATAATTTGACCAACTTTGATGGTCTCAACATTCTTGATTGAGTTTAGAGCACTCTTCCTATCAATTTTCTTGGGAAAATAGACCGTATACTCTTTGTCATTGACATTGAAAGTGACTTTTCCTTGATTGCAATTAATAACAGCACCTGCGGTATTTAGAAAAGGTCTCCCAAGAATAATAGACATATTATCATCTTCAGGCATTTCCAACACAACAAAATCAGTTAAAATCAAACAACTGTTATCAACTTGAACAGGAACATTTTCACACATACCAATAGGAATAGTAGTAGACTTATCAGCCATTTGCAAAGATATATCAGTTGATACTAATTTTTCTAAATCAAGTCTCTTATAAAGAGAAAAAGGCATGACACTAACTCCAGCTCCCAAATCACATAAAGCAGTTCTAACATAGTTATTTTTAATGGAGCAAGGAATAGTTGGTATACCTGGATCTCCAAGCTTCTCTGGAACTTTACCATCAAAAGAATAGTTAGCAAGAAGTGTGGAAATTTCCTCACTAGGAATTTTTCTTTTGTGAGTGACAATATCTTTCATATATTTTGCATAAGGAGGCATTCTGATAGCGTCAGTCAAAGGAATTTGCAAAAATAAAGGTCTCATCCATTCACAAAACCTGTTGTAATGTTCTTCTTCCTTGGACTTGTGTTTCTTACTAGGAAAAGGCATTGGTTTCTGTACCCAAGGTTCTCTCTCTTTACCATGCTTGTTGGCAATGAAGTCTTCTTTGGTGTACTTTGCATTTTTATCACTCTTTTCCGGTTCTTCTTCAACTTCTTCTTTATCGGAAGCATCTCCTGGTTCAGTTTCAGCATCAGAAATAGAAACACTGTTAGGATCTTTACCTGCATCAGAGGATTCTGCAGTTGTTTTATGCTTCTTCTTCTTTTTCTTAGAAGGAATATCATCATTTGAAGTGCGTTGAGAATCTTGCTCAACCCTCTTAGGATGTCCTTCAGGATATAATGGGTCTTGAGTAGCAGCACCACTTCTTGTGCGTATTTCACATGCCTGCTTCTCTCTTGCAGCATTAACTAGCAAGTCTTTTTGCACCTTGGTAAGCTGATCAATTTGTGTTTGAACCATTTGAAAATGTTTAACAAGTATCTTCACATCATTGGCGGTTCTCTCCACAATATCCTGCAACTTGTTAATAGCTCTAGAATTTTCCAACAAATGATTATGCACCATTCTATTAAAATTTTCTTGCTTAACAATAAAGTTATCAAACTCATCTAAGCATTGATCAGGGGGTTTAGTATAAGGAATATCTCTTTCATCAAATCGTTGGAGAGAGTGTACCTCAATAGTAGATGAATGAGGGATTGGCTTACATAATTCTTCTATGGGAGGTAAATTCTTCACATCTTCGGCCTTAATACCTTTCTCCTTAAGAGATTTCTTAGCTTCCTTCATAACTTCATCATTTAATTCAATCATCCCTCTCTTCTTCGGCGTAGGCTCTGTAGATGACGCAGGGGTTGGTGCTGGTGTTGGCTCAACTAAAGTCCAATCATCATGATTTCGGCTTATTTTAGCCATTAATTCTTCAGCTTCAGCCGGAGTTCTTTCCCTGAAAACACAACCAGCACAACTATCCAAATATGACTTAGATTCATCCGTTAGTCCATTATAAAATATATCAAGAAGTTCGTTTTTAGGCAATGGTTCTTTAGGCAAAGCTCTAATTAAAGAACAAAACCTTGTCCAAGATTCAGGCAATATCTCTCCTTTTCCCTGTTCAAAATCAAAGATTTTCTGCACAGCAGCATGTTGAGCACTAGCAGGAAAATATTTCTTAAAGAAAGCATTAACCAAAGCAATAGGACTAGTAAGAGATCCAGGAGACAAGCTATTAAACCAAGTTTTAGCAGCATCCTTCAACGAGAAAGGAAAAATCTTAGCAACAAAGTAAGTGCGGAGCTTAATATCATCAGAAAACAAGTTACTCAAAGTGGAAAGCTCATTCATGTGCTCCATAGCACTCTCATCTTTAGTACCACAAAAAGGAGTTTTCTCAACAATAGATATGTAAGATAAATCCAAAGAGAAATCATAATCCTTGTCTCTAATATTTATGGGAGAAGCAGCAAACTTAGGACCAGGAGACAAATTATATCTAACAGAACGTCTTGCAAGAAGTTCTTTAACATTACCAGCATTACGAGCAGCACGTGCTTCAGCAATAAAATCATCATTAAGCTCAATATAAGCATCATCATCATAATCATCACCAGAACATTCCCTATTCTTAGGTGAACTAACAGGTGTAACAATGGTGTTTCCCAACTTAGCTCTAGCAATAGTAGCATCTAAAAAGGAACCTAGTGAACCACTCTCATCAAGCACAGTAGAAGTATCATCTAAATTATCAGTGGCATTTTCAATCTCAGCAGAAGTTGTAGCAGTAGCGTGTGGGTGTGGTGGTGTAAGAAACTTACTCATAACAGATGGTGAATCAAGAGCAACAGAGGTGTTGAGAGTCGTACCTCTTCTTGTAGTGGATGGCAATATAGGAACTTTTCCATCACGAGGTTTACCCATGATGAAAGGATTGCAGCGAACAATATGAATACCAAGTGAACTTACAAATAAAGCTATGCTCCCCGGCAACGGCGCCAGAAAATAGTCTTGATGACCCACAAGTATAGGGGATCGCAACAGTCTTCGAGGGAAGTATTACCCAAATTTATTGATTCGACACAAGGGGAGCCAAAGAATATATGTAAGCCTTAACAGATGAGTTGTCAATTCAGCTGCACCTGGAAACAGCCTTGCTTGCAGCAGTTTATCAGTAGCAATAGTTTTATAGCAGTGACAGTAGTGAAACAGTAACAACAGTAGTAAAATAGCAGCGATAATAGTAACAGTAGTAAACAGTAGGAACAAATACTGTAGGCATAGGGATGGATTACGGGCATTGCATGGATAAGATAATTCATGAAATCAATGAGACATGGGCATTGCAGATAAATAATGATAAAGCATCCTAGTACAAACAATCATAGGCATGTGTTCCATATATAGTCGTACGTGCTCACAAGGAGAAACTTGCACGACATCTTTTGTCCTACCAGCCTGTTGCAGCAGGGCCTCAAGGGAAACTACTGGTAATTAAGGTACTCCTTTTAATAGAGTACCGGAGCAAAGCATTAGCACTCAGTGAACACATGTGATCCTCACATCATAGCTGTCCCCTCCGGTTATCCCAATTTCTGTCACTTTGGGGCCTCGGGTTCTGGACAACAATATGTGTATACAACTTGTAGGTAAGACCATAAACAACAAGTATCATCATAGAAATAATAACATGTTCAGATCTGAAATCATGGCACTCGGGCCCAAAGTGACAAGCATTAAGCACAACAAGTTGCAACAATGTCATAGGCACTAAATAAAGATACTAGGCACTATGCCCTATCAATCTCATATCAAATTACATGAACAATCTCATCCAATCCCTACCATCCCCTCACCTACAGCGGGGGAATTACTCACACATGGATGGGGGAATCATGGATGGTCGATGGAGGAGCGTCGGTGGTGATGGTGATGAAGATCTCCTCCGAATCCCCGTCCTGGCAGGGTGCCAGAACGGAGTTTCTGGTTCCGAATCGCGGTTTCTGATGGCGGCGGCGCAGCGGAAGTCTATCTAGGAAAAATGACGTCTCCCTGATATTATGTCGTCCGAGGGTATATGTAGGCGAGAGGGGAGACCGAGAGGGGTTCTAGGGCCCCCTCACGCAGGGGTGGCGCGGCCAGGGCTGGGCCGCCCCACCTGTGCGTGACAGCCCCTCGAGCCCCTTCTCCCTCCTGTCTTCTGGCTCCGTGGGTCTTCTGGTGAAATAGGATTTTTCATGATTTTTCCCGAATTTTTACTAAAAGTTGGAATTCTGCACAAAACGAGACACCAGAGCAATTCTGCTGAAAACAGCGTCAGTCCGTGTTAGTTGTATTCAAAACTCACAAATTAGAGGAGAAACAATAGCAAAAGTGTTCGGGAAAGTAGATACGTTTTGGACGTATCAGTGACTCAACATAAAAGTAAAAGAAAGGCCCTTCGCGGAGGGAAGCAGTGATTGCAAGTTTTATAAACCTTCAAAAATTATGGTACTTACCGGCTTTGAGCTCTCATTGCCCCCATCATAAGCATCTTGAATGGTTAAAGTTAATGCGAGAACACTCATGCTGCATATGCTTGACAAATCATAAGTTGAAAACCTCGTGTCCCGTGAATACGAGTACCCAAACCTCATGCTACTTTACTTAGACTCCCAAGCAAGGCTCTTGTCATTGTAAGTATATACGTATCATCGAGAACCACCAATGGGGTACCTCCATGCCCGATGGCATGGAACAAGCCCACATCAAAATGACAGGACAAGCAGACAATGAACACCTCGACATCTCTTTTATTTACCATTTGTTTAGCTTTTTATTTTGAGATGCATCGTCGAATGTCCACTATGGGCATGCTGCAAATTTCCACCATGAATTATGCATGGCTTAGATTGGCGGCCCAGGCATTTCTCTAACACATATACAAACTCCATGATCCCGCAAGATTCCCAATTCATTTCACACCGCGAGTATCCATAAACAAAAGATCACGATATCAACTCAAATAAAAAGTGCAATGTTGAAAGCTTGCCCCATGACGGCATGGATGGGCTAGTTCCCAACTTACAACTTGCAATCATAACAACTCAACATAAGAGACCACAATGCCAAATTTTTAAGAACGAGAAAAATAAAGTGTGCCATCTGGTTCGTGAGAGCTTTACTAACCAATTTTTGCATAACACTGGTAAGAGTTTAATTTGAAGAGTAGATAAAAGCAAGTCAAATATACTTTGGAATAGCAAATTGCTAATAGGTATGTATGGTGGACACTTTGGCAAACTTGGTTTTTAGGAGTTGGATGCACGAGTAGAGCTCATACTCAGTACAAAGCGAGGGCTAGCAAAAGACTGGGAGCGACCAACTAAGAGAGCAATAATGGCCATAATCATGCAAAGCGACAAAGCGACATTAAAAGAAGCATAAAATGGCATCAAAAGTCAAAAACTAAATGATCATAGAGTCTATTGGCGACTTTTTAAGAGTCTAACATGTGTGAGCATGCGCCAAGTCAACCCAAATAAAGCATCAAGGAGAAAACCAAAATAATGCTTCCAAATGATAAAAACAACGCATGATTTTTCAAAGGCTCATTAAGCAATCTCAGTCATTTGAGACAAGTCATGCTACAGCAAAACCACTAAGCATACTATCAAAAAGACATCAAGCATGATATGCAAAAGCCTAGGCCGCAGTCTACACAAGCTCCTTCTTGTACCACTTTTTTGCATAAAGCTTTTTCTCTTTTCCAACACCATTCAAACTTTTTATAAACACCTCTTTTGATGAAAACCAATAAAGATCAGAGGCAAAAATACACCTTGATGAAAAGATATAACAAGATCTGAACAAAAATCAAGGCGAAAATCAAAAATTAAACACAGTTCTATAAAAAGAGAACACTCGTTGAAATTATAAGAATAAAAAATGGAGTGTTCTTGGCAAATGGAAAGCAAGGCAACTTCTCCAAAAGAAATTTGTTGGGGTCCAACCATTTATTGCAGCAAACAAAACTAAACTAAACTGAAAACAAAAAACAACTGACTCTCCAAGAAAAACGCATAATGCATGAAGCAATAAAAATATAGTGTCTTGAAAGGTGACCTGATTTTTGCCGATGAAGAAGGGGTGCCTCGGGGGCATCCCCAAGCTTTGACGCTTGTACTTCTTGGATATTTCTTGGGGTGATGCATGGGCATCCCCAAGCTTGAGCTTTTGTCCGTTCTTCAACTCATCTCATCACTCTCCGATCCCTACACTTGAAAACTTCCTTCATACAAAACTAAACACAAATCTATTAGCAACATTAGCTTAAGCATAACATAGAATCAACCCTTTTTGCTTCAGGTTTCAACCTAAAACCACCACATATAAATCATATACTACTGTAGCAACTTCCCCAAAAGTTCCGTGATCAAAAGAACTTAAAAAGAAAGCGATAAAGCGGCAAACACAAATATTGGCAGAAATCTGTCAAAACAGAACAACTGACAAAGGTCGAATTTTTTAGGGGTTTTCTGTTGCTCAAATCAAAAAGTGTTCAACTAATGAAAGTTTTTATATAACCTGGGGCATATGTACAAGAAATCTCAGGTCCAAAAGATATACAGAGAATTTTCGTGAATTTTTACGGTGCAGCACCGAAAACTGTTTCAGGACAGCAACATCCCCAAATCTTACCTCACTCAAATTAGAGGCTTCTCTTGGCACAAAAACGAAATAAAAAGGATAAGGAGAGGTCAATACAGTAGTAATAACTTCCAAGACTCAAATAAAATAAAAAGAACTGAATATAAAAACATTGGGTTATCTCCCAAGAGTGCTTTTCTTTAACGCCTTTGAGCTAGGCGCAGAAAATTGCGAATCAAGTAATTATGAAAGAAGCATTAGGATCCACTGTAGGAGTCTTTTCAACAATGAAGGGAATTGTGTCCAAATGAGTTTTTGAAGACCCTTTATGATCACTCTTTGGTACACTACTTTCATCAAAAAAGTTTTCAGGACAAATCCAACTAAAATTCTTTTTCCAAGCATCGTGAATTCCTACAAGTTTATAAGGTAGGGATTTCTATTTTCGTGCCCTCGGGTCCTTAGTTGTACTCAGTTTTCCCCAGCTCCTTAGTTTTTCCTCAGTTTTGTCCAAGTCCTTGTCTGAAACCCCCACAAGTGCTGGAACGGCCGGTTGCCCGACGGGTCAACAACTTTGACCGTTATCTACTGACTAGTGGGGCCACGTAGAGCCCGCAAAGACACGTCAGAGCATCCATCTTTGTTTGACCGTAAGCATCGCCGTATCCCTGACAAAAACGTGGATGAGTGGGGCTTCGGTATATCGATGACAAGTGGGGCCATGACGCGGATACAAGGGGCAATACACGGGTATGATTAGATTTTTAAACTGAGCTCTACAGCGATGGCACGGAGGAGGTGGCCTGCGGGGTGCCGAGATGAGATCGACGTCCACAAAGAACTGCATGAGGCGAGACCAGACGCATTAGATAGATATGAACTAGATGCGTTTAACCATGCAAAGAAGAGAAGAAATGGTCGAGGACATCGACGACGACGTCAACACTTTGACTGACGGTGTCGGACACGAACGCGAGCAATGTAGATAAAACTAGTGTCTCTCCTTTCTGGCATGTATAGATGGGTGCTAGGGGAGTGTGGTGGCGAAGGGAAAGACCTCGCGGTGGTCTGTGGCATCCAGCATAGCGGGGCGGCGTGGCCGTGCCCATAGCGGTGTGCATGTTCGGCATTGGCATCAACATGTACGTTCGTCATTGACCTCGACGGTATCTCTGGTGTGTCAGTGATCGAATGAGGGGACGTGATTGAGGGTGCATCCTGACGGTGACCTAGCAGTGGCGGCGAGCATGCATAGCTGTTCTGACCATGCCGATATCGGCATCGGCATCGTTTGGAGGCTGTGGTGCTCGAATCATGGTGGAATTTGCGATTCCCTATTATTTTTACATGCATAATATATAGAAAATAGCTAGATCTCTTAATCGATGCATATGAAGCTACATATATATTCTTGGTCATAATCCCCTTAGATGCATGGCTTCACGTCGTCGTCGCTTTCATCGTCAGTATCTTCGTCATCCGTATAGTAGTACTTCCTGCACGTTGTTCCGTCGAACATCTTCACTATGAGCACATAATCGCCTTCATATTTGAAGTGTAGGAAGCAGCCGAAATCCACACCGTGCACGATAGCGAAATTCTCCCAGCCCTTGTCGAGGTACATCCGGCCTTGTCCGTCAAATAGGACCTCCACGGTCTAGAGACGAGGACCGCAGTCAGCTGCTCGCAGATACACCTTTGCGGGCTCCTGGCCATCAAGATAGTCCGCAAACTTTTGTGGGAGTGCCTGCAAAGAGATCGAGCGCCGATCGTTTGAAATTAAAGGTTTTTTAGAACATGCACATAATTAATCACATGCATCATATATGTGGGAATGCGTACGTACCTTCTTGGCCAAAGGGTCTTCATAGATGGCGATGAAGAACTCCTCTATGATCAATGGCAGTGTTGACGGTGGTGGTGGCAATGATGATGATCCACCACCCCGGCCGCCCCTTCCCCTTTCCCTTCCCCTTCCCCTTCCCCTTCCGGTCGGCGTTCGAGACGTGGAAGCCATGGCAATGGATCAAGTGTATGTGAACGAAGAAGAGAGAGACAGAAACGAAGAAGAGAGAGGCAGAACCTATTGACATGAGGGATGGCCGTTGTGAGGGTTTATAAGGGAGAGATGACCGTTGTGGGGTTTACACCATAAATTAAGGAAGAGATAACCGTTGTGGGGTTTACACAATAAATTAAGGAGGAGATGACCGTTGTGGGGGTTTATATCTCAATAAAAAAAGTAATGCCTAAAAGAAATGGAAATTCATGATAGTTTATTATTTTACCGTGAAAAGTAATGCCTAAAGGAAATTCGTGATAGTTTATCATTTCACCGTGAAAAGTAATGCCTGATACGTCTCCAACGTATCTATAATTTTTGATGCTCCATGCTTGTTTTTACACCATTTGCCTATTGTTTCGTTACACTTCGTGTCACTTTTATGCATTTTCCGGAACTAACCTATTAACGAGTTGCCACAGTGCCAGTTTCCTGTTTTCTGCTGTTTTTGTGTTTCAGAAGTGATACACAGGAAATATTCTCGGAATTGGACGAAACAAGTTCCTGAAGTCTTATTTTACCCGGAAGCTTCCAGAGATCCGAAGGAGAGTAGGAGGGGGGCCACCAGGGCCCCACACGCAAGGGTGGCGCGGCCAGGCCCCTGACCGCGTGACCCTGGTGTGAGGGCACCTGGGACCTCCTCTGACATCACCCCTTCTCCTATAAAGACCCCCCGATGGAAAAAACCTAAGTACCCGATCACTTTTCCAGAACACATCGCGATCCACCGCCGCCGTCGACCCGAAGATCGGGAGGGTCCAGAAGCTCTTCCCGGCACCCTGCCAGAGAGGGGAATCACCACCGGAGGTCTTCTTCATCGCCATGCTTGCCTCCGGAGTGATGAGTGAGTAGTCTACCTTGGACTATGGGTCCATAGTAGTAGCTAGATGGTTGTCTTCTCCACCATGTGCTTCATGTTTAGATCTCATGAGCTGCCCTACATGATTGAGATCACCGTTATGTAATTATACATGTTTGGTTTGTTGGGATCCGATGAATATTGGTGTTTATGATTGAGTTGTTGTACTGAATATTATCTTATGTTATCTCTATGTTGTTTATGATCTTGCATGCTCTCCGTTGTTGGTAGCTATCTTGGCCGAGTAGTTGCTAGTGACTCCAAGATGGGGTATTTATGCTCGATAGTGGGTTCATGCCTCTATTTAACCTGGGGGAGTGATAGAAACCTCTAAGGTTGTAGATGTGCTATTGCTACTAGGGAGAAAACAACATTCATATGCTCAAGGGCATATGCTTTGTTTACATTACACACTTTGCTTAATGCAATTATCTGTTGTTCGCAACTTAATACTTATGGAGTTCTCGGATTGATTCGCCACAAGTGGATTATTAGTCATAGATGCAGTTGGATGGCGGTCTATATATTTTGTTGTAATGCCCAGAGTAAATCTCATAGTGATCTTCTTGACATATCACGTTTATCTTTATTCTATCAATTGCCCAACTGTAATTTGTTTACCCAGCATGTGTTATTTATCTTATGGAGAGACACCACTAGTGAACTGTGGACCCCGGTCCTATTTCCATCATATTGCTATCACCTGTTTACTTTACTCGCACTGTTTACTTTATTCGCATACTCTACTGTTTTCCACTCGATACGCTCATAACCTTTGTTTCAAGCAAACCGGTGAGATTGACAACCTCATCGCACGTTGGGAGCAAAGTACTTGGTTGTGTGTGTGCAGGTTCCGCGTTGCAGCTAGCAAGCAAAGCTTGGACGAGGCGCCATATATAAATTGTCCGAAGCTGTCGCAATATAGCAAGCATCACCTTCACTCGTCACTGTCTGCTTTTCTCTTGGACGATAAACCTTGGTTTCTTAACTGAGGGAAAACTTGCTGCTATATTCATCAAAACCTTCTCTTGGGGTTTTCCAACTGGCCGGTCATATTACTTCATCAACAAACGCCAACAAGCTTTCTGGCACCATCATCACCGCGCCATCAACAAGTTTTCTGGCGCCGTTGTCGGGGAAGAGTGGAAGACTTCTGCGAGGGGAGTTTTCGCACGCACATCCTTTACTTTGTTTTATTGTTTTGCTTTACTTTATTTATTTTACCTGCATCGTTTTATATCAAAAACCCAAAAAAATTAGAATCCTTGGTAGTTGCTATTTCTTTACTTAGTTTATTATGTCTAGTTCAGTTGCTACTACTATGTCGCCCGAGGATATGATTTTCACTTTTAAGCAAAAGGATGAGGAAAGTTTTAAAGAAGCTTGGTCTAGAATTTATAATTGGCATGGAAAAACTGAACCTAAAATGACATTGAGTTTGCTTCTTAGTAGCTTTTACTTTGGACTTTCTCTTTGTTATAGATATGCTTTGGATGCTACTGCAGAAGGAGATTTCCTTCATTGTGATGGAGATCAAGCCTTCAATATTATAAAAAAGTTGATTACAATTTATAGCATGCCAACCTATTTTGATTCCTCTCTTGTGTGAATTTTTAATAGACTTGATACTCTTGAGACTCACACTGCTAGTTTGAATTCTTGCTACAATACTTTGCGCCATCATTTTGATTATGTGCCAACAAATTCTGAACCTTCGAGTTGGTATCCTACGATAAAAATCACCATTAGTGGTGAAACTTTTCATGCTCGTTGTGATATTATGTCTGAATTTTGTCTCATGCCAAAGGATGTTTATGAATCTTTGAGCCTTTGGAAGCTTTCTGAGGGAGGAGAAGGAATTTCTCTTACTAACAATGCCACTATATTTCCCTTGGAATAGCTGAAGGAGTTTTTACAAAAGTCCTAGAAAGAATGATATCTACTGATTATCTTGTTATTGAATGTGTAGGAAAAGGACAAATCACACTTGGAAGATCCCTCTTGAAGCTCCTAGGCGCCGTCATTGATGTGGGAAAAGGCAATATAAGATTTATCTCTCCACCTTGCAATAGCCATATCTTTCCTAGAGTCAAGAGCAAAGGTAAGAAAGGAAGACGTAAGGCACGCGCTGATCCTAGTACTTCATCTCTTGATAATACTTGATTCGCAATTTTCTGCGCCTAGCTCAAAGGCGTTAAAGAAAAGCACTCTTGGGAGATAACCCATTGTTTTCTTTTCAGTACTTTTTCTTTTATTTGAGTCTTGGAAGTCATTACTACTGTAATGACCACTCTTTATCTTGTTTATTTCGTTTTTGTGCCAAGAGAAGCCTCTAATTCGAGTGAGGTAAAGATTTGGGGATGTTGCTGTCCTGAAACTGTTTTCGGTGCTGCACCGTAAAAATTCGTATAAATTCTCTGTATATCTTTTGGACCTGCGATTTCTTGTGCATATGCCCCAGGTTATATCCAAACTTTTGTTAGTTGGACACTTTTTGATTTGAGCAACAGAAAACCCCTCAAAAATTCTACCTTTGTCAGCTGTTCAGTTTTGACAGATTTCTGCCAATATTTGTGTTTGCCACTTTATCGCTTTCTTTCGAGTTCTTTTGATCACGGAACTTTTGGGGAGGTTGCTACAGTAGTATTTGCTATATATGTGGTGGTTTTGAGTTGAAACCTGAAGCAAAAAAGAGGTTGATTATATGTTATGCTTACACTAATGTTGCTAATAGAATTGTGTTTAGTTTTGTATGAAGGAAGTTTTCAAGTGTAGGGATTGGAGAATGATGAGATGAGTTGAAGAATGGACAAAAGCTCAAGCTTGGGGATTCCCATGCATCACCCCAAGAAATATCCAAGAAGTACAAGCGTCAAAGCTTGGGGATGCCCCCGAGGCACCACTTCTTCATCGGCAAAAATCATTTCACCTTTCAAGACACTATATTTTTATTGCTTCATGCACTATGTGTTTTTCTTGGAGCGTTAGTTGTTTTAGTTTTATTAGTTGGTTTAGTTTGTTTGTTTGCTGCAATAAATGGTTGGACCCCAACAAATTTCTTTTGGAGAAGTTGCCTTGCTTTTCATTTGCAAAGAACGCTCTAGTTTTCACTCTTATTAAAAATCGAGTGTTCTTCTTTTTCCGCTACTGCTTTTGGTTTTCGTTTTCGCCTTGATTTGCGTTCAGACCTTGTCATATCTTTTCATCAAGGTGTATTTTTGCCTCTGATCTTTATTGGTTTTCATCAAAAAAGGTGTCTTAAAAAAATTTCAAATGGTGTTGGAAAAGAGAAAAAGCTTTGTGCAAAATAGTGGTACAAGAAGGAGCTTGTGTAGACTGCGGCTTAGGCTTTTTCATGTCATGCTTGATGTCTTTTTGATAGTATGCTTAGTGGTTTTGCTGTAGCATGACTTGTCTCAAATGACTGAGATTGCTTAATGAGCCTTTGAAAAAATCATGCGTTGTTTTTATTGTATGGAAGCATTATTTTGGTTTTCTCCTTGATGCTTTATTTGGGTTGACTTGGCGCATGCTCACACATATTAGACTCTTACAAAGTCGCCAATAGCCTCTATGATCATTTAGTTTTTAACTTTTGATGCCATCTTATGCTTCTTTTAATGTCGCTTTGCATGATTATGGCCATTATTGCTCTCTTAGTTGGTCGCTCCCAGTCTTTTGCTAGCCCTCGCCTTGTACTGAGTATGAGCTCTACTCGTGCATCCAACTCCTAAAAGCCAAAGTTTTCCAAAGTGTCCACCATACATACCTACTAGCAATTTGCTATTCTAAGTAAATTTGACTTGCTTTTATTTTCTCTTCAAATTAAACTCTTAGCAGTGTTATGCGAAATTCGGTCAGTAAAGCTCTCACAAACCGGAAGGCACACTTTAATTTTTCCTGTTCTTAAAAATTTGACATTGTGGTCTCTTATGTTGAGTTGTTATGCTTGCAAGTTGTAAGTTGGATTCTAGCCCAGCCATGCTGTCATGGGGCAAGCTTTCAACATTGCACTTCTTATTTGAGTTGATATCGTGATCTTTTGTTTATGGATGCCCGCGGTGTGAAATGAATTGGGAATCTTGTGGGGATCATGGAGTTTGTATATGTGTTAGGGAAACGCCGGGCCGCCAATCTAAGCCATGCATAATTCATGGTGGAAATTTGCAGCATACCCATGGTGAACATACGACGACGCATCTCACAATAAAAAGCTAAATAAAAGGCAAATAAAAGAGATGTCGAGGTGTTCATTGTCTGCTTGTCCTGTCATTTTGGTGTGGGCTTGTTCCATGTCATCGGGCACGGAGGTACCCCATTGGCGGTTCTCAATGATATGCATATACTTACAATGACAAGAGCCTTGCTTGGGACTCTAAGTAAAGTAGCATGAGGTTTGGGTACTCGTATTCACGGGGCACGAGGTTTTCAACTTATGATTTGTCAAGCATATGCATCATAATTGTTCTCGCATTAACTTTAACCATTCAAGATGCTTATGATGGGGGCAATGAGAGCTCAAAGCCGGTAAGTACCATAATTTTTGAAGGTTATAAAACTTGCAATCACTGCTTCCCTCTACGAAGGGCCTTTCTTTTACTTTTATGTTGAGTCACCACCTTCCTTCTTTATGCACCATTAAGAGAGCATAGTTGTCATTCTTAGTGTGATATGCATTATCCCAAAGTTCATTGATTGATTCATATTGTTGGTTTCACTTGTTCTTAAATTATTTGTATCTAGTCACCCTCTTAAACTTGAAGGTGTCCTATGCATTTATGTTTTGCTCTCTTTGAAGGACAAGCTGAAAACCTTTTGTATGTTTTTCCTTATGATTTGAACACACGTTTGACTTTCATTGTTTCATTTTCATGATCTTTTGTTTGTGTTCATTTTCATGTTTACAACATGGTTGCTAAGTTCTTATTGTCAAGATTATATCTTCATGCCCATGTTTTAAGTTCTTATGATCCCAGCTCACAAATGCTTACATACATGATCAAGATTGTGTAGGTGCATGTCACCTCAAAAATTATTCTTTTGTTATCACTTACCTACTCGAGGACGAGCAGGAGTTAAGCTTGGGGATGCTTGATACGTCTCCAACGTATCTATAATTTTTGATGCTCCATGCTTGTTTTTACACCATTTGCCTATTGTTTCGTTACACTTCGTGGCACTTTTATGCATTTTCCGGAACTAACCTATTAACGAGTTGCCACAGTGCCAGTTTCCTGTTTTTTGCTGTTTTTGTGTTTCAGAAGTGATACACAGGAAATATTCTCGGAATTGGACGAAACAAGTTCCTGAAGTCTTATTTTACCCGGAAGCTTCCAGAGATCCGAAGGAGAGTAGGAGGGGGGCCACCAGGGCCCCACACGCAGGGGTGGCGCGGCCAGGCCCCTGGCCGCGCGACCCTGGTGTGAGGGCACCTGGGACCTCCTCTGACATCGCCCCTTCGCCTATAAAGACCCCCCGACGGAAAAAACCTAAGTACCCGATCACTTTTCCAAAACACATCGTGATCCGCCGCCGCCGTCGACCCGAAGATTGGGAGGGTCCAGAAGCTCTTCCCGGCACCCTGCCGGAGAGGGGAATCACCACCGGAGGTCTTCTTCATCGCCATGCTTGCCTCCGGAGCGATGAGTGAGTAGTCTACCTTGGACTATGGGTCCATAGCAGTAGCTAGATGGTTGTCTTCTCCACCATGTGCTCCATGTTTAGATCTCATGAGCTGCCCTACATGATTGAGATCACCGTTATGTAATTCTATATGTTTGGTTTGTTGGGATCCGATGAATATTGGTGTTTATGATTGAGTTGCTGTACTGAATATTATCTTATGTTATCTTTATGTTGTTTATGATCTTGCATGCTCTCCGTTGTTAGTAGCTATCTTGGCCGAGTAGTTGCTAGTGACTCCAAGAGGGGGTATTTATGCTCGATAGTGGGTTCATGCCTCTATTTAACCTGGGGGAGTGATAGAAACCTCTAAGGTTGTAGATGTGCTGTTGCTACTAGGGAGAAAACAACATTCATATGCTCAAGGGCATATGCTTTGTTTACATTACACACTTTGCTTAATGCAATTATCTGTTGTTCGCAACTTAATACTTGTGGAGTTCTCGGATTGATTCGCCACAAGTGGATTATTAGTCATAGATGCAGTTGGATGGCGGTCTATGTATTTTGTTGTAATGCCCAGAGTAAATCTCATAGTGATCTTCTTGACATATCACGTTTATCTTTATTCTATCAATTGCCCAACTGTAATTTGTTTACCCAGCATGTGTTATTTATCTTATGGAGAGACACCACTAGTGAACTGTGGACCCTGGTCCTATTTCCATCATATTGCTATCACATGTTTACTTTACTCGCACTGTTTACTTTATTCGCATACTCTACTATTTTCCACTCGATACGCTCATAACCTTTATTTCAAGCAAACCGGTGAGATTGACAACCTCATCGCAAGTTGGGAGCAAAGTACTTGGTTGTGTGTGTGCAGGTTCCGCGTTGCAGCTAGCAAGCAAAGCTTGGACGAGGCGCCATATATAAATTGTCCGAAGCTGTCGCAAACTAGCAAGCATCACCTTCAGTCGTCACTGTCTGCTTTTCTCTTGGACGATAAACCTTGGTTTCTTAACTGAGGGAAAACTTCCTGCTATATTCATCAAAACCTTCTCTTGGGGTTTTCCAACTGGCCGGTCATATTACTTCATCAACAAACACCAACAATCTTTCTGGCACCATCATCACCACGCCATCAATGCCTAAAAGAAATGGAAATGCGTGATAGTTTATCATTTTACCGTGAAAAGTAATGCCTACACGAAGTGGAAATTCGTGATAGTTTATCATTTTACCGTGAAAAGTAATGCCTAAAAGAAATGGAAATTCGTGATAGTTTATCATTTTACCGTGAAAAGTAATGCCTAAAAGAAATTAGTGATTACCAAACTTATTGAATCTGGTGGCAAACTTGTTATTTAGCATACATAGAGGGGTAGAGGTTTACCACCGACAGATAGAGAGAGGGTGGCACGATCCTGCCCGTTAGATCATAGGATCGACGGTAGGTGGGCACGATCCGTGTGACAACAACTCGACCAATCAGGCCAAGTTTGGGCTTCTGTGAGAAGGGAGAGGGTAAAACTGAGTAGTATCAAGGATACAAGGGCAAGTAAATAGTAAACAGGCTAAAGAATTCAAATAAGAGATTTAGAAAAAGAAAAACACATGTTTTGTACAATGAAACCCAGGTTGGCCTACCTCAAAGTATTAGCAATTCAAATATACATGAGTGTAAAAATTATGGCCTCATTCAGACAAACTATGTTTTGGGTATAGATGTTTTAAGAAGGGGTTTGAGTGGAAAGCCATGAACCTTCATAGCTACTTGTGATTTGAGAAGTGGCCATTTGTGTTAAAACTTGTTTTATATATGATTGTCTACGTGGTAGGTCGCGTAACAAGACTCCATGAGTAGGAGGCACTATGATTTTATTTTTTTGAATTTTTTTGCGCATGAAATGACTCAATTAGATAGCTTAATCCCATTTGTTGACTCTCGGTTGACCAGCCACTTGAGGGTAAAACTGAGTATATTGCACTAGCCAGTATTAGTACTCGAGGGGAAAACTGAGTACATATATTTTTCCAGTGTAAGACTCGAGGGTAGAACTGAGTACACATAACGGTGCAGACGTGCAGTACCACGGACGCGTGTTGAGACCAATCGTCAAGTTTTTTTGAGAAACTACTGACACGAACCGTCACTTTGCCAGTACAGAGCCCCTCTCTCTCTCCCTATGCACAGTGTCTCATTCTCACTCACGCACGCAACCACGCCTCTCACGTCCCATCACCTTCTCGAAAAAACCCCAACCACCTCCCTGTCGGCGATGGAGAAGAAGAATGCGTCGGTGGCCGTCGGCCCCAAGCCCGTCACCTCCGAGCCCATCGCCTCCGAGCCCGTCGCATCCGAGCTCGTCGCCGCCAAGCCCGTCGCATCCGAGGCCGTCGCCACCGAGCCCGTCGCCTCCGAGGGCGGCGCATCCAAGCGCGGCGCCTCCGTGAACTGGGCCTCTCTCAGGGCTGACGGACCACCACACAAGATCGGCGCCTGCTTACTGGCGAACGAGGAGTACATGGACACCTACTCTGCTTTGAGGCAAGTTTATACAAATTGGCGCTCAGATTTACCTGAGCCCGACGTGCACCTACACGAATGGATCATGTTAGAACACGCCCTTCCATGCGCCGCTGAGTTCTCCTTCCTCCACCTCCGCACATCTCGCTACATCACCATCGATCTAATGGAAGTTCATGCAAGGTTCAAATTCCTCCATATCTATAGAGTTAATCTATTTTTATTTTGAATCGTAAACATCTTAGTGCTGAATGTTATCTTCATCAATATATTTTAGATACTACTTCATCAGCTTTTGCCGTGGCGTCATCGTGCTTGCCCAGAAGAACTAGCCGCACAAGATACGGCTTCTGAACCCACTCGCAAAGACATCGAACACTATGTTTGAGGCGCAGATGCCATCTGTTATTCTAGAGTCAGTCGCTGTAATGAAGTCCCCGACTATGCTCTTCGTTTCCACATATTACCCGGCGGAAATTGCTTGGGTCGATGAGAGCACTCCAACTAAGGGTATAGATGAAGATTGGGGAGAAGGAAGATTTTCGATCGAGCACCATTCTATGCGTTGCATTACCACGTTCAATGGTGAATTCTATGCACTAGCTGTGAACAATTTGGAGTTTGGAACATTAGTGTGCACCAACAATGTCCAGTTGGAGCAGGGCGCGAGCACTGTCAACATGGAGACACTATTTTCATTTCCAGAACTTAGAAATGATAAGTTCTACCTTGTGAAGTCGGATGGTGATCTGCTGCTTGTGTTGTTGGGCGGTCGTTTGGAGGAAGGTCAAAAATTGGTGTACCGTGTGGACACTGAGAGCCGCTCTCTCCATGCCGTCAGTAACATTGGCAGTCGTGCCTTCTTCGTCCATCATGTCCAGTGTATCTCCGTCGACACCAGAATGCACCCGACACTTCGACCTGGCTGCATCTACTACGCGGATTTGGGTTATATCAGAGAGTACTTTGATGATATGAATGCCTGGGATGAGTGGCCACTACGTGTGGATAGATTAGGAAAGTACGGTCTGAAAAATGAACAAAGGCCATACCGTTTGGAGGATGTATTGGCTGCACATTGCAGACGGAAGGAGTTCAATGAATATTTCTTTCAGACCAGAAAATGGAGCGACGAAGATATATATGATGAATGAAGAACAGATTCATTCATCCTGAGGTATCCTAATCTTCATGTTGGGCATACATTGCGTCTTGTATTATTTTCAGCTTAGTTTGTCGTGAACATTAACATTGTTATTGGCTGCTTTTGGCTGCTGTATGCAGTTTATGTATTATACTTAGTTTTCTAGATTTATTATGCTGCTGTGAATTTATCCTATACTAGCTTCTAGATTTGCTACTAGATTTGTTACCATATTGGGCAAAAAACGACGGCCAAAAGACAACAATCATTGAAGAAAGACAGAAATAGAAGCTTCTCTAGATTTGATACTAATTTGGTGAAAAGAGAGATAACTGTTACAGAGAGAGAGGGGAAAAAGGCGCTCTGAAAAGACGCTCTGAAAAGGCAATGCCAATTTGGCCCGAGAGAGACAGAACCGAGCTCTCACGTATAACCAAACGCGGTCTCGTCCTGTCCCACGCGGTCCCTTTCTACCAGCCCCACGCGACGCGGCCCCACACGACGCGGCCCCACACGTCAGCACGGAACGGTCAACTAAACGGTCAACTAAACGGGAATCCTCCCATCCGAGCTCCTTCTGAGGGTTTCAGACAAGGGCTTGGACAAAACTGAGGAAAAACTAACGAGCTGGAGAAAACTGAGTACAACTAAGGACCCGAGGGCACGAAAATAGAAATCCCTATAAGGTATTGGCACTCTAAAATCTTCATTGGGTGTACCAACAACTTCAACAGGCAAGCCAAGCTTATTATATTTCTTAAAAACTTTCCTAGCCTCAATTGCAACATCTCTAAATTCTATACGCAAAGTTTCCAAGATAAAAGCTTTCTCTTCAGGATCTTCAATTTCATGAAGCTTAAGGAACATGTATTGCATAAAAGGATTAAGGCTAGCAAACCTAGCTTCTAACATGTGAACTAAATAAGCAGAAGCAACTTCATAACTAGGAGCAAGCTCAACCAAAGACTTTTCCTCAACTTCTTTATGCATACTAATATGATTAACGAACTCCTCAGTGTTATCTTTCCCAATAATCGAACCACTACCTACTGAGAGGTCCTCCAGAACGTACTTAGGGAACAACATAATGAACTAGAAGTAAAGAAATAACAACTACCAAAGATTCTAATTTTTTTTTGGGTTTTTGATAAAACGATGCAAGTAAAAATAAAGTAAAAGCAAAACAATAAACAAAGTAAAGGATGTGCGTGCGAAAACTCCCCTCACAGAAGTCTTCTTCTTCCTCCCCGGCAACGGCGCCAGAAAAAGTCTTGTTGCTGTTTGATGGCGCCCAGTTGACGAGGGAGGTTATTCTTCTGCGTTCCCCGGCAGCGGCGCCAGAAAAGTTCTTGATGCTTGCGGTGGTGTTATCTTTTCACCGTCCAGTTGGGAACCCCAAGAGAAAGGTATGATGAATATAGCAGCAAGGTTTTTCCCTCAGTTAAGAAACCAAGGTATGTCGATCAGGAGAGGAAGGAGCAAATACGACTGAAGGTGATGCTTGCTAGCTTGCGACAGCTCAGGACAATTTATAAGGCACCTCGTCCAAGCTTTGCTTTGCTAGCTGCAACATGGAACCTGCACACAACACAACCAAATACTTTGCTCCCAACTTACGATGAGGTTGTCAATCTCACCGGTTTGCTTGAAACAAAGGAATGAGCGTATCGAGTGGTAAATAGTAATAGTATATGAGTAAAGTAAATAGTGCGAGTAAAGTAAACAGATGATAGCAATATGATAGAAATAGGACCGGGGTCCACAGTTCACTAGCGGTGTCTCTCCATAAGATAAAATAATACATGCTGGGTAAACAAATTACAGTTGGGCAATTGATAGAATAAAGACAACGTGCATATGATGAGAGGATCACTATGAGA
Source organism: Dactylis glomerata (assembly GCA_007115705.1). Lineage (NCBI taxonomy): Eukaryota > Viridiplantae > Streptophyta > Magnoliopsida > Poales > Poaceae > Dactylis > Dactylis glomerata. The sequence continues at coordinate 486,113 of QXEO01000364.1, read as the reverse complement.
TTTACTCTGGGCATTACAACAAGATACATAGACCGCCATCCAACTGCATCTATGACTAATAATTCACTCATGGGGATATCATCCGAACACCCTATGAGTATTAAGTTGCGAACAACAGATAACTGCATTAAGCAAAGTGTGTAATGTAAACAAAGCATATGCCCTCGAGCATATGAATGTTGTTTTCCCCCTAGTAGCAACATCACATCTACAACCTTAGAGGTTTCTGTCACTCCCCCAGATTAAATAGAGGCATGAACCCACTATCGAGCATAAATACCCCCTCTTGGAGTCACTAGTAACTACTCGGCCAAGATAGCTACTAACAACGGAGAGTATGCAAGATCATAAACAACATAGAGATAACATAAGATAGATTTTAGTACATCAACTCAAGCATAACACCAATGTTCATCGGATCCCAACAAACCAAACATGTAGAATTACATAACGGTGATCTCAATCATGTAGGGCAGCTCATGAGATCTAAACATGAAGCACATGGTGGAGAAGACAACCATCTAGCTACTGCTATGGACCCATAGTCCAAGGTAGACTACTCACTCATCGCTACGGAGGCAAGCATGGCGATGAAGAAGACCTCCGGTGGTGATTCCCCTCTCCGGCAGGGTGCCGGGAAGAGCTTCTGGACCCTCCCGATCTTCAGGTCAACGGCGGTGGCGGATCGCGATGTGTTCTGGAAAATTGATCGGGGCTTTAGGTTTTTCCCGTCGGGGGGTCTTTATAGGCGAAGGGGCATCCTCAGAAGTGGACCGAGGTGGTCTCACACATAGGGGGCGCGGCCAGGGCCTGGGCCGCGCCGCCCTGGTGTGTGGCCCCCTCGTGGCCCCACTCCGTCTCCTCTTCGATTCTCTGGAAGCTTCGGTAAAATTCTGGGCGACTGGCTTTGGTTTCGTCCAATTCCGAGAATATTTCCTGTGTAGCTTTTCTGAAACACAAAAATAGCAGAAAATAGGGAACTGGCACTGTGGCGACTTGTTAGTAGGTTAGTTCCAGAAAATGCATAAAAGTGCCACAAAGTGTAACGAAACACTAAGCAAATGGTGTAAAAACAAGCATGGAGCATCAAAAATTATGGATACGTTGGAGACGTATCAAATATAACAAGTATTAGTACACAAGATTGATGCTTCAAACTTTAATGAATAACAATAAGCAAATAAGATATTAAGTGGTACTTCTTATTCACTACAAAGATGTTCAATAATCAATCACAAAGTATTAGAACAAATTAAAGTACTATGGACATTAAGCATGCAAGTGCTTGTGTAGGTCAACACTTTTCTTTCTTTATTTCTTTGTTTTGAACAAGTGGAAATTGAAAATAAGTAGGGAGTATACATGCCAAGACTTTGATACTAATAGAGAAAATATTTTTTTTGATTATGCAACTCATGTCAATGGTAGTGAAAACAATTATGCTTTTATATGTTTGACCTCTTACAAGTTATACGTCTCATTCCCCGCAGTTAATAGTACCTACACCTCATGCTACTCAAATTAGAATTACCATAGATCTTCATTGTATGTATATTATTTTAACCAAGTGGTTACATAGGGGTACCTCCATGCCTCTTGTACAAAGTGCCCTTAGAGATTTGTGAAATCTTTTTCAAAGGTCATATATACTGGGATGATAGGACAACAGACAAATGGAATCCTCTTGAAATACTAAATGAATAGTATTTTTAACTTATGACAGATGACTATTCTTGTAGACAGTGTTGGGCCTCCAAGTGCAGAGATTTGTAGAACAGCAGCAAGTTTCCCTAAAGTGGATCACCTAAGGTTTATCGAACTCAGGGAGGAAGAGGTCAAAGCTATCCCTCTCAAGCAACCCTGCAATTACGATACAGAAAGTCTCTTGTGTCCCCAACACACCCAATACACTTGTCAGATGTATAGGTGCACTAGTTCGGCGAAGAGATAGTGAAATACAAGTAGTAGTGATGATTATAAGTAGTAAAGGTAATCTGAAATAAGTATCGGTGCAAGCAAATATGTAACAAAATTGAAAGGAAACGGTGTGCAATGCTTGGAAACAAGGCATAGGGATCATACTTTCACTAGTGGACACACTCCCAATAAATATAACATAATTGAACCAATAGATACTATCATCAATATGCAACTCAAAACAATTCTCCAATGGAAAACGAACACTAATCATGCATAGGGCTACGAAGCACTCCTCAAAATCCGTATGTACCCAAACTAGATTGTCCCACACTATCACCGTGAACACACTAGATGGTTCCAACAAACACCAACAATTCATAGAGACATTAACCAAAAAGATATACATGATGCGCACACTAGTCACCTTCACACCATGATACAAGGTATCTCCGGAGATTACAAATATAAAGCACGGGAGTAGCATAATATCTGAATAATAGCATCTACCAATTCAACTAGATACAAAGCTCACGATCACATAAAGATCACATCATGGGAGAGAGAGGTGAACCACATAGCTACCGGTAGAGCCCTCAGCCCTGGGGGAGAACTACTCCCTCCTCATCATAGGAGACATCAAGGTTGATGGAGATGGCAGTGAGGTCGATGGAGACGGCGCAGACGACGATGGAGATCGATGGAGATGGCTCCGGGGGCACTTCCCCATCCCAGCAGGGTGCCGGAACGGAGACTTCTGTCCCCCGAAATTCATCGGCGGCGGTGGTGGAGCTGCGGAACTCTTTCCAGAAATTTGCCGATTGATTTAGGGTTTTCCATTGGGGGGCTTTTTATAGGCGAAGGAGCGTCGTCAGGAGGCGACCAGGGGGGTCTCACCACAGGGGGGCGCGGCCAGGGGCTGGGCCACGCCCCCTCATGGTGAGGCTGGCCCCTGGCCCCCCTCTGGCTCTCTTTCGGTCCTCGTCCGGGAAAAATAGGAGTTTGGGAACTTGTTTCGTCCAATTCTGAGAATATTTCCTGTATAGCTTTTCTGAAACACAAAAATAGAAGAAAACAGGGAACTGGCACTGTGGCATCTTGTCAATAGGTTAGTTCCGGAAATCGCATAAAAACGCCACGATGTGTAATGAAACACAAGGCAAATGGTGTAAAAATAAGCATGGAGCATCAAAAATTATAGATACGTTTGGGATGTATCAGCATCCCCAAGCTTAACTCCTGCTCGTCCTCGAGTGGGTAAGTGATAACAAAAGAATAATTTTTGAGGTGACATGCACCACCACAATCTTGATCATCTAGGTAAAGCATTGAGTGCTGAGATCAAAGAACTTAAAATATGGGCATGAAAGACATAATCTTGATAATAGAAACTTAGCAACCATGTTATAGCATGAAAAGAAACACAAAGGAAAGATCATGAAAATGAAACAATGAAAGTCACGTGTGTGTTTCAATCATATGGAAAACATAGCAAATGGTTTTCAGCTTGTCCCTCATGGAGTAGCAAAACATAAATGCATAGGACACCTTCAAGTTTAAGAGGGCGACTAGATACAAATAATTTAAGAACAAGTGAAACCATAATCATGAATCAATCAATGATAACTTTGGGACAATGCACATTATATTCACAATGACAACTATGCTCTTTTAGAAGGTGCATACAGGTAGAAGGCGGAGACTCAACATAAAAGTAAAAGAAAGGCCCTTCGCACAGGGAAGCAGTGATTAAACATGTGCTAGAGCTTTTCATTAGTAAAACAGAGAGATAAAAATTTGGTTTTGAGAGGTGGTTGTTTTTGTCAACGACTGGCAATGGGGTTCTTACTATCTTCCATACAAAAATGAAGCAAGTTTTTGAGAGAGAGATTGGCACGTTTGTGCTCTTTTACAAAGCTTGGCACTCCTCACCACCTTTTTCCTTTCTCAAACCATGGCTAACTGATTCCATCGGGTGCCCACCAACATTCATATACCATGGAGGACTGCCTTTTTTCTTTTTTCCCTTTTTTTCTTTTTTTTTGGAATAAACAATATGGAAGATAGAAAATCCAACCACTACGTCCCCATGAGCTGAAAACAGTGCCACAAAACGAGAAGTGTTTTGAAAGTTTTTTGAAAGGTAGCACATGAAAATTTACTTGGAATGGCTTACAAATACCATACATAGGAATTTATAGTGGACTCATTGGCAAACTTGGTTTTTGGGAATTGGATGCACGAGTAGAGTTCATACTTAGTACAAAATAAGGGCTAGCAAAAGACTGGGAGCGACCAACTAAGAGAGCAATAACGGCCATAATCATGCATAGCGACAAAGCAACAATAAAAGAAGCATAAGATGGCATCAAAAGTCAAAAACTAAATGATCATAAAGGCTTATGGTGACTTTGTATGAGTCTAACATGTGTGAGCATGCGCCAAGTCAATCCAAATAAAGCATCAAGGAGAAAACCAAATTAATGCTTCCAAATAATAAAAACAACGCATGATTTTTTAAAGGCTCATTAAGCTATCTCAGTCATTTGAGACAAGTCATGCTATAGCAAAACCACTAAGCATACTATCAAAAAGACATCAAGCATGACATGCAATAGCCTAGGCCGCAGTCTACACAAGCTCCTTTTTGTACCACTTTTTTGCATAATTTTTTTTCTCTTTTCCAACACCATTCGAACCTTTTTGAAACAACTCTTTTGATGAATACCAACATGGACCAGTGGTCCAAATACACCTTGATGCAAAGATTAAGAAGATCTGAACAAAAATCAAGGTGAAAACAAAAGCTAAACGCAGTAGCAGAAAAAGAGAACACTCGTTGAACGATAAGAGTGAAAACTAGTGTCCTTCGCAATGAAAAACGAAGTATGTCTCCCTCCAAACCAACATGATGTGATCCAACCATTTATTACAGAAAATAAAACAAAATAAAACTAAAAGGAAAAACAACTGACGCTCCAAGAAAAATGCATAGTGCATAAAGCAATAAAAATATAGTGTCTTGAAAGGTGACCTGATTTTTGCCGATGAAGAAGGGGTGCCTCGGGGGCATCCCCAAGCTTTGACGCTTGTACCTCTTGGATATTTCTTGGGGTGCATGGGCATCCCCAAGCTTGAGCTTTTGTCCATTCTTCATCTCATCTCATCATTCTCCAATCCCTACACTTGAAAACTTCCTTCATACAAAACTCAACACAATTCTATTAGCAACATTAGTGTAAGCATAACAATGAATCAACCCTTTTTGCTTCAGATTTCAACTCAAAAACCACCACATATAAAGCATATACTACTGTAGCAACTTCCCCAAAAGTTCTGTGATCAAAAGAACTCAAAAAGAAAGCAATCGAGAGGCAAATACAAATAATGGCAGAAATCTGTCAAAACAGAACAGCTGACAAAGGTCGATTTTTTCGAGGGTTTTCTATTGCTCAAATCAAAAAGTGTATAACTAATGAAAGTTTGGAAATAACCTGGGACATATGCACAAGAAATCGCAGGTCAAAAAGATATTCTGAGAATTTTCACAAATTTTTACGGTGCAGCACCAAAATCTGTTTCAGGACAGCAACATCCCCAAATCTTACCTCACTCAAATTAGAGGCTTCTCTTGGCACAACAACGAAATAAAAATGATAAGGAGCGGTCATTACAGTATTAATAACTTCCAAGACTCAAATAAAAGAAAAATAACTGAAATTAAACATTGAGTTATCTCCCAAGAGTGCTTTTCTTTAACATCTTTGAGCTAGGCGCAGTAGTTTGCAAAGATGCTCATGTAGGCGCCATAAAAGTACTTAAGACAAAGGTGCCATAAAGGAACTTGAAGCAAGAGAGAGCATCAAAAAGCAAATATGAAACACATTTAAATCTAAACCACTTCCTATGAAAAATAATCTTGTAAAGAGACAAGTCATGAAAGCACAAAGCGAAAAGCAGAGGAAGGCAAAACAAGTACAACTTCAAGAATTCCAACAAGAAGAGGGGAAACTCAATATTGTTGAGATCCATCAAACCATGTTTCCCTCTCTCATAATAACTTTCAGTAGCATCATGAATAGAATTAACAATATAACTATCACATAAAGCATCCCTATCATGAGCCACATGCATACAAGAATTAATACTCCCCACATGAACAATCGTAGTAGGAGCAGATTCAACAGAATAATTATTCTCATCACCATAATCATCAAAAATAGGAGGCATATTGTAATCATAACTAATTTCCTCCTCAAAATTAGGTGAACTGAAAATATTATACTCATCATTGTAACCATCATAAACTAGAGGTTTAGTATCATCACAAGCTAGAGAACAGCTATTTCGCAAAGCATATTCATCAAACATATCATCATAAGAAGGAACATGGATAGTACTAATGGTACAATAATTATTAACCTTAGAATTGGTACCAAAAATATTTTCAATATCAAAAGTAGAGTGCTTTTCCCAATCATGATCACTAACATAGGTAACAGGCATAGGAACATCATCAAAATCAGAATTATCATAATCTATACTAGGAGCAACATGCTTAGGGGAAGATACCATTTCCTCTCGCCTTTTACTCCTCCTCTTCTTCTTCTTACTCTTTTTACTCTCTCCTTTAGGAGGGAGAGGCTTGAAAGGCATCTTCTCCACATAATCTGGTTTACTGACAGAAACAACAAAAAAACTTTGGAGGATTCCTCCTCTCTATTAATAAGATAGAAACATCTATTAGTCCTATCATAGCTTGGCAAAACATCATGTTTTATAAGATTTTGTATGTAAGTATTTGCGAGGCAATCTTTAACACAATAGAGATGACAACCACGAAGGGTGCTATTAATATCACAAACACTCATATCTACCAAAGAAGTCTTTCTAGATATCTCTTCACACCCCAAAAACAAAGTAAGCTCATCATGCTGACTGAGAGTAATCTTGTCATCACAATACAAATTTACGGTACTCATTCGATTAAAAGAGTCACGATATTGGCTTGAGCATTGAAAATTAAAATGACCCGTGTCATCGCAAAGTTCACAAAGAAAAGGATAAAGCTCACAAACCTTTTCACCAAGCTCATCTAGAGCCTTGAGCCACATTTGGGTTTCTTCATTCCCGTGGTGGATACAATAATCTTCCTTGTTGTAACTCTGTTCATAAGGTCTATGTACTCCACAAAAATTAACATGCTTATAAGAAATAGGACTTTTAGAAGTTTGAGCATGTTTATTGCAATCATCAATAACAATATCACTTTCTATGCAAGTGTCTTTAAAAGGTTCATGATACACATCCCCATTTCCCTTAGGAACATTAATATGAGAAGCAAAGGCTCTAAAGCAATTAACCATAATTAGGGGATCAAGACCATATTTAGCACTAAGCTCTTGAAAATCAGCAATTTCAGCAAAAGACTTAATGCAATCATACTCATAATTTATATCTGATCCTTTACCTTTGTTGCTATCCTAATCTTCAATATTATTTTGAATTGTTTCAAGCAGATTCCACTTGATGTCAACATCCTTGCTTGTGAAAGACCCATCAAAGCATGCATCTAGATAGTCCTTGTAATATCCTGAAAGCCTTGCATAAAAATTATTAATAACAATATTATGGGGAAGCTCATGAATAGGACATTTGAGCATTAGTGACTTCAATCTTCCCCACGCTTGGGAAATGCTTTCTCCCTCATGCGGATGAAAATTATAAATATAATTCCTATCTTTATAAACCTCACTAGAAGGATAGAATTTAGAATAAAAGAGAGGTATAATTTCCTCCCAATCAATAGGTCGGCCATCCTTTAGTGTTTTATACCATTCCACGGCTCTGCCCTTCAGTGATAAAGAAAATAGCTTCCTCTTAACTTGGTTCATCGAAATACCTGCACACTTGAACAACTCGCATAATTCACGTATAAAGAGCAAATGATCACCAGGATGGACAGTTCCATCTCCTAAATAGTAGTTATTCATAGCACGATCAACAATTTTCATAGGTATTTTAAAAGGATGAGGAGCACAAGCATCATAAGAATTATCACATATGGGAGATAAAATATCATCAGAGAAAACTTTCTCCACTAAAGCTGGGGAACTAAAAATATCATGCTTAACAAAACTAGCTTCCCCAAGCTTAGACTTTTCTATAGCATTAGCAATAACGGTGTTCAAAGTATTCATACTAACAACACTATTAGCATGCAAATTATGCTCCAAAGGTTTTTCAATTTTCTCTTCAAATCTACACTCAGGAAATAGACTAAAGAACTCTTTACTTTCCATTAAGCCTAACTAGTGAAAATAAAAACAAGAAACAAAAAGATATAATTGCAGAATCTAAAGGAAATAACTTCAAGCACTCACACAGGAGGATGCGAGTACCTTTTACCTTACCTCCCCGGCAACGGCGCCAGAAAAGAGCTTGATGTCTACGCACGCGTCTGTTCTTATAGACAGTGTTGGGCCTCCAAGTGCAGAGGTTTGTAGAACAGTAGCAAGTTTCCCTTAAGTGGATCACCCAAGGTTTATCGAACTCAGGGAGGAAGAGGTCAAAGCTATCCCTCTCAAGCAACCCTACAATTACGATACAGAAAGTCTCTTGTGTCCCCAACACACCCAATACACTTTTCAGATGTATAGGTGCACTAGTTTGGCGAAGAGATAGTGAAATACAAGTAGTAGTGATGATTATAAGTAGTAAAGGTAATCTGAAATGAGTATCGCTGCAAGCAAACATGTAACAAAACTGAAAGGAAACGGTATGCAATGCTTGAAAACAAGGCCTAGGGATCATACTTTCACTAGTGGACACACTCCCAACAAATATAACATAATTGAACCAATAGATACTATCATTAATATGCAACTCAAAACAATTCTCCAATGGAAAATGAACACTAATCATGCGTAGGGCTACGAAGCACTCCTCAAAGTCCGTATGTACCCAAACTAGATTGTCCCACACTATCACCGTGAACGCACTAGATTGTTACAACAAACACCAACAATTCATAGAGACATTAACCAAAAAGATACATATAATGCGCACACTAGTCACCTTCACACCATGATACAAGGTATCTCCGGAGATTACAAATATAAAGCACGGGAGTAGCATAATATCTGAATAATAGCATCTACTAATTCAACTAGATACAAAGCTCACGATCACATAAAGATCACATCATGGGAGAGAGAGGTGAACCACATAGCTACCGGTAGAGCCCTCAGCCCCGGGGGAGAACTACTCCCTCCTCATCATAGGAGACAGCAAGGTTGATGGAGATGGCGGTGAGGTCGATGGCGATGGCGGAGACGACGATGGAGATCGATGGAGATGGCTCCGGGGGCACTTCCCCGTCCCGGCAGGGTGCCGGAACAGAGACTTCTGTCCCCCAAAATTCGTCGGCGGCGGCGGCGGAGCTGCAGAACTCTTTCTAAAAATTTGCCGACTGATTTAGGGTTTTCCGTCGGGAGGCTTTTTATAGGCAAAGGGGCATCGTCAGGAGGCGACCAGGGGGGTCTCACCATAGGGGGGCATGGCCAGGGGCTGGGCCGCGCCCCCTCATGGTGAGGCTGGCCCCTGGCCCCCCTCCGGCTCTCTTTCGGTCCTCGTCCTTCGTCCGGGAAAAATAGGAGTTTGAGAACTTGTTTCGTCCAATTCCGAGAATATTTCCTGTGTAGCTTTTCTGAAACACAAAAACAGCAGAAAACAGAGAACTGGCACTGTGGCATCTTGTCAATAGGTTAGTTCCAGAAATCGCATAAAAACGCCACGAAGTGTAACGAAACACAAGGCAAATGGTGTAAAAACAAGCATGGAGCATCAAAAATTATAGATACGTTTGGGACGTATCAATGACTGAGGATGTCCATGTTGAAAAAAGAAGTGAGCCTAGCTCACTTGGCTAGGGAAGTGGATGTACAACCTAGCCACCCTGGTTCAAGTCCCCATAGACGCGAATTTGGGTTCTTATTTTCAAAAAAAAAATCGCTGTAGGGGCTTCCCTTACCGCATTTCCTTTAAAAAAAATGTCCATGTTGAAACTTCCACCATGATTAGGCATGGCTTCGGTTGGCGGCCCAATGTTCTTCTCTAACATATTTGCACACTCGAATCTTTTAAATGATAACCACTTTATTTTGCATCGATAGGCATGCATAACTAAAGGTTCATGACAACAACTTAATAAGGTGCAATGTTGAAAGTCTTGTTCTATGGCGACATGGTTTAACTTAACTCCAACTCATAATTTATCAAACATATAACTTACATAATGATAATCACAATAGTCTTTAATGCTACTTTCCCATGAGCTTTGAATTGCACAATAAAAAGAAGTACAATATTGAATGCAAAGGCATGGCATATATACTATACTTGGAATAGCATTTTTCTACATAGGTAGGTATGGTGGAGACTTGATGGAGAAGTTTGGCTCAATGTTTATGGATACAAAAAGTCTTTGCTTGTGTGCTTCTTTCCTTTTATTTTCTTTGGCCAATGGAAAGTTGGTATATAGTCACAAGCATGCATAGTGTTGATATGTGCATTTTGCATCATTATATTTGCATCATATAGGACTAGTTTGTATAGTTATTTGCATCAATCATTCATTTTTCATGCATTATTAGATGATTTCTGGGACTTTCCAACAAACTCCCCCCTTGGGAATTAATTTTCAGGAGAAAAAATCTCCTATTTTCGTACTTTGATGTTCAGGGACCTTCTGGACCTCAATTTGATCGGGGATTTTTGCAGCGTCAATATTTTATCATGAGAAGCATCTGAAGAGGTGGTAGCACACGAGGGGAGCCATGAGGCTCAAACGAGCATAGGTGGCGCGACCCACTAGGCAGGCCACGCCACCAGGGCCGTTTGGACCTCGGTGGTCGCCTCGCCTCCGTATTCTTATGGACGCCTTCATTTCGATAAAAAAGGGACTCCCTATTTTCCTAGAATTTTCTGAAGCGGAGGTGGAACCCTTCTTCCACCTCCGGAAGGGCTGATCTGTTGCTGCCGCCAGAGGGAAATCATAGCCATTGACACCATCGACTCCACCTTGGCGTAGGGGAGCATCTCCATCACATATACAACACCATCTTCATCATCCCCAACATCAGAACCATCTCCACCTCGAGATTTGACGTCATCCCCCTCATAGTTTGTGGTAGATCAAGCCTTGGCTACTGTTTAAGTGATGTGTGCATGTTTGTGCTTGGCAACTTGTCATTATTTTGTGGTGAAGTTATACTTTCAAATTGTGTTGTGCCTCGTATACAGCTGATCATGATCATGTTTGATAGTTGTGAGTAGTTCCTGTTGTTCCTAGAGCCATAGAATGAATTGGCTATGATTTCTATATAGTATGCATGGAGTATTTGGTTAAGTTTTGATCTTTTATGTGATTCTATGATGGTGATATGCGAACGTCGACTACATATTACTTCACCTATATGGGCTCATAGGATTTCACCTTAGATTAATAATAAGAATGAGAAAGGAGGGAGATACAAAAACCTATTTCTTAGACTAAGCGTTATTTTTTAGGGGGGTTCTAGATCGGGGACCATAGAGCTTTATGTAATGGTTGGACAATTTATGTCTTAATGTATCCCTAAGGTTCATGAGAGTGACTTTAGGAAAAATCATTAGGGGTTTATAGCATAGTGTATTATGACTACACCTATTTTTGGCTCCGTTCGATGAGAATAAAACTTAATAAGATACTCATTCATATTTATTAGAAATCTGTATGATAAATAAATCCTTGCCGCCCCTAGGAACATTTGTCGCTTATTGATCACACTTGAGCTTGTCCTCTTGCTGTATAGAGGATTGGGCTTTCTCTAAAAAAGAGCATTTACTTTATCGCAATTACATTTTTATTACTTATTTCTTTGCACGCTTATACCCAAAAACCCAAAAACAACTTTTTATTATTATTTCCTGTTAAACTTGCTAACCAATACCTTCATCTCCTCGTGGGTTCGACAAACTTTTATATATTGAAAGGTACTGCAATTGATCTCCTCCAATTGGGAGTCATCAAGATACTCTTCTGATGCCGTTGTCGGGGGTTTAGTAATGAAACTGGTTTTTCTATTTACTATTTTGATTACTGTTGAAATTATGGATACCTTTGGAGTTGATTATATGCATAATACTCTCATAAGCCATATGTACCCTACTACTAATGTGACAACTAAATCTACCGAGTCATAGAAACAATATCAAATTCCTATTGGTGCTGTTTTTGATCTTTTGAAAATCTTTTCAGGCAAACGAAGTAGGTCTGCTTTGGACCATCTGCAGCTTATTGAAGATAGATGCACACTATTTAAACTGGCTGAAATTTCTGAAGATGAGGTGAAGAGGAAACTTTTATATTTATCTCTTGATGGTGATGCTCAAGTGTGGATACGCTCTATTAATGAAGAATATCTTCTGGTCTGGGAGGATATGAAGAAGGCTTTCTATCTCAAATACTATCCTCCAATTGAAGATTATCATGATAGAGGATACATATATAACTTCTGGCCTCACCTAGAAGAAAGTATTACTCAAGCTTGGGGGAGGTTGAAAAGGTACCTCTGCAAGAATCCTTGTCACGGTCTATCAAGAGCATTATATTGATAAATTTTTATGTGAGACTCCCTTTGTTTCATAAGGATTTCTTGGATAATTAATCTGGAGGAAGTTTTACTAATACAAGAACTGAAGATGCTTGGGTATTGCTCGATCTGTTAAGTGAAAATACAAGTAATTGGGATCTTGATAAAGGTAAAATTGTCACCATAGATTATGGATATGATTGTGTGAGGAATTTATATGCTTCTATTGTTTTTTAGAAATTAAGTACCTTATATAGATTCTCATGTGCCGTTGGAAGTTGTTAAATCTTTTTCTAAACATGTTGCATTACCTAAGGAAGGATTTATTGAATATGTCAAACTCGTGAAATATCCTACTATTATGACTGCTCGTATTCATGCACCTATTGCAAGCCCTGTTCTATCTATTAAAGCTGCTGAAACTAATGGTTTTGTCGAAGCTCCTCCATTTCCTAACAAAGTGCAGGGGAATCTTCTTACATATATTTCAAATAAGAGTGCAAAGAGAAAATGCACACCCTATGAGCAAATTGAGATGAAGCCCGAAATCTCTATTATAAAAGAATTGAATGAAGAAAACCCACGGGAGGTTTATCTTTGTGATGATGCAACGAAGGTTATTAAAGGAAACACTACAAGAGTGGGTAAGCCTATTATATCATGTGCTATTGGGATTTCTTCTTATCATGGACTCTGTGATATTGGCGCGAGCATTAGCATTATACCATATACTCTGTATCTTAAAATCAAGTTTGATATTGATCCCATTAAAATGGAAGAGACAGGTATGGCTATCCAAATTTCCAATAAAGAATATATTTCTCCTCTTGGTATGGTTAGAGATGTTGGAGTACTTTTTGGAAAGATTAAATATCCTCCTAATTTTATTGTGTTTGGTTGTTCTCAAGATTCATTTTGTGCTATTATATCTGGTAGAACATTTTTGCACACTATTGGAGCTAGAATTGATTTACCTAAAGAAAGAGTTTATATAAAATGTGCTGGAGAGGAACTTTCATTTAAATTCTCTAAGTTCACTGATAAACATTTGGATAGGGAACTACATGTTAAAGATCAAGTGGAGACTCTTGCTTGTGTAGTTGTCGCTTCATCAGACGTGGTGGAACGATATTTACTAAACCAAGAAGAACCATTTACTCATGAAGAAAAGAAGCCTTAGAACAAGAATTAGCACAACAACCACCTTTGTTGCAAGTGCATATTCCACCTGATAATTTGGGAAAGATACCACCACCAAAAGGAGATCCTAGTTTTGAATTTAAACCTTTACTTGATGATTTGAAATATGCATATCTTGATGAAAAGAATATATATCCTGTCATTATCAGTGCTAACCTTTCAGCTGAAGAAGAGATTCGATTACTTGATGTGCTCAAGGCACATAGGCCAGCCATTGGCTATCCTCTTGATGATTTGAAAGGTATAAGTCCTGCTTTATGTATGCATAAAATTAATTTGGAAGAAGATGCCATGCCTATTGTTGATTATCAACATCATCTCAGCCCAAAGCTAAAATAAGTGGTAAGGAAAGGTGTAATTAAACTCCTGGAAGCGGGTATTACTTATCCCATTGCTGATAGTAAGTGGGCGAGTCATGTTCATTGTATTCCTAAGAAGGGAGGAATTACTGTTGTCCCAAATGATGAAAATGAACTAGTAGCTCAGCACACTATTATTGATTATAGGATGTGTATTGATTTTAGATAATTAAATAAATTTACTAAGAAAGATTATAATCTTTTACCGTTTATGGATCAAATGTTAGAAATATTGTCAAAGCATTCACAATTTTGTTATCTAGATGGGTATTCAGGTTTTTCTTAAATTCTTGTTCATAAAGATGATCAAGAGAAGACTACTTTTACATGTCCTTTTGGTACTTTTGCTCATAGAAGAATGCCTTTTGGTTTATGTAATGCACCTGCTACTTTTTATAGATGCATGAATGCTATATTTACTGATTATACTGGAAAGATTATGGAAGTATTCATGGATGATTTTTCTATTTATGGTACCCCTTTTGATAATTGCTTGTACAACCTTAACAAAGTTTTGTAGCGATGTGAGGACCAATATTTAGTATTGAACTGGGAGAAGCGTCACCTCATGGTCTCTGAAGGTATTGTTTTAGGACATCGCATTTCTAGATGAGGGATTGAAGTGGACCGTGTGAATATTGAAGCAATTAAAAAGCTACCATATCCCAGAGATATAAGAGGTATAAGAAGCTTTCTTGATCATGCTGGTTTCTATAGAAGATTTGTTAAAGATTTTTCTAAAATATCAAAGCTGTTCTATTCTCTTTTAATGATGATTGCATAGAGTATTTCAATATTTTAAATAATGCTTTGATAAGTGCTCCTATAATTCAACCACCTAATTGGAATTTGTCTTTTGAAATTATGTGTGATGCTAGTGATTATGTCGTTGGTGCGGTTTTAGGCCAACGAGTTGATAAGAATTTGAATGTTATTTATTATGCTAGCAAAACAATAGATGGTGCTCAAAGAAATTATGCTATGACTGAAAAAGATTTTTTAGATGTGATCTTTGCGGCTTTCTTTTTTGGTTTAACCGATCTTAGATCGGAGTGAGTCGCCCACCACCGCTGTCATCCTGCGCCTCTACTCCGACAACGGCATTGACTCTGCACCGACAACTTCCTCCATGCCGGCCATCGTGGCCAACTCGCTGGCGTCACGGTACTCGGCCGGTTGGCCGGCTTCCGTAGTACATGGCCGGCTACTGCGCCTTCCTCGGCAGACTACGTAGCTGACCCGCCGGCGCCGACTCCACACCAGCCGTGCGGTCTGCATCGCCGGTCCATCTTCGTCGTCATCGCTCAGGACTTCACTGACAACGACGCCATCGCTTCCGATCTGCGCGTCTACGTCCACGCCGTGGCGCGTACTGCACCGCCGTCGGTCTGATCAACCGATCTAGCGCACATCTACACCAAGCACGTCCCGGAGCACACGCCTACACCCGACCGAGCATCAGGCTGCCGTTGTGTCGTCCCTTCAGGCCGCAGCGCCGCCGCCCTTGGTCCAAGCCGCTGGCTTCCAATGCGCCGCCCTAGGTGCGTACGTCGCTGGTGGTCACGCCGATGCATTTACTCGTGCCCCGCAGCCATGCCGCCCCTTCGGTGTAGCGTCGCTACACGCGGTCATCTTCGTCGTCCCCGCACACCGACGTCCCAGGCTGACGCCATGCCACCTTCCACGGTGCAGGTCGCGACGTCTGTGCAAGGTCTTTGTCAAGCCGCTGGGTTCTTCCTCGCCTAATTCGAGTACCGCCGCCACGCCTTTACAGGTTACGTGCATGGCCACTTTTGGCCATTGCCGTTCTCGCTGCCTACACCGTCATCTTCGTCCACTACGACTTCGTCGCCAACGTCATCGCCACGTCCTCGACCAGTCTACTACAACAACTGCGGACGGTATCAGCACCTCTCTTGACCGCCCTGTGTCTCGCAACCCTTCCGGAGCCTCCTCTGCTAGTCTCTATAACATGGCGCGAAGTTCCTACTGGTCCCATTCTACGCATGCTCGATGCTGGCAACACCGTCGCGTGCCTTCTTCCCCGACGTGTTTCCAGACTTGGCAACTCCGATATGGCGCCTCGCATATGGCGTTTTCGACAATATCGTCTTCGGCCTCGACACTCTCTTCGACTGCCTCGATCGAGTCCATGTCTTCATCACGCGCGCCCTCGTGCGCCCACGACTCCTTAGCGCTCTCATGCGCCAGTGGCTTCAAGTGCCGCTACATCGACACCGGCAACCCCAACCACGACATCGGCCATGGCATCCCCTCGCATGGCTACCTCGACCAAGGTTGCAGCACCCATCACTCCTCGGCTACCTCGACATCGGCACAAGGCTATCACCTCGCATGAGCACTCCTCGGCTTCCTCTATAGTCCAAGCAACCGCGACGCAACTCCGTCCACGCCACTCCCGCTCCGTTTGCGGGGGGAGGGGGGAGGGGTATCAGCCCGTTGGTTTCTATGCCTTTGATTTCTCTCCAGTCTAACCGTCCACGACACTACAGTTGTTTATGTCACTACCGCTACGACTGCAGGGGGTGTTAGAGATATACACGCTACATACTAGGAAAGATAGGATAGAGATAGGATATGTTTCTTGTCTTGTACTCCAAGTTGATCCCTGTACGCCTATATACTCGCCCGAGAGGCTCAATAATATATCCACAATATTCCGTCAATCCCTCTCTCTATCGTTCTACACCTTTATCCTTTTTTATCTTGCATTTTGGATTCCGTGAAAGTCAAATTACGTAAAGTTTAACCAAGCATATTGATAAAAATATAAAATTTTATAATATAAAAATATATTTTATGATAATTGTAACAATGTCTATTTATATTGTAAATATTTATATTGTTTCTTATACAATTAGTCAAAATTTATAAAATTTTAATTTTAACCAAACCTAAAATACAGGATAATTTAGGACGACGAGGACCAGGCGGCATTCCGTCCACCGTCATTATGTAGCGCGTACCACCATCTGAGTACAGGTTCATAAATCCGTCTCTTTATGCTTCGCTGCGTTGGTTGCTCGGGTGTATTTCATCCGGAGCTCTGAAAATTTAGTGCGGCCACGAAATTAAAGGAACCGTCAGTCTTCAGTCGGTCAGTCAGTCAGTCGTACACTCGCTTCCATCTTTGACCCTCACCTTAATTACTTTGCGTCAGCGTTGTCTAATCCGATTTATAAAATCCTCGTACAGACACCGTTGCTAACCTTGATATTTCATGTCAGTTGTGACGTATTGGAGATGTCATAATCTGTACTGATGAACGTTCCTCTCCTGTCTCGTCAAGCTGCTAGAAGAGGGGACAGCCAGGGGATGGGCAACTGGAAATGGTAAAAACACTGGCTTCACTGTCTCCTCACCCTGCGGCTGCACCTGTCCTATCCTCAGCTCCAACCAAAATCCCAACCTCAGAATGCCCAATCTGTGATGGCTACACAGATAAACATCGCCATGATCATGACCACTACATGCTACAAATATGCACATTTCATTCCTTGTGATAAGGACAAGATCAAGGTGTGTTAAATTAAGAAGGCAGGTGTTGGTGTGGAGCTCGGTCGTCTAAGAGTAGACTAACTATATCCTCTCATCACATTCCTGCTAAAATCAGAGAGTGAGAGAACTTTATATCTCCTCTTTCAAGTGTGACATGCCAATACATATTCATCATCAGCTGCTGACTACTACTCCATGACATGGTTGCAGTCGCAGGAAGAGATTACTAAATGATGATAAATACGTCCATCCACCAAGAACTCGGCGAAATGAATTCAATTGACGTGCACAGGATATCAACATTTAAGAGAAATTATGAAGGTGTGCCAGCAATGAATCGGAGTAGCTGTAGTACTACTACCACCACATCTCAGAGGCCGTCACAATCAACCAGCGACTCATTCATTAACGGTTTTATTCACAGTGTACGCAATATTATAACTCTTTTTTCTGAAATTGAAAGTTAATCTTCAAAGCATAATCACCGTTACATGATAGTTCTTTCCCACCAAAATCTTCTTTAGATCTAGTCAACTGACTATAATAAAGATTAAAGTAATATATATTTTTAATAAGTTGGAAGAGAGAAAAGAGGAGTGAGCTCTCGTGCAAGAGCCAGCTGCAGCATGTCCTGCTGGACACTTTGTGAGAATCCCGCCCTGCGTCGAGCTCGGTGAACGCCATAGAGAAAGGCTGCATCCGTCGATATCGCTCGGGCTTTGTCCAACGGTGTTCGCCAGCGGCGGTGGGAAGGGGGGAAAGGTTGGGGGTGGAGGAAGGGAGATGGAGGTCGCCAGCCCGTCATGCGCGGGGGACAAGGATAGGATAAAGGTTTTTTTTTTCACCAAGCCTCATGTTATTTTTGTATCTTAACATTGTACATGTTGGCTATAGAGCAGACTATAGATGATACTCTCTTTGTCAATAATTACCCTGCATTCTAGGTTTCGTCAAAGTCAAATTTTAGAAAATTTAACTAAACATAAAGATAAATATGTCAACATGTATAATATGAAAAATATATTTTGTGATGATTCTAACGATATTTAATTTACATTGTAATTCTTGATATTTTTCTTATATTCTTAGTCAATGTTTATAAAGTTTGAATTTGACTAAACCAAGATTATTCCTGATGGGGAGAGTATGTTAATACCTTATATACAATGGTTGGCTTTACTGTTAAACTTGCTCTTACTTCCTAACACATAATTAATTGGAGAAAACTGACTTCTTTTCCCTCACGATTTTTTTAACTCAACACACTCGTCTGGGACTCCATCCACTATTATAAATTCTGTACCTGCCTACACCTGGAGATGACAAGTTCATTCAAATAATTCAGTGTTATAAAACTAGTACTACTACAAACTTTTTATTTCTTGTCCAAGTGACAGGATCTAGTCAAGCCTTAAGACTAGTGGCAACTATTTGTGCGAGCACGAAAGTCAATGCACATCACATCGGCATTCACGGGTCACCTCGTGAGAGTGTGCACTTCACGTCACGGACACAAGGGACACTCCGGCCCGAAAGAGTGGTCAATCCAGCACCCGCCTCCCAGATGGGGAGCAAAGCAACAAGTGCGCTCGTAAACAAGAATATTTTGAGTAACATCAAGGTGCAAAATTAACTTGACTAGATCATCAACTTTCTGAAATAAAGATGGATGGTTAAGCCAGTCGATCGCCTGGACAGCTGACCGGAAGCATTTGACAAATCTACAGGCTCGTCGTGCAGCATTAGTTTATGGTGGCCTACGCTACGCCCCGAGATCGTGGAATCTTAGGTTTGGAAGCACCTGGGGTTTTGCAAAACATATACTACTATCATAGACAAGTGATCTACCCGAAGGGTGCGACCGTGACCGCAAGGTTCCATCCATGGAAAGATGGAAATGGCAACGTACGTGCTGCTGGTTTGCTTGCTCACCTTGGCGAGCGTGAGAGTGGAACGAGGGGGTGATGAGATCGATGTAAGAATAGAAGGAAGTGATGAGTTCGATCTTTCAGTTTTGGATCCCGATACCATTTGGGACAGCGCGACAATTTAATGTCGGTTCGTTTCCTTCCAGGTTTCCAGCCGGCATCGGATCCTGCAACAGGATCCGGCCCATCCCAAAGCTGAAATTACAGTTCACCATACTTCCTCCGTTCGGAAGTGTATCTGCATTCTAGGTTAAGTTAATGTTAAAATTTATAAAGTTTGATCAAGCATGTAGGGCAAAATATCTATATCTTTAATAGTAAATACATATAATGTGAAAGTATACTCCCTTCATTTTAGTTTTAAGGGCATAATTTAAAAATCATGCAATCCCCAAAATCCACTCATCTTCTAGATATATTAGCATTTAAGATGTTCAATTAGCAGTTTTGCATGGATGTTTTTTGTGCATACATTGTGTGAATACAGTTTTGCATGGGCGTTTTTAGCATTCCCGAGGCCAAACAACCAAGGCATGCACTTTCGTATTAATTAACAAGCCTTGTAAATGAGGATAAAGAGTCAAATGTCATCGCCAATTAGAGATCACCTAGGGGCCAGAGATTTGCAAAATATGCCCTGGGATGGAGGAAGTACCTGAGTAGTTTGTAATGGTTCTAATAATATATTTTCTATATTGTAGATGTTAATATTTTTTCTAAAAGATTAGTCAAGGTTCACAAAGTTTGACTCTAAAACCCAAAATGCAGGGTAATTGTAGACAAAGGGAATACTCACTGAAGAAAAAAGTCAATAAAGTGAATTTATGATTTATTAATACAAGTTGATATTGTTACATTTTAATCTCTGTATCAACATAATGATCAGGACGAATCTAGACATTAAACTCACGGATGAGAAAAAACAAAGACCCCGGAGAAGCAATCAAATACTCGCAGTAATAGCACCATCCGTGGTAACGACATCTCGGCTACAACAAAAGCTTCTTCAAAATGACGCCTCTACATGCCTCGCAAGGGCTATGTTCATCTCTGCACTGAAGATGGACCAGGGTTGATGGCGGTGACGGCTTCGAAAGCGAGGGAATGAGGCGCTCGCGATGGGTCTGCTAGACTGGTTGTGTGCTCCTATTTTCACCATAGGGTAACTTAGTGAAGCCTCGCTAATTAGCCGGTGGACCGTTGTTTGTGTTTTTAGAGCATGAGGCTCTGATGGCATGTTACTTCACTCATTGTTTTGTTTCTAGGTGTTGAGAGGTGGCTTCAGATATTGTGATGTATGCTCCTAGTAGATATTTGTTGAACAAAATATAAATAAAAGTTGCATGCATCAACTGATGCAGAGGCTGGGGCTCCCCCATTTTCAAAATGACGCCTCTAGGAAGGTAATTGTGCACAAGCATCGTTGTTCAGTTGAAATAACATACATCCTGGTTTTCACCCTGGAGAAGATACAATCTCCAGGCGATGCTTTCAGTAGATAAATAATGCCAGGTAGAACCACTTAAGGATATACATAGGGTTTTCACCCCGAAAATTGAGACATGGCGCTCAAAGAGCACCGGAAAGAACAAAGCTTGTGAGATTCATCGCTGAACTTGTCCATAACACTGTTGTAGCACGCCGATAATCCAAAACATACACTTCTTTCAATCGGCTGCGAGTACTCCTTGTGATCCTCTTGACTGGACACGGGCATACAAAATGTAAACTGCAGAGCCTATCTAGCCTTCTTCAAACATGACCGACATGATCCCTCTATGAACACCTTGGTAATCGTGATAATGAAGATGCCAAAGCTGATCGAAGGTGGATGGAGATCACCGCGAGCCAAGGGAAAATGATGTTCACGTTAGGTTGCACTACCATGGCAGAGTAGGCGAACATCTCATCGTGCTACCTATGACAGATCATAATCCGGCGCATGGAGATCCAAGAACACACACACCTCCTAGGTGATTAGTCGTGCGCTTGTTCTGGACAGAGCAACTCGCGAACGATCACGAAGTCACCTGGTTGGCATCAGGAACCATCGTTAGGAAGACGAATGTCGTGGCTTGGGATTTGGGATCCCCCGCCCCCTCGGTCCATCTACCCTCGATCCACTAGAATCGCCGGAAGAGGATGCACATGGCGGCGGTGATAGAACAAGCTAGGACCATCGAGAGACTGGCTTTATTGGGGGCACCCCCACCGCCGTTGTCTGCCGATGGCCTCCTCCGACGACAGCAGGGATGGAGGGTGGCGGAGAGGGAACTTTTGGGTGTCGACCCGCATCCGCAGTCGCCCGAGGCAACTCGGGAGGCTAGGGCACCTAGCTCTCTTGTAAGCTCTGACTCAATGAAGCAATATACTCCTTAAATGTATATAACACACAAAAAATGACCGAAATAGGTCTAAAATGAGTTACTAACAACATTTCTGTTCAAAAGCAGCTGGAGTACTAGCTAACACAAGTACTGTCAAGCATAGTGCGGCAACAGCGGGTGGACGGAAAAGTCAACAGCAGCGACCCGACCCGTTTTGGGCCTTAAATGTCTCCAGCTGTTCCCACCCGAGCCCGAGGGAGAGAGGGCGCGGGAGGGCCCCTTTTAAAAAAAATGAGATCAACAGGCACTAGCACCTATTGACTTTGTTTTACAGAAGAAATAACCTAAGCACCAAGGGAGTCCGCGGGGACTCCCCTGGTGGGCTGGTGGGCTGGGAGCGCACTCGCTACCCTAGCCATCCGGTCGACGCCCGGTTCTCAGGGCCCCTTTTAAATACTCCGGCTCTTAATTCGCATC
The DNA here is from genome assembly GCA_007115705.1 of Dactylis glomerata. Taxonomy (NCBI): domain Eukaryota; kingdom Viridiplantae; phylum Streptophyta; class Magnoliopsida; order Poales; family Poaceae; genus Dactylis; species Dactylis glomerata. The sequence continues at coordinate 463,752 of QXEO01000364.1, read as the reverse complement.
GGTTATTGCTCCTCTCCTCCCTCAAACAGTGCCCCAGTGTACCACGCTCATCCTCTCTCTCCATCTCTGGCAATCCAAGAGGCGAGCGAGGTCTCGGGCCATAGATTTCTCCCTGTTTCAGCCCTACTCCATCAGCGCTGCCCATGCCTTTCTTTCGTTAGCCTAGAGGAGCGAGAGGAGAGAGAGGGGGAAGGTGCGGCAGTTAAGGAAGGTGCAGCAATGGGGGATGCCTGATTGCTGAATCCCAGAACTCCTCTGTAGCTTCTCCCTCCTGGCTCCTGAGCTGTATCTACGTTTACTGCTTCTGCTTCGCCAGGACCAGAGAGATTACTGCCCTTCTCTTCTTCCATTGCGTAGGCGCGAGGCTACCTATATAGAAGCGCATAGCAGTAGACCTCGATCGTAGCACCGCTTACTTGCTTTCTGGGGTAGGCAGCCAGCCTTTCTATTCCTCGCCGGGCTGCTCGCACGCAGCGCTCGAAGCAAAACTCAATCGGCGGCGATGGAATTCGGCGACGACCTGATGCCGGGCTCCGACGCCCACCGCCGGAAGAAGCGGTACCACCGCCACACACCGCGCCAGATTCAGCAGCTCGAGGCGTAAGTGTCCAAGACGATTTGATCTCCTGTTCTTTTCTCTTCTCTGAATAGTGCGCAAGTGTTTGATCTGATGAGTTTCGTTGTTGATGTGCCGCAGGATGTTCAAGGAGTGCCCGCACCCGGACGAGAACCAGAGGATGCACCTCAGCCGGGAGCTGAACCTGGAGCCCAGGCAGATCAAGTTCTGGTTCCAGAACCGCAGGACGCAGATGAAGGTACTCCCTCGTCATCCTCCCATCAATCTTTTTCACCTTCCTTCAGAAAGAAATGGTTCTTGATTCCTCGTGTTATTTGTTGAGTGAGACGGGCAGTTAATCTAATTCGGTGTTGCCATGGATGGATTGATTGCAGGCGCAGCACGAGCGCGCCGACAACTGCTTCCTGCGCGCGGAGAACGACAAGATCCGCTGCGAGAACATCGCCATGCGCGAGGCCCTCAAGAACGTCATCTGCCCCACCTGCGGCGGCCCGCACTCCGGCGCCGACGACTACTTCGACGAGCACAAGCTCCGCATGGAGAACGCGCACCTCAAAGAAGAGGCAAGCCTCATTACCTTCCCCCACATTTCGCCGTCTCTACCCGCACCCTGTTGGCAATGAAACTGATTAACTGAACTGACACGCTGGTGATTTTTGTTTGTCGTGCAGCTTGACCGCGTGTCCAGCCTCACGTCCAAGTACCTTGGGCGGCCCATCACGCAGCTCCCGTCCATGCACCAGCCGCTGTCCATGTCGTCGCTGGAGCTGTCCGTCGGCGGGCTCGGTAGCCCGGTGTCGGCGTTCGGTCCGTCGCTGGACCTGGACCCGTTCAGCGGCGGCAGCTCGTCGGCGTTCCAGCTCCCCGCGCCCGTGTCGGAGATGGAGCGGCCGATGATGGCCGAGATGGCGACGCGGGCCATGGACGAGCTCATCAGGCTCGCGCAGGCCGGCGAGCACCTCTGGGCCAAGGCTGCCGGCGGCCGGGAGGTGCTCAACGTCGACACGTACGACAGCGTCTTCGGCAAGCCCGGGAGCAGATCGTTCCGCGGCCCCGACGTGCACGTCGAGGGCTCCCGCGACTCCTGCCTCGTGCTCACCAGCGCCGTCGTCCTCGTCGACGTCTTCATGGACTCGGTGAGTCAGGTTTCCTTGCATTTTCGTTACATCGACTGGTCGTTCGAATGCATCGTTTGCGTGACCTGCATTGGACATTGTTGTTGTTGCAGAGCAAGTGGGCGGAGTTCTTCCCTACCATCGTGACCACGGCGCGCACGGTGGACGTTCTCGTGAACGGCATGGCTGGCCGGAGCGAGTCTCTGGTGCTGGTAAGATCAGACCACCAAGTCCATTGATCTTGATCGATCAATGTGCATTGCTTATACTAGTTTTGTCCCGCACGCAGATGTACGAGGAGTTGCACGTCATGACTCCGGTGGTGCCGACCCGGGAGCTCTGCTTCCTCCGCTACTGCCGGCAGATCGAGCAGGGCCTGTGGGCGATCGCCGACGTGTCCGTGGACCTGCAGCGCGACGCCCGATACGGCGCGCCGCCTCCGCGCTCGCGCCGGCTCCCCTCCGGCTGCCTCATCGCCGACATGTCCAACGGCTACTCCAAGGTGACCTGGGTCGAACACATGGAGACGGAGGACAAGGTCCCCATCAACATGCTCTACCGCGACCTCGTCGCGAGCGGCGCGGCGTTCGGGGCGCACCGGTGGCTGGCCGCGCTGCAGAGGGCCTGCGAGCGGCACGCGTGCCTCGTAACGCCGCCGCTGGGCCGGGACATCGCCGTCGCCGGGGTGACGGCGGAGGGCAAGCGGAGCATGATGAGGCTGTCGCAGAGGATGGTGGGCAGCTTCTGCGCGAGCCTGAGCGCGTCGCAGCTGCACCGGTGGACGACGCTCTCGGGACCCGGCGCGGGGTCGGACGACGCGGCGGGGGTGCGCGTCATGGTGCACCGTAGCACCGACCCCGGGCAGCCCAGCGGCGTCGTGCTGAGCGCCGCCACCTCCATCTGGCTCCCCGTCCCCTGCGACCGTGTTTTCGCCTTCGTGCGCGACGAGAACACGCGCTCCCAGTGGGACGTGCTGTCGCACGGCAACCCAGTGCAGGAGGTGTCGCGCATCCCCAACGGCTCCCACCCCGGCAACTCCATCTCCTTGCTCAGAGTAAGCATCGATCGCCATTGGCATCTGTTGTTCAGTGCTATGTGTATGTTGTGTTGCAACGTGTTTGATGGAATGCGCGTGTCATGTGATGTGCAGGGCCTGAACGCGAGCCAGAACAGCATGCTGATCCTGCAGGAGAGCTGCGCGGACGCGACGGGGTCGCTGGTGGTGTACGCGCCGATCGACCTGCCGGCGGCGAACGTGGTGATGAGCGGGGAGGACCCGTCGGCGATCCCGCTGCTGCCGTCGGGGTTCACCATCGTGCCCGACGGGCGCGCGTCCACGTCTAGCAGCTCGGCGGGGTCGGTGGTGACGGTGGCGTTCCAGATCCTGGTGAGCAGCCTGCCGTCGTCGCGGCTGAACGCGGAGTCGGTGGCGACGGTGAACAGCCTGATCGGCACCACCGTGGAGCAGATCAAGGCGGCCTTGAATTGCCATTGATGGCGCCCTACTACCCTCCGTCAGCGGGGAGTGAATTCGATTCCCCTCCTCCCCATGCATCCATCCATTCTCATTCATTCAAGGCCCGAGTTTTTTGGTTGGTTGGGTCCTTGAATGTTGCATTCATGGAGGAGTGGAGTGTCGCTGGGTTGGGGTTCATCTGCTGCCGCCGCCGCTGTCGCCGCGCCGTCCGGTCGACGGATCCGCCGGCGCCCGCGCATGCACGCATGCAGTAGCTACTCGGTCGTCTTCTTCCTCGTTATGTTTAGGTGTACGTACTACGTCTATGATGATCTCTTTGATTTGCAGAGCTCGTCGTTATGGTCGTGCATGCAATGCATGCGCACGTGTCTCCGAAGTGGAGGCTTTGCATGAACCCGAAGGAGTCAAGAACGCACCATGCTTGTCCCGTTTCCTCTCGCTGCTGTCACGCTCTCCTCCTCTAGTACCCATTTTTTTCCCTCATGCTTTTGTTCCCCTCCCTCAATGTTAGTGTTCCAGTAGCTTGTCGTTGTTGTTGCAGCAGAGGATGAATGGTTCGGGTATTGACTTCTGTCCATCAATGTAAAAGCCTTCACTGAGTTAATGAAACATTCAATTTCTTTCTTTTCAGCACAATGTGAGAAAAGCCTCTGAGTAGAGCTGTAGCTAGAGTGAAGTCATTTTCTTTTCTCGAGCTTGCTTGTTTGGCCCGTGGAATTGATCTCTCTCATATCTCATCATTGCTTATATGAAATGCTTAGTACTTCGATCACTTGTGGTGTGTACAGTGTTTGCAGTTAGTAGTTACTGTCCGACGCGTGCAGGGACGTACACTGTGTGGTGTTCCAACTTGAAGTAGCCCGCCAAGCGCAGGCTGTAAGTGGGGACCACCGTTGCAGCATTTGCAATGGCATGGCAGCCCACTCGATTAATTTGCCCTATTAATAGGGGTCGCTGGATTTGAGTTGCTATGGCTGAAGCAAATGCTTGCTCCATGTATTGAGGCCTTGAGGGCCAGCTCGACCTTCAATTTGGTCGATGCAATGCTCTCTGCATTGGTACCGTGATGTTTCCGGCCTGCAACAGCATTTCTCGGAGAAAAAGTTCGGAAAACCACATTTTTCTCGTCCTTTGACTAATGTATGTGTGGCACTGTCCATACGTGTGTCACCTGCTGCTTCGAGACAGCTTCCTAGGACGGCACTGAATTGGGCAGTGGCCATCAATTTGCCATACTGTAGCGTGGATCGCGTAATTGCCATTTTCCGAGCAAATTGCAACTACCACTATGTTTCACTCATTGTGTTGTACAGATCATCATACATATAGATTTTTTCGGTTTTCATCAGTTGGTGGTTTAATCTATTGCAGTTTTCACCAATTGTTTATCTAATTAATTATTTAGCTCTGCTTAAAGTAAAACTAATCGACGGACCCATATTTGATGTAAAAATGAATAACAGTAAAAATAAAAAATGATTATTCATCCAAAAATTATGTTTTTTTTGTGTGGATGCACACTAGGATGTCATGGACGAATACTCATGACACCTAAGAAAATAATAATAAAATAATTTCCATCTAGGAATCGTGATTTTTTTGTTGATTCCTTATAGCAGGTTAATAAACCTAGCTTTAAACATTCATTGTCCATCCAAAAATTAAGTAGAAACTATTTGGTTGAAAATTTATGATTGTTGTGATGTCGATTTATTTTACATGAAACTTATGTATGGTCGCGTGGATAACTTATGTTATAAAATACTTATGTCAAACTTATATAACATCTACCAAAATCATAATTATTGTATGTATAAGTATGTTCTATGATGTTTTTTATGGGTTACACGTATTTGTTTTGATGTATAAGGAAAAAAGTAAAAGGTGATTACACATATAGAGTGAAGTCTATTACATTCTAGATTGTATAAATAATCATAATTTTTTAATGAGTGATTAACCTTTTTGAATTATTAATTTTAAATTTGTGTATATTAATTGAAGCATTGTCATGCGAGGTCAAACTACCATTTTTTTTCTATCAACATAGCTAAATGGTCGATTAAATGATCAGGTGGTGGAAACTGCAACAGATTAGACCACCAACTCGTAGAAACCGCAAAAATTCTATCCATATGGTGATTTGTGCAATACAATGAGTGGAACATGGTGAAAGCTGTAATTTCGTCCCATTTTCCCATGATCCCATTGTTTCAGGATTTGAAATTGTCATTGTCATGTCTTAAGTTTGTAGGGAACCCTAGATCGCCTCCACCGGTCCCCTCCTTCGACACCGTCCACCTCTCGCCGCCGTCGGGCGAACCCTGTGCGGCCGATAGCGGCAACGGGGTCTTCCCTCGCGTAGCTCGGCCCTCACCATGGTGACATAAATATCATGGTGGAAATGACTCGATGTAGCTTTGGTGCTCCTCGTACCATGACTAGTGGCCTTCATCGCAACGCCTTCACGGTGGTAGCTAGTGCTTTAACTCTCACTAGCTACATCGGGTGGGGAGGCAGCCCCCACCCCCTACTACTCGTGGAGTTCCTAGTCGGCAATGGACGAGCCGCAACATTGCACCCGCTTTAGCTGGGTTCAACCTAATCATGTCCACAGATTGTCGGCAGCGGTGAAGGGGAGGTGCGTGATACGTCTCCAACGTATCTATAATTTTTGATGCTCCATGCTTGTTTTGACACCATCTGCCTACTGTTTCGTTACACTTCGTGGCACTTTTATGCATTTTCCGGAACTAACCTATTAACAAGTCGCCACAGTGCCAGTTCCCTATTTTCTACTGTTTTTGTGTTTCAGAAGTGCTACACAGGAAATATTCTCGGAATTGGACGAAACAAGTTCCTGAAGTCTTATTTTTCCCGGAAGCTTCCAGAGATCCGAAGAGGAGTTGGAGGGGGGCCACGAGGGCCCCACATACCAGGGCGGCACGGCCCAGGCCCTGGCCGCGCCCCCTATGTGTGAGGGTGCCTCGGGCCACTTCTGACGATGCCCCTTCGCCTATAAAGACCCCCCGACGGAAAAAACCTGAGTACCCGATCAATTTTCCAGAACACATTGCGATCCGCCGCCGCCGTCGACCCGAAGATCAGGAGGGTCCAGAAGCTCTTCCCGGCACCCTGCCGGCGAGGGGAATCGCCACCGGAGGTCTTCTTCATCGCCATGCTTGCCTCCGGAGCGATGAGTGAGTAGTCTACCTTGGACTATGGGTCCATAGCAGTAGCTAGATGGTTGTCTCCTCCACCATGTGCTTCATGTTTAGATCTCATGAGCTGCCCTACATGATTGAGATCACCGTTATGTAATTCTACATGTTTGGTTTGTTGGGATCCGATGAATATTGGTGTTATGATTGAGTTGCTATACTAAAATATATCTTATGTTATCTCTATGTTGTTTATGATCTTCCATGCTCTCCATTGTTAGTAGCTATCTTGGCCGAGTAGTTGCTAGTGACTCCAAGAGGGGGTATTTATGCTCGATAGTGGGTTCATGCCTCTATTTAATCTGGGGGAGTAACAGAAACCCCTAAGGTTGTAGATATGCTGTTGCTACTAGGGAGAAAACAACATTCATATGCTCGAGGGCATATGCTTTGTTTACATTACACACTTTGTTTAATGCAATTATCTATTGTTCGCAACTTAATACTCATGGGGTGTTCAGATGATATCCCCGTGAGTGGATTATTAGTCATAGATGCAGTTGGATGGCGGTCTATGTATTTTGTTGTAATGCCCAGAGTAAATCGCATAGTGATCTTCTTGACATATCACGTTTATCTTTATTCTATCAATTGCCCAACTGTAATTTGTTTACCCAGCATGTGTTATTTATCTTATGGAGAGACACCACTAGTGAACTGTGGATCCCGGTCCTATTTCCATCATATTGCTATCGCCTGTTTACTTTACTCGCATACTATTATCACTTTCCACTCGATACGCTCATACCCTTTGTTTCAAGCAAACCGGTGAGATTGATAACCTCATCGCAAGTTGGGAATAAAGTACTTGGTTGTGTTGTGTGCAGGTTCCACGTTGCTGCTCGCAAAGCAAAGCTTGGACGAGGCGCCATATATAAATTGTCCGGAGCTGTCGCGAAGCTTGCAAGCATCACCTTCAGTCGTATTGTCTGCTCTTCTCCTGATCGACATACCTTGGTTTCTTAACTGAGAGAAACTTGCTGCTGTGCTCATCACACCTTCCTCTTGGGGTTCCCAACGGGCTGGTCATTCAACTAGCAATCAAGCAATTTTCTGGCGCCGTTGCTGGGGAAGAAGTGGAAGACCTCTGCAAGAGGAATTTTTCACACACACATCCTTTACTTTGTTTTAAGTTTTGCTTTACTTTATTTTTACCTGCATCGTTTTATATCAAAAACCCAAAAAAAATTAGAATCCTTGGTAGTTGTTTTTACTTGTCTACTTTTAGTTTTGCTGAAATGGCTACTTCTGAAAACACCAAGTTGTGTGACTTTACTAGCACGAACAATAGTGATTTTATCTGCGCTCCTATTAAGCCACCTGCTCCTGCTACAAACTTTTATGAGATTAAGCCTGCTTTGTTGAACCTTGTTATGAAAGAGCAATTTTCAGGTGCTAGTATTTCTATCATGCCTAGAAAAATTTATGATATGCTTGATTTACCACCTCTTGAATTTTTTTATTATGATGTTCTTATTGCTAATGTTGCTAAGAAGAAACCTTTGGGAAGGATTAATGATGTTCTTATTGTGGTTAATAATAACCTTGTTCCCGTTGATTTTCTCGTTATGGACGTTGAATGCCACGCTTCATGTCCTATTATTTTGGGAAGACCTTTTCTTCGAACTGTAGGTGCCATCATTGATATGAGGGAAGGCACCATTAAATATCAATTCCCACTCAAGAAAGGTATGGAACACTTTCCTAGGAAAAAAGAAATTACCTTTTGACTCTATTCTTAGAGCAAATTATGAGCTTGATGCTTCATCACTTGATGTTACTTGATTCTTAATTTTCTGCGCCTAGCTCAAAGGCGTTAAAGAAAAGCACTCTTGGGAGATAACCCAATGTTTTATTTTCAGTACTTTTTCTTTTATTTGGGTCTTGGAAGTCATTACTACTGTAATGACCTCTTCTTATCATTTTTATTTTATTGTTGTGTCAAGAGAAGCCTCTAATTCGAGTGAGGTAAAGATTTGGGGATGTTGCTGTCCTGAAACTGTTTTCGGTGCTGCACCGTAAAAATTCGTAAAAATTCTCTGTATATCTTTTGGACCTGAAATTTCTTGTGCATATGCCCCAGGTTATATCCAAACTTTTCTTAGTTGAACACTTTTTGATTTGAGCAACAAAAAACCCCTCCAAAATTCGACCTTTATTAGCTGTTCTGTTTTGACAGATTTCTACCACTATTCGTTTTTTCTGCTTTATCGCTTTCTTTTTGAGTTCTTTTGATCACGGAACTTTTGGGGAAGTTGCTACAGTAGTATATACTTAATATGTGGTGGTTTTGGGTTGAAACCTAAAGCAAAACGAGGTTGATTATATGTTATGCTACACTAATGTTGCTAATAGATTTGTGTTTAGTTTTGTATGAAGGAAGTTTTCAAGTGTAGGGATTGGAGAATGATGAGATGAGTTGAAGAATGGACAAAAGCTCAAGCTTGGGGATGCCCATGCATCAACCCTAAGAAATATCCAAGAAGTACAAGCGTCAAAGCTTGGGGATGCCCCCGAGGCACCCCTTCTTCATCGGCAAAAATCAGGTCACCTTTCAAGACACTATATTTTTATTGCTTCATGCACTATGTGTTTTTCTTGGAGCGTCAGTTGTTTTAGTTTTCTTAGTTAGTTTAGTTTTGTTTGCTGCAATAAATGGTTGGACCCCAACAATTTTTTTTTGGAGAGGTTGCCTTGCTTTTCATTTGCCAAGAACGCTCTAGTTTTCATTCTTATAAAAAATCGAGTGTTCTTCTTTTTCTGCTACTGCTTTTGGTTTTTGTTTTTGCCTTGATTTGCGTTCAGTCCTTATCATATCTTTTCATCAAGGTGTATTTTTGCCTCTGATCTTTATTGGTTTTCATCAAAAGAGGTGTCTTAAAAAAATTTCAAATGGTGTTGGAAAAGAGAAAAAGCTTTATGCAAAAAAGTGGTACAAGAAGGAGCTTGTGTAGACTGTGGCTTAGGCTTTTTCATGTCATGCTTGATGTCTTTTTGATAGTATGCTTAGTGTTTTTGCTGTAGCATGACTTGTCTCAAATAACTGAGATTGCTTAATGAGTCTTTGAAAAAATCATGCGTTGTTTTTATTGTATGGAAGCATTATTTTGGTTTTCTCCTTGATGCTTTATTTGGGTTGACTTGGCGCATGCTCACACATGTTAGACTCTTACAAAGTCGCCAATAGCCTCTATGATCATTTAGTTTTTGACTTTTGATGCCATCTTATGCTTCTTTTAATGTCGCTTGGTCGCTTTGCATGATTATGGCCATTATTGCTCTCTTAGTTGGTCGCTCCCAGTCTTTTGCTAGCCCTCGCCTTGCACTGAGTACGAGCTCTACTCGTGCATCCAACTCCTAAAAACCAAATTTTTCCAAAGTGTCCACCATACATACCTACTAGCAATTTGCTATTCCAAGTAAATTTGACTTGCTTTTATCTACTCTTCAAATTAAACTCTTACCAGTGTTATGCGAAAATTGGTTAGTAAAGCTCTCACGAACCGGAAGGCACACTTTACTTTTTCTTGTTCTTAAAAATTTGACATTGTGGTCTCTTATGGTGAGTTGTTATGCTTGCAAGTTATAAGTTGGATACTAGCCCAACCATGCTGTCATTGGGCAAGCTTTCAACATTGCACTTCTTATTTGAGTTGATATCGTGATCTTTTGTTTATGGATGCCCGCGGTGTGAAATGAATTGGGAATCTTGCGGGGATCATGGAGTTTGTATATGTGTTAGAGAAACGCCTGGGCCGCCAATCTAAGCCATGCATAATTCATGGTGGAAATTTGCAGCATACGCATGGTGGACATTCAACGACGCATCTCAAAATAAAAAGCTAAACAAATGGCAAATAAAAGAGATGTCGAGGTGTTCATTGTCTGCTTGTCCTGTCATTTTGATGTGGGCTTGTTCCATATCATCGGGCACGGAGGTACCCCGTTGGCGGTTCTCGATGATACATATATACTTACAATGGCAAGAGCCTTGCTTGGGACTCTAAGTAAAGTAGCATGAGGTTTGGGTACTCGTATTCACGGGGCACGAGGTTTTCGACTTATGATTTGTCAAGCATATGCATCATAATTGTTCTCGCATTAACTCTAACCATTCAAGATGCTTATGATGAGGGCAATGAGAGCTCAAAGCCGGTAAGTAACATAATTTTTGAAGGTCTATAAAACTTGCAATCACTGCTTCTCTCCGCGAAGGGTCTTTCTTTTACTTTTATGTTGAGTCACCACCTTCTATCTTTATGCACCATTAAGAGAGCATAGTTGTCATTCTTAGTATAATGTGCATTGTCCCAAAGTTTTCATTGATTGATTCATATTGTTGGTTTCACTTGTTCTTAAATTATTTGTATCTAGTCGCCCTCTTAAACTTGAAGGTGTCCTATGCATTTATGTTTTGCTCTCTATTAAGGACAAGCTGAAAACCATTTGTATATTTTTCCTTATGATTTGAACACACGTTTGACTTTCATTATTTTATTTTCATGATCTTTTGTTTGTGTTCATTTGCATGTTATAACATGGTTGCTAAGTTCTTATTGTCAAGATTATATCTTTCATGCCAATGTTTTAAGTTCTTATGATCCCAGCTCACAAATGCTTACATATATGATCAAGATTGTGTAGGTGCATATCACCTCAAAAATTATTCTTTTGTTATCACTTACCTACTCGAGGACGAGCAGGAGTTAAGCTTGGGGATGCTTGATATGTCTCCAACGTATCTATAATTTTTGATGCTCCATGCTTGTTTTTACACCATTTGCCTACTGTTTCGTTACACTTCATGGCACTTTTATGCATTTTTCGGAACTAACCTATTAACAAGTCGCCACAGTGTCAGTTCCCTGTTTTCTGCTGTTTTTGTGTTTCAGAAGTGCTACACAGGAAATATTCTCGGAATTGGACGAAACAAGTTCCTAAAGTCTTATTTTTCCCGGAAGCTTCCAGAGATCCGAAGAGGAGTTGGAGGAGGGCCACGAGGGCCCCACACACCAGGGCGGCGCGGCCTAGGCCCTGGCCGCGCCCCCTATGTGTGAGGGTGCCTCGGGCCACTTCTGACGATGCCCCTTCGCCTATAAAGACCCCCCGACGGAAAAAACCTAAGTACCCGATCAGTTTTCCAGAACACATCGCGATCCACCGCCGCCGTCGACCCAAAGATCAGGAGGGTCCAGAAGCTCTTCCCGGCATCCTGCCGGAGAGGGGAATCGCCACCGGAGGTCTTCTTCATTGCCATGCTTGCCTCTGGAGCGATGAGTGAGTAGTCTACCTTGGACTATAGGTCCATAGCAGTAGCTAGATGGTTGTCTCCTCCACCATGTGCTTCATGTTTAGATCTCATGAGCTGCCCTACATGATTGAGATCACCGTTATGTAATTCTACATGTTTGGTTTGTTGGGATCCGATGAATATTGGTGTTATGATTGAGTTGCTATACTGAAATATATCTTATGTTATCTCTATGTTGTTTATGATCTTGCATGCTCTCCGTTGTTAGTAGCTATCTTGGCCGAGTAGTTGCTAGTGACTCCAAGAGGGGGTATTTATGCTCGATAGTGGGTTCATGCCTCTATTTAATCTGGGGGAGTGACAGAAACCCCTAAGGTTGTCGATGTGCTGTTGCTACTAGGGAGAAAACAACATTCATATGCTCGAGGGCATATGCTTTGTTTACATTACACACTTTGCTTAATGCAATTATCTATTGTTCGCAACTTAATACTCATGGGGTGTTCGGATGATATCCCCGTGAGTGGATTATTAGTCATAGATGCAGTTGAATGGCGGTCTATGTATTTTGTTGTAATGCCCAGAGTAAATCGCATAGTGATCTTCTTGACATATCACGTTTATCTTTATTCTATCAATTGCCCAACTGTAATTTGTTTACCCAGCATGTGTTATTTATCTTATGGAGAGACACCACTAGTGAACTGTGGATCCCGGTCCTATTTCCATCATATTGCTATCACCTGTTTACTTTACTCGCATACTATTATCACTTTCCACTCGATACGCTCATACCCTTTGTTTCAAGCAAACCGGTGAGATTGACAACCTCATCGCAAGTTGGGAACAAAGTACTTGGTTGTGTTGTGTGCAGGTTCCGTGCATGTTTCACGTTGCTGCTCGCAAAGCAAAGCTTGAACGAGGCGCCATATATAAATTGTTCGGAGCTGTCGCGAAGCTTGCAAGCATCACCTTCAGTCGTATTGTCTGCTCTTCTCCTGATCGACATACCTTGGTTTCTTAACTGAGGGAAACTTGCTGCTGTGCTCATCACACCTTCCTCTTGGGGTTCCCAACGGGCTGGTTATTCAACTAGCAATCAGTGCGCCAGTCGGTAAAAACTGAGCTAACTCTAATCATGGCAGACAGTGGCGGCATCTTCGCATGGTTACCTTCTTGAAGACATCATCATTGTAGCTCTCATCTACTCGCTTGGGTTGCTTCGAGGGAAATGGTAGATCTAGGTCTCTTAGATTGGACGCGACGCTCAGTGTTATTCTTCCTGTTGGGGGCATCGTTTTTTGGAGTAGGCACTTGAAGGGTTAGGAGGTGGAGTAGTGTGGCTTATGCCACGTGGACGACGACAATCCTCAGCAGCATAGTGCAATGAGGTGTCAACAACGAAAGCGTGATGATGGACGTGCGCAGATCAATGGTGCTTCCTGGCATCGACGACAGTCCTTGCAAGGTCAATCCTTTGATCATGTCTCGAAGATGGGTTCGTGATAAGACGCCGACGACAACTTATGTAGCATGCGCATGCGCTGCATGCTGAGGGTCTAATGAACAAATTTTATCAAGTTTTAGATGATGTGCGAGTTAGGGCATATGACTCCAATCATGACGACCCCATCATCAAGCTTGTAGGTGTAGGGACATATGTCGACAAGAAGGACGATGTATTATTTTGTAAGTTTTTTATTGAATAATATAGTAAAAAAGTTGGAGGCATCATTTTGTTGCATAGACTAGGATTTCAAGCTCCCTTTCGAAAACAAAACTAATAGTACTCCCTCCGATTGAAAGAGATTGTTCGTGATATAGTATAAATTTTGTCCTAAATTAGTACAAAATCACCAACGCTTTTTTTAAGTCAGAGGGATATCTTTTTTTTCTTTTGAAGATTCTGTTGCCGTCTTTGCCGAGCACATGCACTCCTAGAGTTAGAAAGGCAGTGTAGTTGGATTTCCGGCCCGGTCCAGGCCCAAGGCACGCATCTCCAGTTTGACCTTCGACGCAGACACGATAGGCATTTGACGTGGGTCTCGCCTGACTTGAAGTCGGCTTCGACCGTTTGTCTAGTCAGAGTGACAGTGTCAGACACACATTAACAAAATCCATCTATTTTGCCAAAAAAAAGTATTTTTGAATTAAGCCATTGCAAGCATGTGACCCAGGACATGCTGAAATACACGGGACTGTCTGTTACTTGTGGGCACGGGTGACGGGACCAAATCACCCGCAACTGAACCGCTAAGAAGAAAATAAGAAAACTCAAGCAGGTCAGTTTAGGGGGCTCGATCAGGGTGTGATAGAGATGTACTCCAGCCTGAAGGGGCTCAGGGCGTGATAGGGAGATTTGCTCATGCACAGATGCGACGTATGTACGTATGGTCCCTGCAGTGTCCCATTCCTTAGAGTGGAATGCGAGAACATCTTGGCTCTATCTATGCATGAGAGATTGCTCTTCTTTCTACGTACACCAGGGTTCATTAAGCTAGCCATCCTTATTTTTGCATTTGGCAACAAACAAGCTAGCTACCTAGATAGAGCTAGTTTGGACCCCGGTACGTGCATCCAGTTCATGGTTGAAACCAATTTCCATCAAATGATTCGATTCGAGTCACATGGTCCCAATTTCCCGACGCGCTTGCTATTGTGACAACACTAGTTTGTGAGGTCATATTTCACGCGGAGGTGGCAATGATGCAGATCCACAATGAAGAAAGTGAGGTCGAATCTGAGGTGGAGGTAATAATTTGTGACGAATGCACCGATTGTGGCGAGGCTATAGGAGTAGAGGGCTAGGTTTGAGGGGATTTTGTACACGAGGACTCTATCGCGTACGGAAGATGTCACAAGTCTATCATAAATATACAAGGAGGGTCCAAAGATCTCTCTTTTTTAAAATGGAGGCTATGCCTGAGCCTATGCATCAAGAGATGCATACGGTCTTTTATTATTATTTTATTCCACAAAGATCTGACCAAGATCATACGTCAAAAAACTCGTAGCCACCAAGCAACACCTACACCCGACAATGAGTAAAAATCATGTTAACAGGGTCTTGTGCCTGGGAAACATAAAACTCCTCATTAACTAGGAACCGGAAACATTGCGTACCCCGAGACATACATAAGTGAAATGGGAGCCCTCATTCGGTCTATTAGACTCTGAGCTCTCTGAACAGCCAAGCATCATGTATTAGCGAAAGCAACACGCCATAATCTCAAAAAAAGAAAGCAACACGCCATTGCCGTCGTGGGATTTTACTAACAAAGTCAGAATAAATTATAGAGATGGGAGCTAAAAAATTCATTGAAAACAATGGCTTCACCCATAAAGTCGGAGAAACCTTTTGTTTCACCGACGAAGCCAAGAAAATCTAGAAACCAGACCTACCAACTAAGTTGGAGGAATAAAAAAGCATGTAGATAAGGATCTGTGACTTGAGAATTAGGGCAGGGTTTAGAGCAGATTAGTCATCACGTCTTCACCAAC
Organism: Dactylis glomerata; assembly: GCA_007115705.1. Classification (NCBI taxonomy): domain Eukaryota; kingdom Viridiplantae; phylum Streptophyta; class Magnoliopsida; order Poales; family Poaceae; genus Dactylis; species Dactylis glomerata. Next base: position 448,610 of record QXEO01000364.1, on the reverse strand, counting down.
GTGACTCCATTATGAATGTTGACAGGGGGCTTGACAAAGGTGTTATTATTATTCTACGCTGACATTATATACCCCGTGTGGGCCAAGTAGGCATGTATGAGTCAAAAATGTTCTAGAACTTCTATCCCAAAACCCTTTTAGAGTAACCTCTTGGTTCAAAAGGAATTTCTTGAAGAAGAAGAAGAAGAATGGAAACCCAAAGACCTACTCGTATATATGCATGTGACTACTACTGGTGCTACATGAGGAATCTACCATATTTTGAAGATGCCACCGATACATCAAAGACAAAAGGACCCAAGGCTCTCTGGAGGAAGATCAACTCCAAATCCATTGAAGCGCCATTTGTTGTCATATCTTGATGAACAAGCTGAATCGATATAAGGCACTTCGTCAATTATGATAACCATCGACCCTCGTTGATTCCATCATCTGATCTTGCTGAGTTGCATGATTGCAATCTCCATCATATCCGACATATATTAGAAACAAAAGGTATGGGTAGGGCTTTTGTCAGTGCAAGGGGCGCTAAAATTAGAAAACCTGAGTCCCTTATAGTATTTTCTTGCCTGAGCGCTCACACAACCATAGGTATGCTTGCGATGTCATAGAATCTTTGTGATTTTATCCCTCAACACTTGTGCGTGTTGCAGGGCTAGAGTAACGATCATCGACAGAGGCGGGACTAGGTAGGGGAGACATCCAATTGAAGATGGTTGGGTAGGAGGGATGTGGAAGATTCCATTGACACCGACAACAATGTTAGAAGGGGCATATGAAAGATCGGAAACCGAGCGTGAGAGACGGCAATTGGGACTTGGGTGATTACTGGATGAAATTAAAAAGGGGGATAGTGGTGGTTGCATGAAGGTCAAGTGGACTAATAAAAATAAATAAATTCAAACCTTCTTAAAAGAGATGTTCCAATTCCCTACATTTAAACCAAATTCAGATTTAACTAAATCATAATTCAACCAAATCCAATGGAAATGATTCTAAAAAAATATTTGAACCATCACAAATTTTCTACTATGTACTTAATCATCAACTGGTCAATCAAGTTGGTCATGCAATGCAATGCAATGATGCATGCATGTAACATTGCAAAACCCTTCTTAACTCTGCCCAGCTGAACCCTGGGCATGCATAATCCCCAGGCTGGCCGGTCGATGGATGGATGAATGAATCGAGCTTAACTTAAGCTAGCTACTCGTCCTTGATCGATCCAGGCCCCCGTCGCCAAAACATAACTGCAAATGTTTGAGGTGCAGTAGCCGTAGCTGGCCTGGTCCTTGCGATTGATTGCTCCATGATGCTGGCTACACGTAGCAGCGTGGTTTGATGTGCACTGCGTTTGCGTTAATGGCGCTGCTTAATGCATTCAGTCGACGCGTGCAGCAAAAAACTAACTCGGTCATACTGTGCACGGCCGTCAGGCAGACTAATTTACCCTGGAAACAAGGCTGAATGAAAAAAAAAATGCACTACGACCATGAACGGCGCCGATCACCAACAAGTCCATTGTTGGGAAGATAAAGCTTGCATGATGGAGATAAATAGATAATGATAGTATGATGAACGTGGAAACAAGCAACTGCACTGCACATATATAGAACGTGCATTTGGACCAAGTAAACTCAGGCATTCATAATTCATTAGTCTCCATATGCGGGGCTTCAATGCTGTTAATTTAAGCCATGCACCAGAACCTCTGCACGTCTCAGTGTGAGAGAAAAATGCAGTTTGTTTATGAGGACAGGGGAAAATCAATGCAGAGATCCTTGCAAATCATTGTGGAGCCACACACACTTGATGTTAGAAGGCAGCAGTCTTGAATCGCCCTAAGTAGTCCTGCAACCGATGTTTGAGTTTGGTCCAAGAATAAATAATGAGTTTTACCTCGATTTTAGAAATATATGATGTTTAAGAAAACGTGCAGTTGACGTTCACTAGCTTTGGCTACCAAAATACAGAAAAATCTGTGGTATAGACATATAGTATTACATGCAAGTAAAATTATGGAACATTATTTTATTTTCATACAAAAAAATCATGTTTAGTTCTTTTTTTTGAAATGGGGCAGCCCTGAGATGCATACTACTTTATTTTATTTTATTTATTTACAATGGCTAGCAAAAAGCCTTACAACGATCATACAAAATAATTTCATATTTAGATAGAAATTTGAGTTCTGTTTAGTGACAATATTTGTGTAAAATAACAATCACCTTTGCATGTACTAGAAGATTGTGCATATTTTCACGAGTCCAATCATTTTATAACTGATGGAGCAACTATCACAATTAATTAAACGAAGAAATACTACCCCCTCGTCCCTCCCTTTCTTATGGACACGAAAACTTATCGAACATCAGTAATAAGTCAAACTGAACAAGTTTTTTTAATGATATGCTCAATACCCCCCCCCCCCTCCTCCGACATGCGAAATGTGAGTTGTATCTTGCCATGATGTAAGTGACTGTCAGTGGTCATAGTTACCACTAAAAGATCTGTCCGTTTGCTATTCTATCAAACTTCAGTTTAGCTAGTATGATACTAGCATTGAGGGAGGACGTATTAGTGATGTTCATATTATTTGCTTACATGGCTTATTGGCTTGAATTTTTGACGAATCAGACCACCTGCGCCACTGTATTGTCAAAAAAGACCACTTCCGAAAAAGATTGACAAAAAGGACCACCTGCCGCCTGGGCCATTGCCGGCAAGGGGCCTGCCGCCACTGCCATCGCCGGCATGGCGCTGGCTGGTGCCCCTGCCGCCACTCCCGTATCCGGCATGGTGCCACGTCACCATGCCGCCTCGCCCGGAGCCGGCACCCTGCCAAATTCTGCACCAACAACCGACAGCATTTCCATCTCCCGCCCAACACTGATTCCCACGCGTGACTGTGACAGATTCCTATACCTGACTGAAAACTTTGGCTGCTTTGTACTATTTTAGACCACCGAAAGTAACGCTTCGCTGCTTTCAGCTCTTTTAAGAAGGGGCAGAGGTCTGCATGGCAGGCATTGTGTGTTCGTATAGAGAGCTTCGTCATTCCAGAGAAGAGCATTTCATAGGAAGAGAAGAAGAGTAGTCGAAAGCAGCTGAGTGAAGATCAGATTTGAAGCAGACGTTGATATAGTTGAAGGAAGGAGTCATCAAAGGTAATGTTTCTGGCTAGTAGTATATAAGTTAATTATGTAATTAGCCCAAAGCTAACTAAGAGAGATACTAATGTTACGTAGTAGTAGTAAATGTCAGCAGACAAGAGGAGTTAGTCATAATTTTATGTATAGATAGGAAATTTTAGTTAGATAGTGATTGTGTGTATGAATAATATTAGATATGTTGTGCAGCTTAGCAGAACTGTTTAGTGTGTCGTAGGATTATTAAGGCAGCGATATAAACTAGGAAGGTAAAAATCAACGTGTGAATTGGTTGTGAGTATTTATTTATAATAGTCATATTAGTCGTAGTTGTCTTAGTGTATATTGTTCACCTACAAAATAGAAATATGGCAAATTTGTATGGTATTAGGACATGCAACGAAAGAATTACAGGAACATTTTATTTAAAATAAAATAAAATATAGCTTTAGTGTTACTAATATCATTTTTAAAATTTTGGTTTGTGCGGCAGGTACGATGGAAAATTTATTAGTATTCTATGGAGACGTGGTACAGGAGGGAATTTCTGGGCTAGATGTGTCTCAGTGCGAGTCCATGAATGTTGTAGTAAGAGACATGGAGAACCTAGATTTTGCGGAAGTGGGGAAATGCATCCGGGTGCAGTTTGGTCCTGAGATCCGGGGGAAGAAGATGACCGTTGAGGCCGGCATATGTGTGGGAGGGGATGATGGGACAGCTCCCCGTTGGGGTCTGCGGGAGGTGAAAGGAAATAACTCATGGAGGACATACATGAGGTTTGCAACCACACCAGGCGCCGCTATGTTTCAAAGGCCGATGGTGTATGTGCAGTTTATCTCTCCTAGTGATGAGCCAGGATGCAGTAGCGGCGCTCCAGAGGCGCAGCTAGCCATCACAGGTGGCCCCAGCAGCGGCCGATCGGAGCCGATGGAACTTGAGCTTGTGCCCGACCCAGGCTATTGGTCTGCGGTCGTTGACATAAGTGAACGTATGGAGGGATTACCGGAGGCCCTAGATGATGACGATGACGATCATTCTTCTGGGTCGTCATCGTCAGAGGAGGAAGGTGTTGGTCCATCTCAGAGGGCGGTTGCAGGACCGATGCCCGAAGACTTCTTGCAGACTATGACCATCCGCAACGAATATCACTCTGTTGCGGGCCTCGGTGAGGCTAGTCTAGAGGTTGGGCATAGTTTTCCTGACAAGGACTCTGCTGACCAGGCAATAAAAAGATATGCATTGTCCATATCTCGGCAGCATAGAGTTAAACAGTCTGATAAGACTGAGCTGAAAGTCATCTGCCTTTTCAAGGCCGAGGGTTGCCAGGGTAGAGTGATCGCTCGTCAGAGGCGTGGTGTATGTCAGCCATGGGTGATCACAAAAATTATACCCCATAGCTGCGAGCAGGTTGGAACTCTTCTAGATCATTGCAATGTGACCGCGAAGTACGTGTCACATATAATGTCAGTGTCAGTGGAAGAAGATATTAATATGGGTATTAAGAAGCTGCAAAAATCTGCAGAAGACCGAATTGGCTACAAGGTCAGCTACGGCAAGGCTCGGCGTGCCAAGGAGGACATTTTTGAGAGGTTGTATGGCACATATGAGGATGCCTATAACTACACCCCTAGATTGCTTAATCAGATATGTGTAACTAACAAGGGGACTCAAGTGTTCTTGAAATATCGGCCGCACCCTCGGGAGGAGAACAAAAGAATCCTTGACCGTGTATTCTGGGCATTCCCCCAGACTATACAGGCATTCCATCATTGTCGCCCGGTGTTATCAGTTGATGGTACATTTCTGACTGGAAAGTACAAGGGTACACTCATGGTGGCAATTGCAGCAGACGCAAATAACCAGCTTCTTCCTATTGCATATAGTTTGGTGGAGGGTGAGAACAAGGACAGCTGGTTGTGGTTTCTAAGCTGTTTGAAGAATGGAGTCGTGAAGCAGCGTCCCGATGTATGCATCATCTCTGATCGCAACGCGGGTCTGCTAAACGCGCTGAACACAATCAAGCAGGTTACGGACCCTGAATGGGGGTGGCCTGATTTGGAGACACGGTGGTGCATGCGGCACCTAGCAGCAAATTTCTACACAAAGTTCAAGAACAAGGATTGGTTCAAGCTTTTCAAGAGGATGTGCATGCAGAACACCTCTTCGAAGATGAATGCAATTTGGGCGGGAATCAATGGAGAAATCGAGCGTGCTGCCGTGCCATCTCGAGAAGGCCGGAGGGGTCGAACACCACCTGTCAATCTGACACAGTGGATAACAGAGAATTGCCCCGACTTATACAAGTGGGCACTCGCTCATGACTCAGGGGCTCGGTACGGCATAATGACCAGCAATATGTCAGAGGTCTATAATGGCGTCCTCAAAGGGGTGCGAGCCCTCCCTCTTACAGCCCTCATTACTGAAACTTGGAACCGTACTCTATCATACTTTGCAGACAGAGTACAGGTTGCCAATGCACTAGTCGGTATGAACAAGCCATGGTGTGAAAAAATGCAGAGGTATCTGGATGAGAAAGCAGAAAAATCCAGGAGTCATGGCTGTAGTCTGGTCGACGCCCTTAGGAATAAATGGTTGATCAATGTTCGAGCAAAGTATGTTCACGGCCACCACAGGGGAGCACGAAAGCATGCTGTCACTCTTGGCCCGAACACATGTGAGTGCACCTGCAACAAGCCCAAGCTGCTAGGCTATCCATGTAGTCATGTCCTCAGGGCGGCTGCCGAACAGAAGATCAGCGTGGAGCATTACATATCTCCTTATTTCAGCACGTTCAGTCTTCTTAACACCTGGAATGGTGAATTCTGGGCCTGGGGCATAGATGAACACTACAGGGATGTGTGCAAGCGCAGTAATATCATATATGTTCCAAATCCGGCGATGCTTAGAACCGATAAGGGACGCCGACCATCTCGACGGCATAGGAACGACATGGACCATAGCCAATCTAGAGAACCACGTCGATGTCGCATTTGTAGGTGCGCTGGACACCCACGCAGGGAATGCCCCTACCGCAGCTAGTCATTTCGAATGTTGTATTTTCCTAGCTTCGATGTAATGTAATAAATTATCATTATGTATCCTGAACTTATTATGTAATGAATTTAGTTTGTAATGAATTTAGTTTGAAATAAATTATCATTTCGAGTGCTGCAGCTAAGCGACATAATTATTCGTCGGTGGTCTAATACCCGTTACACAACAGCAAACGAATCTCCCGCCCGGGCATGAAAATCAGGAATATCTAGAAGTGAGTGCTGGTCAGAATTTGGCAGGGTGCCGGCTCCGGGCGAGGCGGCATGGTGACGTGGCACCATGCCGGGTACGGGAGTGGCGGCAGGGCACCAGCCAGCGCCATGCCGGCGATGGCAGTGGCGGCAGGCCCCTTGCCGGCAATGGCCCAGGCGGCAGGTGGTCCTTTTTGTCAATCTTTTTCGGAAGTGGTCCTTTTTGACAATACACTGGCGCAGGTGGTCTGATTCGTCAAAAATTCTATTGGCTTTGCATGATGTAGCCAGTATGATACTAGCATTGAAGGGCACTTGTATGTCTACTTGTTGTCCACATGCCTTATCATCATACCGATTCACCCCTCCAAAATAGTAGCTAGCTTGAGATATATAGTCCACCCTATGGGCTCCTCACATGTCATATATGTGGCATACTAGGCATATTTCATTTTTTTCCCAAGCCTACTATAATAAAAAAGGGAGTCAGCTCATTTTTTTGCCTTTTTGTAAGTTTGCTTCGGCTAGGTGCGACCATGCACCTCTTTTGTTGGCATTCAAGTTTTATGTAAGACAAATAAGATTGGTTCCACCTCGACATAAAGTTCAATCTAGACATCAAAATCAAAGCAATTCTTCTTTTGGTGAGCTCCAGCTTGTAAAAATTGAAGCACATGGCAGCTGCACCCCAACCAGAAATAGGCACAAGCACATAATCATAAATATACCCACTACTCACTAAAGATGTTGATTTGAATGATGAAGATGAAGTAACCTATGGTTTGCATTTACTTCCACATGATCTCGGGAAGAGAATTACCATCTCAAGCTATGATGTCAATGAACAATATTCAGTCAGATGGTAATACATTGCATTGGGGCCATGCCAACCTAGGGGACATAATTTTTCTAATAAGAGAGAATGTGGGTATGTGTCATTTTGTAGCTACAGGGTTTGATGAATTGGATCGGCTTGAGTACAGTGCGGGAAAGGATGTTGCTTTCTTCTTTATTTGCTTACTAGATGATACCCCGCGTGTTGCAGCGGGAACTTTTAGTCTTAGAAACATGCTATCAGATAAATCTTTAAGATATATTCCCTCTGATCCTAAATAACTTTCATGATTTCAGTTGAAGGTTGAACTAAAACCACGACAATTATTTATGATTAGAGGGAGTAGTACTTTATTTAAATATTATTCCCTCCATTTTGTTGAATAAGGCTTATTTTTTTTGAAAAGTCAAGCAAAGCAAAGTTTAACCAAAATTCTAGAGAAAACTATCGACAACTATAATGTTATGTAGATCTCATATTCAAATATGTTTTATGATGTATCTAAGGGTATAGATTTGACAATGTACATGTTAATGATTGGCTCTAAAATATTGGTCAAACTTTACATAGTTTGACTTTTTAGAAAAAAAATATAAGCCTTATTCATTGGAATGGGGTATTATATAGATCCCAAGTTGCAAAAAATATAGTAAGCACGAAGATGAGTATGAACGGTTTTCTTGGAAAAAAATAATAGTAGAGCATGAATTTGTCCCTTCTGTATGAATGGTTTGTCCTTAAAAAATAGTAGCATTACGACTGGTCTTAAAAAATTATTTTAGCCGAGTGTGAATTATGTTCTTATCTTTTTTTCTAAATACAATTATGACATGGCAAAGTAACGTGAGGATGACTTATACAGATATAAGTACTTATAAACGCTAAGGGGGATTCAGAAACTAAAAAAGTAAAATTGTTTTTGCGTCATGGAACTCCTAGGGGAGTTTGTACATTCTAATATTAATGTCAAATGAGAACGAATAAATCAAGATGATTGGATCATAGGAGTACTGAAAAGAGCATGGCACAAATACGCATCGACTATCCGTTTAGTTAGAATGAAAACTCTAAAGGAACAGCTAACCAACGACCATAGAAGGTGCTTTCTTAACGTACTTTCAGTTAAGTTTGGAAGTTTCCTTCTGAACCCACTGAAAAAAACATTGTATAATATCCTTGCAAAGAACACATCAAATTACACAATCAGAACATATTATATATGTTATCTTGGGGTCGATTTTGTTACTTTTTCTTAGCAGAAATATGGTAAGTAGTCACATTGAGCTAACAGTATCACAATACTCTCAGACCAACTATCTTGATGATAACCATGAACGGAAAGGAAGACATCACTTTTGCAAACTGGCCAGATTATGATCATCTTTCATTTTTCTTTACCAATAAATCAGCTGGTTCTCAGAATAATAGAATGCATCACAGTGCGATGGAAACACCCACTTAACGTCAAGAATGAACCTGCATGGCCAGATGCATATATCAGGACCTGAGAGATTTACTAAAACAACATAGCCCAATTTATCAGAACTTGGATCTTCTTTTTCCTTGGGGATACCTGAACTTCTTATCTCAAGGGAAAATAGCAACACGTTGCATCATAGAAGGAAACGGATAGATGAAGAATCAAATGCTTCAAGTCCAAGTGAGACATATAACAGTCATACATGAGGGAATAGCAACATACTGTAAAACTCAACTGTAGACACTGTAGTTTAACTGGAACATATAACTGTACAGAAAACCTACTAGCACGAGATGAGAAAGCTCCAGCATGGTGAGGTGGTTTATGAGGGGATGTAAAATCAGTAGCAAGAATCGTGGATGACCAATTCATGGATGCAAAAGATGTACAACTGATGAATTCAAGCAGGCTGAGGGCATAGCCGCGGGGTCAATTCCATTAGTCTCCCCACGGAGCACGAGTTGCAGAGGATGGCTTTTAAATGAAAATTTTTGTGACTTTCAGTATGCCTCCATCACTTTCCTCGCATGAATCGTGGGAAGAGGAAGAGAGATCATTGTCATGGATATTGATTGTGAGGCTTCAGTACCAGGTTTTTAAACGGAAGCGTTAATGACCATGTTAATTACCGCTCTGTACCTCGATGGATCCATTTTGGTGGAGAAGATGACCAGTAGCGGGCTGACGCCTTCCATTTGTTAGCATTATAGAGGTAATTAGGAGATTGATTGTAGGGTAACAGTAATGAGAGATTGATGGCTGGTCAACTTTCAGTTACAATTGAGATGAAAAACTACATGGGCGACGTGGTAAGTAGTCACATTGCACAGAAATGGGATGACGTGGCTGCATAGATTGCAGAGAAATAGAGTAGCAGGGGCTTGCTATATAGATATAGAAAATTATACAAGGATCAAACTACTCTTGGTGATGATAATTTTGTCAAGGGAGTATTAATTAGAATATAAAACATGAGAAGAAGATAAGAGAGACATGTTGGTGGGATTACTAGTTCTCACAATAATGTTGAAGATAAATATAATTATTTCACACAACCCAAGTAGTTGATTCAAGAGGCCCTAGATGCAAGCACTTGATAATATAAAGGGACATTATTTGTGTGATGTTTGACATATTCTCTTAAGACCTTGAGGTTTCATTTGCAACAAGATTAGCCCTCCGCGGACATGATGAAAGTGCAGCTTCTTTAGATAGAGGAAATTTTCTTGAGCTCTTGAAGTGGCTAGCAAATAATTTTTGAGATGTTGATATTGAGGTTCTAAACAGTGCTCCCACAGAAATGTTAAATGTTATAACATAAGATACAAATCTAGCTCTTTGGTTCTTGTGCCAAATAAACCACTAGACTCATTTTTGAAGATCTTGATGGTGATTATTTTACAGATACTTGTTGATGAATCTAGTGATGCACATCAAATACAACAACTGGAACTTTGTATTTTCTATATTGATAAGAAAGGAAGGGTAGTGTAGAGATTTCTCGGTATCGTTGTAGTACAAGACACCACATATTTGACACTTATAACAATAACTAGGCATACACTTATTGATCATTCTTTGAGGTTTTCCATGTTTTTTAGGCAAGGGTACGATGGAGCTAGCAACATGAAGGGTCATGCCAATAGTTTTAAGAAACAAATAAATGTGACCGCTAGTTTTGGCAAGTGTAGGAAAGCCTAGGAATAGTTATGTATTTTTCTATCCTTTAGACCAGGGCAACTGTTTTCTCCTAGTCTATTTTTATCTTTTAGTTTCCATGTTTGTTTACTCATGTAACATGATTTTCATTTTCATTTTTTTGAGCAGAATTTTCATTTTCAATTAATGAAATATGTGGGTGCTCTAAAAAAAAAGAATAACATGAATTGGGCCAAAATCTCTCAGGCCGCAACTCTCAAATGCTCAGTTCTATTGGGTCCGTACTTCCCAAACCCACCACGGGCCTTCCTTCGTCCAAGCCCTTTGTGCCCAACACTTCTCGGTTCTCGCACGCCGTCATGGAGCCCTCGCCGGAGTATTCGCCGCCGACCACCACCCCCGCCTCCGGCTTCTCCGCTGGAGGAGGATGTGAGCCGTGCCTTCCCACCACTTCCTCCTCCTCCCTCTTCCCCCTCTTCCCGCTCTCCGCTCCCACCGAGGTGTCCCAGTTTCTCCCGAACCCTAGCTTCTCCTTCGACGCTTCCGCCCTCAACATCCCGCCCACCACCTCCTCGTCCCTCCCGCCGCCGCTGAGCCCTTCTTCGGACGAGGAGCCCGCGCCGAAGCCCGCCCCCGCGAAGTACGCCCTGGTACCCTCCTCACCATCGCCTCCGACCTCCGACGACGAGAGGGGGTCGAGGCGGAAGGACAGGAAGAGGAGGAAGCGGAGGAGGGACCAGGAGCGGTACGATGGGGCGGCTTCCGGGCGGAAGCCGGGCGTCCGCGCCTGGGCTGGGTCGGAGACGAAGCTGGTCAAGGATTACTACTTCGACGCCAAGGGCGATCAGGATAACTTGGCATTTGGATCCATCTACAGGTACGGTAGTATGTAGCTATGATGTATACAATGGGTTGTTGCATAGCGAAGCTGTTTGTTGCGCTCATGGTTATATTGTAGGCCTGTTTTTAGGTTTGCCTGTGAAGTTATTAGTGTGTAGCTACATTTTATTGACTTCATTGTTCCAGTGAGTAGGAAACAATTAGAGTTTCTGGTCATTTTTGCAGTTAGATGCAGGTGCGCCAGAGGGCTGTCTAAGAGGTTGTGTAGGGTTGCTTATGCGAATCGTCTTACCAAAGTTATTAGCATCAACTGTAATTTTCTGGGTGCAAAAACTACATGCTTTGAACACTTTTTTTAACAAAATTAAATCATTCTGTCAAACAGGAACATCTTATATTATTGTATACCTACTGTGGAGCTCTCTATTTTAATATAGTTGTCCATTCTAGTATAGTTACTAAAATCAGGCTATTTTGAAAGATTCTAAAATAATTCTATGCAAAAATATTTCTTTATCAACTATACCATGCATTTTTACTATCCTGTGGTGTCTTGTGATTAGTGATTGCCAGTTCAGTATTTTAATTTACTTGTGTAAATGTGAGAAAACAACATAGGCTTAGTTACCAGTATCTTATGCTTTGTACAATAAAGAATTTGAAACTGTAGCCGCTATCTGCAAATGATGCACCAGACCATTTATTAATTAGTATTACTATTTGTTATCTGGTGTTTTAATAATTTCTCTTTAAAGTCTTGTCTGGTTATGACCAAACTCGGGAGCTGCTACATCAGAATGAACGTATAAAATAGCCCTTATCAGGGTAGTATGTGGAATTTGATTGCCTTAACCAATTTAAGTGTGATAGCCAAAGAGGGGTAGTGTACAACATCATTAGTGCTAATGGAAGCTTGTTCTGGAGAGCAATTCTACTGATACGGTCAATTTAACAATGCAAACAGTATAAATATATGAAATTTGGTTATCATCAAGTTGGAGAAGTTTTATGTAGCCGCTTCCGTCAGAATGTCAATGCTTAATAAGATGTTAAAGTTTTCCAGTTTTTAGTTTTTACCTGGTAGAGAAACTATATTTTTGTTAGTCGAACTTACTCAGGTACCTGCCTTTGTTCTATTTAAGTCTAACACCACATGGTTATATGCAGAATGGACATTGCACGATACAAGACTCAAAGCTCACTGGATGCACATGGTCTGAATCGACGTTTCTATAATCGTGGACATGCTTCATCACATATGGGTCTAGATTCAGATTTAGATGGACTGGATAGCAAAGTAAAAGTGGGGGGTCGTTACTTCTCAGCAAAACATGCCGTTTTAGAGAGAAACAAGAGTTTCAAACACCTGAAAGTGTTGAAAAGAGATGATGCAATTCTCCCTGAAGATTTTATCCCTGTACAGACATCATCGATTCCTGAGAAAAGCACAACGGTGGAACAGGTACTTGAAGAATCTTGGGAAGATGAAATACTCCGGAGGACAAAAGAATTCAATAAGATGACACGAGAATCTCCCCATGATGAAAAAATGTGGTTGGCCTTTGCACAGTTTCAGGTATTACAGTTTTATAAGAATATATCTTTCACCTGCCTACGCATATTTTATACTGCATAGTTGATAGTTTCTACAGCATATGGTTAAGTTAGAAACAGAATTTAAGCTATCAAACTTGACTAGAGTTTTACTTTAGCCAACCTTTCCTTTCTGCCTTAATAGTTAAGAAGTCTACTGAAGAGATTTCCCTGCTTCTGAATTGCAGGACAAAGTCGCCAGTACTCAGCCACAAAAAGCTGCACGTTTGCAAACAACTGAAAGAAAGATTAGTATATTGGAGAAGGCTTTGGAGCTCAATCCAGATAACGAGGAATTGTTGCTTTGTCTTTTGAAGTCATTTAGTGAGAGAGATAGCACTGAGAGTCTCTTTGGTAAATGGGAGAAAATACTTATGGAACACTCTGACAGTTGTAAGTTGTGGAAACAATATCTAATTCTTTGCCAAGGAGAGTTTTCCAGATTCAAAGTATCTGATGTGCGGAAGTCTTACACATATGCAGTAGAGGCGATATCTGCAGCTTGCACCAAGCTATGTAGGCAGGTTTAGTGTTTCGTTGTACATATTTCAGCTTATCTGTTCCCCACCCCTTCTCTGCTTCTCTTTGCATGAATGTGCTGTAGTCACTAAAATATTTTCTGAAAATTTCCACAGGATAGTCAAAATACTGATCTCAAGGCACAACCTTCCTTAGTTCAGCTTGAACTTGGTTTAGTGGATATATTTGTGAATCTTTGCCGGTTTGAATGGCAGACAGGACATCGAGAATTAGCAACCGGACTATTTCAAGCTCAAATTGAGTTCAGCTTATTCTCCCCTCCCCTTTCCCTGTCCACAAGCAGTAAGCAAAGGCTCTTTGAGCACTTCTGGAATAGTGGTGGCGCCAGAATTGGAGAAGATGGGGCTCTTGGATGGTCTACGTGGTTAGCAAAGGATGAGGAGAGTCGACAAAACATGGTTATGCAAGAAAATCCCCAAGAGCCTGAAGGTGGAAGCTGGAGTGGTTGGTTTGATCCCGCTAGAGCAAATGCGGAAACAAATGATATTTCTGACAAATCAACAGAACCATCAGCCGTTGATGGAATTGATCCAGAAGACCCGGATGCTGAGGACACACCTGCACAGGATGATGTTGAATCTTTGTTAAAAAAGCTCGGCATTGATGTAGACGCGGAGTACAGCAGCGAAGTTAAAGATGCAAAGACATGGAATAGATGGTCCGCAATGGAGTTGTTGAGGGACAATGAACAATGGATGCCTGTTCATGAAAAGTCTGGTACTTACTATTTTCCCGTGTGTTGGTAGATTGATAAGTGACTTTGTAGAGTTCTTTATATTTAACTCAATTCAAACACTGGATACTATTTTCAGGTGTAGGACCAAGTCGATCTGATGATGCTTCACCTGGAGAAGTCAATGAGCAGCTTTCCAGAGTAATCTTGTTTGAGGATATAACTGAGTTTCTGTTCTCTTTATCTTCAGAAGAGGCTCGTTTTTCTTTGATATGCCAATTCATTGATTTCTATGGTGGCAAAATTTCTAGATGGTAAATTCTCTTAGTTCTACCTGATAAGCTGTGGTCATCCTCTTTATGTGAAGATAACTAAATAATATTTTTATTTCCTTCAACTTATTTTAATTTTTTTGCTCTGTGTGCAACTCCTAAAAACTACATTTGTGCCTGAACAAAAGAATTGGATAACGCTACGGTGCTAAAAACAAATGTGATTAAATCTGTAACCATATAACAGAAAGCATGAGATGTATGATTACAGCCGCAGCTACCCTGATGGGGTTTCTCATTATTTTGGTCATGTAGCATGTTAGTTTAGTATTTCTTATTCATCGCGAATATTTCAGTATCTATAGTGGGCTTCGAGTCTGCAGCGGGGTGATTTGAATTATATCCTAGTTATAAGGAGCTTATGCCAATTTGTTTAGTCCTGAAAACCTACATCAGTAAGAAGTTGTGCACTGGGCTGCACTATGGATAGTTTGTCTGTGTTTCTTATTTTGATCTCCATTTTTTTGTATAATTATCTTTCAGTCTTAACAACCGTATATTCCTATATTCCAAGACTTATCATTCAGTGTTAACCAATATTCTTAAATTCCAGGACATCCAGCAACAGTTCAAGTTGGCTTGATAGAATTATGAGCCTTGAGATGATATCGAATGATATTTTGGAAGATCTTAGCACCGTATCTGACCTTGTAAACAAGACTCAGAATTTAAGTCATTATAGACTGGAGTCGTTATTAGGGAGTACACACGATCTTTCTCAGAGACCTGGCCTGGTGAAATATCTGCAAAATGCAATATTGCTTTCCCTTCATGTATTCCCTCGTAATCATATCTTGGAGGAAGCTGTCCTTGTTACCACCCGAATCTATGCCACACAAGAGAACACTTTGTCTGCTCCTGCTAAAACATCACGGGCTTTGGCCAAAAGTCTGCTGAAGAAAGACAGACAGGCATGATTTATCCTCTTTCTTTATCTTTGCATCAGTTTGCTGTGGAGCATAAAAGTTATTAGCCTCGCTCGTTGTGCAGTAAACCACAGAAAGCTCATGTATTTTTAGCCTGTTAGTTCACATGATACAGTTCCAAGTGATATCATTGATGTAATCTGAATAGTAGGCTAAACACATCATGCAGTTAAGGAACCAAAATCAACAATGGCCATCTGAAATTGTAGCAGAAGTTGTCAGTTCAATAGTAGCTATTCATCTTTTCCGGAAATCAGTTTAATATTTAATCCATTATGTTGTTCTAAGTGTTATTTTCATATCCATATTTCCTTTTTTACGCATATTGTGCATTTTACGCATATTGTGCATTTTAGTGTATACTCCCTCTGTTCGGGATTATAAGGCCCGAGAGCTTTTCTAAAATGTTTGAAATTATAAGGCCTATCTTATTTATTGTCCTCTCTTCCCCAATGCATTTTAGGTAGCATATTGTGCATATTGGAATACTGCATATTCTGTGAAGAAATGTAAACCGTCACTTTCTTGTGGCCAGGATCTTTTGCTTTGTGGAATATATGGTCGAATCGAGGCTAGTCATGGGAACATTGACCAAGCAAGGAAGATATTTGACATGGCACTGTTGTCCACCGAAGGAGCTACACAGGTACCATGTGGCCATAAAATAAATGTATTTATAAAAAGCTTGTATATTCAGTTCCGATCAGTTTTATTTGCTACGTACTCCCTCCGTTCCAAAATATAAGATGGTTTAGCCTTTTTCTGACACTATGTATCTAGACATCTTTTAGTGTATACTCCCTCTGTTCGGGATTATAAGGCCCGAGAGCTTTTCTAAAATGTTTGAAATTATAAGGCCTATCTTATTTATTGTCCTCTCTTCCCCAATGCATGCTCTCTTTTTTCTCTCTCTTCTCTCATGCATGGGAAACTATTGGTGCATGCACTAATTAATAATAGGAGTTATGAACTTTCTTGGTATTAGCAACTTGGCTAAGAGGCCTTATAATCCCGAACGGAGGAAGTTAGGTTAGAAGCAAAATGAGTGAACCTACACACTAAAAAGCATCTAGATACATGTTGTGTCAGAAAAAGCCTAAAACATCTTATATTTTTGGAAAAGAGGTAGTTGTGTAATGCTGCCGTTCTAGCATTTTTCTGTGCATAAACATGGATCTTTCTCTGGAATGCATCTTGCCAACTCTGTTCTAAAATAGATGCCTTCAGACATTGGCATGATCTTCAAACTTCAATAAACAGCTTTGCCCAATATTTTTTCTAATTGTTGTTATTGTTGGCAGGATCTCGTCAGGAAAGTTCCTATTCTTTACTTTTGGTATGCTGAGATGGAGATATCAATATCTACAAGAAATGATTCTGAATCGCTACATCGTGCAATGTACATTCTTTCCTGCTTGGGGAGCAACATGAAGTACACTTCTTTTGGTGGTCCTATATCACGGCCGCTTGTATTAAGGGCCCGTCAAGGATTTAAAGAGCAGATTAGAAGCTTGCGATCTGCATTTGCAGGTGGTTCTTTGAAAGAAGAATCAGTTGCTTTGATTTGCTCAGCATCCTTGTTTGAGAGCATGACTTCTGGTTATTCTTCTGGTCTCGAAGTGATAGAAGAGGCATTTCCATTTTCAGGTTCGTCATCATTTCACATTTTTGTTCTGGATATATTTGGACGCTATCATTACAAGCCATTTTCTTTTGCTCCTGTGCGAAGTGGCTTTACTTTCTAATTCTTTTTATTATACGAGATCGAGATGGTAGTTATTCTTGTTATTCTTTTGCCTCCCACCTTTGTTTGCGATTGCTGTTGGTCGAATCTGCTGGTTAAAGCAACAGCATAATAAATACCATTGTGGTTCTACGCCATGGATGCTATCTTCAGTTCCTTTTTCTGAAGTATAGCTATCCTCCCTTGTTAGCTTTTGACAACGAAACATGCACTTGAATATAGGGCTCTGTTAGTGTGATTTTACAATTTTATCAAATTGTTACTTTTATCAAATACTAAATTGTATCAGATGTAGTTGTCTAAGTTCTATTATAGTTTACTAACTCATTATCTTGCATATAAAGTTATACTGTTTTTGTACTGGAAGTAAACTGTTGACTGTTCAGGTCAAGATGGATGGATCCTTTTGATTGCTCTCAAGGGTCTTTAACAGTTTTCACTACAAGTTAAAATTACCTTGTTGTATTTTACTGTTGAACTTACCTTAGTGTTTAATTTCTTCATTGCTGTTCTACTGATCTTTTGAATGAGATTAAGCCATTTAACTTTTGTTCTGCAATGCTTGTAATAAACATTGTAATTGTTCTGTTATCAAATTTGCAATCAATAAAGCATTGTCTTATTGTGTGAACACATTTTTTTCAGAGAGCAACCATACCTTGGAATTTGAAGAGTTGTGGATGTATTACATCAAACTGGTTTACAAAAATCTGAACCAGTTGAGTCTCTCAAGGGTTTGGCCAAGCATATTGAAAGGAGTACAAACATATCCGTACAATCCAAAATCATATGCATCCATGTTAACTCTGGGCTGTCTTTACAGTGTTCCCAACAATCTGCGTCTCACACTTGACAAATGTAGTCAAAGGTAAGGGCGCCTTATTTCCAGGGAAAACTCTATTTTATATCTAGTGCAATCCTATAATGTGATATTGATGTAACTTCTAATGAACTGTCTGTCTACTTCTCCTTTAATGTGTGTCCTCTACGTACTCTGTTGTTTTTACACATATACAGTGTAGCTTGTGAGCTTTTACAAACAGTATATCAATGAGCTTTATTTTCTTCATGTAATTTTGTTTCGGGCATGTATGACTGTATGAGTTGGATGGCCTTACGTTCTATTGACTGCTTATTTTTCAACAGGGACCCTTCTATCATTGCCTTGCTGTTCGCTTTGTCCTTCGAATTGAGTAAAGCAGGATCTTACAATAGAATACATGGTCTGTTTGAGAGAGCTCTAGCTGATGATAAGTTACAGAAGTCTGTTCTACTTTGGCGCTGTTATCTAGCTTATGAGGCGGAGATAGCCTGTAATACTTCTGCGGCACGGCGTGTGTTCTTCAGAGCTATACATGCTTGCCCATGGTACGTTAGTCACATTAAATATGGACATTAGAACTTAATGATGCCATTTTATTTATTGATATCCACTCAAATCCTTATATATTAATCGTGAGAATAGCGAGCCTGCTCACAGAAGATTTTTTTTTACAGTTGATTGGTGATTTCACAAATTTGAGTAGTTTATGAAATGTTAACTTGGAACGTTAGCAGCTTCTGTTTTCCATTCTTCGCTTCCTTATGTGAATACTAAGTGGTTTTAGTTCCATGCACATTCTCATTTTTCTTAGGAGCCCACTATTTACACTGTAGATTTTATTATCTCTTTTGGGCTCAAACAGACTTGTGGTGGTTTAATTTTGTTGGTATGGATGATTGCGTTTGTCATCTAACAATCACACTTCACAGGTCTAAACGACTATGGCTTGATGGGTTCCAAAAATTGAGCTCAGTTCTGACTATGAAAGAGTTATCAGATCTCCAGGAAGTGATGAATGGCAAGGAACTGTTTGTTCGCACTGATATTTATGAGATATTGTTACAAGATGAAGCTGAAGATGACTAGATGTGTATTGAGAAATCCAGATCGTTCTCACATGACAATCACTTTAAGCTGGTAGCTTCCAAGATCATAATTGACAGCAAAAGTCTCTTCTACCTTGCAGCCTTGAGCTCATAGTACATCCAATGAGGTCTGCATGCATCTTGTAAACGGCTACAATGTTGATTGTTAATATTGCTGATTATAATTGACCCTTTACTTAACGTTCCTTCCAAGACAATTTTGCCAGGTTTGTTGCCACTTCAGTTATCCCATTTGAACCATAGTTGTTAGAGATATACATTGGATTTACTAGGGTCGTTTAACCACAGGGTAAAATCAGTCTGAAAAGTTCTTATAGCAATTGATGGAGGCAAGTATAAAGCAGTGAACATATACTTGACCTTGAGATTGTTTTGAAAGAACGGAGCAACGAAAGCCGTTGGAGATTCATGTTAACGAAGTGCAAAGTCACTGCAACGTCAGGCAAGCTAGTCATGTATTTGCTTGCAGGAAGCAGAGTTTCCTGTTTCTCCTTTGTCTCTCTACATTTTTCTTCTTTCTCATAATTCTTCTGGTGAAGCAGGCTAGCGGGCTTTATGCGGTGTACCGAGCTCTTGGCCGTTGAAAGAAAAGATTGGTTTGATGAAGCCTTTTCTCTGCAAATTTGTAAAATCACTAGCTTTGCACTACACCGAATTAGTCCTTGGTCTAATTAACATGAAGGGCATTCAGGATTGTTAACTAGATCTGCTTCGGCAAGTGAATGTTAGTTGTGTGCTGCCTTCCCATAGGTTTTTACTTGTTAACTTCATGGGGTTTTGTTGCATGGGGTGAGTTCTATGCACCACACCATGTGGTAACATGCTGGAGGCCAGTCGTTCTCCCAGCTATTCATATGCTGTAGCCAGATACAGTCCTATTTGATGGTCCCGATTTACAGTGATATCAGAAGTTCAGGGCACACGGTTGTTGGCTTGTTATTACTCACCTGTGCGTGGCTAGTTCATGATCCAGCAGCACAGCACAGTTCAATCATCCTTTTCAGAACATGGGCCCCTGCTGGTGCTGGGCGCCCAACAAATGTTGTACACGAACTCACAATTCCTGTCAGGTTTGTACTCGGCACAATGAAAAGATACAGGGACAGTGATACACTGACAGATCTCCACATGCCAAGGTGTAAGCTAGTACTCTCTCCGTTTTAAAATATAAGATGTTTTAGCTCTGTAAAACAAATGTATATAGACATCTTTTTGTGTGTAGGTTCACTCGAATAGACACACTAAAATATGTTTAGATACACTTGCTTCATAAACTTAAAACATCTTATATTTTGAAACAGAGAGAGTAGTACTGAAGCTGGATGCTCCGATCTCGTCGATTACAAAGAGGCTGATGTTTATTTTCAGAGGGGTTAAGCAGTTAAAGCCTACGCATTTACAAGGGTTGCTACTACTAATCTCAGGATTTGTCCTGATTACAAGATTAGCCTCTTGTTCTGATGATTGTTATGGTGCCCTTCCCTCCCGTCCTGATCTTGGTGAGGCTGACGACGGCCTTCCCGGACAGACCCGGCCCGTGCGCCGACGACACGACGGGGCTGCACGCGAACTGGCCGACAGGGTGCGGGACGGGCCTCGCCGGCCGCTTGAGGATCCGCCGGTTGACGTCGCTCAGCGTGCCGCCGTCCAGCACCAGCGGCTTCACGACGGCGAACGGGTACAGCACGCCGGGCCCTCTTCTCCCTGCGCCAGAAATTTCGACGTCACACTCGCATGGGAACAAAAAAACGGCCGCTCCTAGAAACTGGTCCTACCGCCGATGATCTCTGGCACTGCAAGTGCCAGCGGCAGCGGCAGCGGTTCAGTTGAGCTAGTGAGCTCACACATGCGCGGGTACTAATTGCACACCGGTCGGTCAGCCGCACAAGCTCACCTGCCAGCGGGGAAGAGGACGACGAGGACGCCGGGTCGCAGTAATGGCTGCCACGCCCTGTAGTTGCCTTTTGCAGTGGCCATGATCCACGAGGAGGAGGAGCTCCGGTGGCGGAGGAGGGAGGAGGGGGCCCTGCCGCCGCTGCCTCTTCATCAGCCTCTGCCGCTGCTGCCTCCGTCTGCTCCTTCTCCGAGCCCGATGCGTCGCCCTGCTCTGCCAAAGACAACAACGTCGCCCCGTTTAGTTATTAAATACAGTACGTACTGTCGTCGTGTCACTCTACTTATCCTCAGAGCAAAGTAGCTGCTCCAGTCATGAATGCTCTTACACAGCTCTACCTGTTTTTCTACTACTACTCAGAGTATATACTATATCAATCAAAATTATGTAAACAGAATTTGGTTTAAATTTAGCACATGTTTGTGGATTGAAAACGGGGCTGCCATCGAATCACCTGAGGCAAAGCTGCCGATCTCCGTGCCCGGGACCATGATGCTCAAATCATGGTGGACGTCTGCCTCGCCGCGGCTGCTAGAATCCCAGAAGCTCTGCGTTTGCGTGGCCAGGGCAAGGAAGAAACAAACACAAGGCGACGAGTTAGAGAAAGTGTGGAAGAAGACATCGTGCAGCAGTGCGAGGAGACACTAGGACACGACTAGTACTTCCTTTTTTGTTCGTCCATTAGCGTGACAATGAGGTTACACCTTTAATTCCCTGTTAGTATACCAAAGATTATTACTACTCGTAGGCGTAGCTACTAGTATTAGAGAGTAGTGCTGTCGTTGACGAAGGAACAGACTCCTAAAGCATGTGCTACGGGGTCCAGCTTCTACGGAATGATGGTGCTATGCAGCTCCAGCGCCAAGATATCAGCATACATAGCACTGCGCAAACTGGACATCCATGCAATGTTCTTACATCTCTACGGATCATCATCGGTTCTTCAATCATCTTCTCACTCGATACAAGTTCTACACTCCGATTTCTAAAAAAAAACTTCTACACTCCGAGCATAGAGATTGATTTACCTGAAGAATGGATTGCAGGTCTTCGCTCGCCATGGCAGGGCACCGCGGCGGCGGAGCCTCTTCCGCCACCGTCGTCCTCTGCCGCTTGCACCGGCCGCTCCAGTGGGCGACGGCGTCCTCCAGGTAGCCGCCCCCGCCGCCGCCGCAGCAGCCGCTCGACGCCTCCGACGAAGACGACGCCGGCGACTCCCCACCTATATCGCCCCCCAAACCAAGCTCAATAATTATCGGCCATGCCTCTAGCTTGCTACACACACAAATGCCTCTAGCTTGCTTGCTTGCTACACACACACACTGAGCCAATGTCAGCAAGCACGCACGTACGCGTGTGCGTGGTGGACTAGCCTAGATTGGTAGGCATGCAGCGGTAGGTTTCTTACACGATGGCAAGGCCGTGAAGGCGTCATGAATGAGGCCGTCTCGAGCAGCAGCGTCGTCGTCGTGCGTGCAGCGCAGCTCCCACTCCCAGTCCCAGTCCGGAAGGAGAGGGGTGAACACGCAGCGGTCGTCGTCGTAGTGGAGCGCCATGGGTGGCGTCTGCGAGAGATGACCAGAGTGAAGTGATGTGGCCACTCCCTGAGTATGGGACTTAAATAGGAGCCACTTTTCTATTTGTTTCGTGGCATGCGCCAAAAGCCGTGTCGGGTTTGGGTGGATGGAAATGGCTGCCGCCTTCCTTCGTAGAGGTTTTTCCATTGACAAAGCAGCAGGAGCTCTAGTGTAGAGTTCTTTCATTTTCCTTGGGGAGGAACAGGGAAGAGACCGGCCGGTCAATGGAAAAAGAAGGAATAAACAAGGAAACAAAAGGGCAAAGGGGAAAAGTTAGGGTTGCTGCATCCGCATGTAGCCATTTTCCTCGTGATTCGTTATGTTTGATCGCTCTCCTCCCTCCTTTCTATCATCATCAAGTACGTAAAGAAGTGTTTGAATTTGATTGAAAGCGAAAAGGGGTCTTAATTGGAAAAAAGTGTAAATATATTTTGATATGCACCCTAAATAAAATCCGGAAACCTCATATGGAACTCGGTCTCCATGGATGCCATTTTTTATTGAAAAATTCAAAACCAACATTTGTAGGTTTTGAAAATTTAGAACAAAAGATGTTGATATTGTTGAACTCTACCAGTGTGCAAAATCTTAATTGAAAACTCATTGTATTCTAGGATACACAAAAATCTGATGATTTCTTTGCAAAATTTGAAACGGTGCACTATTCCACGCATTTGTCATTTTTGCTGCCTAAAATATTAAGAGTTTCGGATTGAAATTTTACACACTAGTAGATTTCATACTTATCTACATCTAGAATTTTTTCCTGACTTTTTTTGTAGCTTTCATATGCCATTCTTGTTTTCTTAAACGAGCTCTGTGGAGCCCGGGGGCCATTTTTCTACTCCTAATAAAATCGTGCCATAGGTTATTTAGAGGCTTTTTTTACGGTACATTTTTGCAAATCATACTACTCATAGAAAAGGGACCAGTATAAAAGGCCCAGTAGGCCCATCCTTAAGCCGTAACAACAGTCCTTTAATTGCGGCAAATCGTTCATTGGAAAAAAGAGATCAAAACGGCGTTGTCTCCACCGCCAGCCGCCGGCGGCGGCGTAAAGATCCGGCCAGAGAAGCTGGGAGAGAGCCGATCTATTTAGGAATAATAAATCACATCATGTGCTTTGTGCATCCCGTGTATACTAGTAGTCATTTCCTGAGTCCTGCCATATATACTGCATGATCTAGCTTGTAAACTCACCGTGAATCAATAGAAAGAGATGGTTGTCATACGTGCATGAGGTGTTTGTGCAAGTAGTACTAGCTGATCGATCTAAAACGATCCGGCTAGCTAACTAGCGCGTGTGTCTCGGCTGTTGATTTGGTACCTATTACCGGAAGCTAGTCGACGATCACCCGGGAGAGAGGGTTCGATCTAGCAGGGGGGCATGGGCAATCCGGACTGCAAAAGATCTCGGCTTAGGGGAGGGCTGAATGAGGCTTTTGGGCCAGATCTGTCTACGAAATGTGTTGATTTTTCTGACTAGTATGAATTGTACTAGTCATCTTTTTTATCCTAGTATGAATTATTATGGACCATTAGATACATGAAAATGAATGGCTATTATTGATTTGGGGGTACCGTAAAACATCTCTATTTAGAATAAATTTGGAAGGTCCATCGAGGGTGGCATTTCTGCACTTGGCGTGAGCAGTAAAATCAGATAAACCTTTAAAAGTTCAAAGAAATATAAAATGTTTTCAAATATACTTGTTGATGACTTCTACATGTGTGCAAAACTTCATTTAAAGAAAAGGCATGTGGTGATTTGAGAAAAAAGTAAATTATATGTTGTAAAAAGCAATTCTCAGAGCCACAGAAAAATGACATTTCTACAATTTGAGAAAAGACATGTACACATGCAACATAGGTATGTGCACGTATGGTTTTCCCCCTAAAATTTGACATTTAAATGTTTTTTAGCCGGGTGCGTATGCGCCCGGGCTCTTTTACGAGTTTTCAAGCTCCATCATGCTTGTGACGCCGTGGTTGGTTGACACTGTTCAGCGTGACTGTCGTGTTAAATTTGCTGGGAAGGGGTAAAAAGAAGGGAAAGTTGCTAAGCACGTACACTGTTGGTGTTTTGGTCGTATCCTTGTGCTGCAGCAGACGGGGACAGCCAGCGACAGTAGCTTTAGCATCCTTCCATGAAAATCTTTGGACGAGGCCAAGGATCTTTGTTTCATGTTTTTTCTCCCTCCTCTCTAATCCAGGGTAAGGCTGAGGACTGCCGCGATCCTAGTAGAACTGCATTTTTATCATGGCTCTATGTACTTGGTAGTACAGCAACTCGTGTGGGTCTTCATATATCACCAATAATAACTAGAGGACCACTCAGAAGTGTCAAGATATGAGAAATTATGGTTTCAAACATTGCAATAGTTGCAAACTACGGAGAAGGGATTTGGTGCACATGAGCACCAGTGCTCCCTTTACTTTTAGAATTTTAAAAATTTAAAATTCTCATATTTTTATATCTCCAAAAATTATAGCATTAGAATATATATGTAGATATTTATAAGAGAAGTGTATGCAAAAAAGTCTCATTAAAAAATACGTTGTATTTTGGGGAATATAAAAAAATTCTGATAGTAAATAGTACTACCTCTGTCCCAAAATGTAAGCCTTTTTAGAGAGCTAAGTTAGGTCTCTAAAAAGGCTTACATTTCGGGACGGAGGTAATAGCAAAATAGTAGTAAAATAATATATCTTTTTGTCTAGATTTTAGGAACATGTGTGGCTTAGTCCTTTTTGCCTTCCCCCACGATTTAAGGATTGGCTCAAGGAACTTATCTTATTGAATAATAATAATAATAATAATAATAATAATAATAATAATAATAATAATAATAAAAGTGGTAGGTTTGAATAGAAAATCTTATTGGAGACCGAGCTCACTAGAGCTCTTCATTATAAAAATCAAAATGATATTTTGAAGCTTCAAAAAAATCTGAAAAATACGTACATATAGGTAATGATGTACACTTTACGCGTGCAATATCTCAACTTGAAAAACACAGTAGTATTACAGGCTACAAAACAATGATAAAATCTGATTAGATTTGAAGGTGCACTATGCATACACCTAGATCTATATTTTGTATTTTTGTGTAACATAGAATATAAAATATTTCGACACTTGGAGTATACATCATTGCCTATACATATATATAACTTTTCTAAATGTTTTTGAAACTTGGAAAATACTTTTTTAAACGTTCAAAATAAAGGGCTCAAGTGAGCCTGGGAGCCAAAATGACTCACTCATTTGACTCTGAAAGTTGAAATCTTGTCTTTTTTATCAGAATTCAAATGGATTTTTTTTTTTGTAATTTTCTATAGTAGTGCCAAAGAGTTCAGATTTAATCATTCCACTTTAAAGATGGATTGATTGTGTTCATCATGATCAGTCAATCTATCGCAACGAGGAAACCATGAAAAGAACTACTAGTCTGAACTCTGAACTTGCACTGCCGCTTAGCGTAACTAGCATCGAGATCAATCAGACATGGATCGATAAAGCGCTCGCAGTCCAAAACAAAAGAGCGAATGAGTGATCAAACCATCCTGGAACAGAACGAGCTCCCTAAAGTATGTCAAAAAATGGGTTCAAAACTAGTATAGTAGTACTTAGCCCTGGCATCCTTCTATAAGCTAAGCTCACTTTTCAGTTTACGGAGAACTCATCGATGACACTTTTCACATCCATTACTCCTCCTCTTTACTTGCTTATTGATTCTTTCCAAGAGCGGTCAATGCTGCACAAGATCCGAGTTTCGAGTGAAATCTCCATTCCACTACTCAAACGGAGTTGCTGCCACTAGCAGTTCTCCGTATCCATCTATCCACTCGCCTTTGTGCACGCTGAAAAAAATAGCTAGCTCGGCTGCCGTGACTCTACGCTTCTGCAAAGCTGTCCGTGCCACGTATATATCTCGAGGCAAACGTCGACCTCTTTTTCTATCTGTCCTTTTGGCGACTTTGCTGATGTGTTTTACCGTCTGTCCTTTTGCGACCTTGGTGGTGTGTTTTACCGTGGCCTTTGCTTACCTGCTCCGTTCATGATTGGGAGAGGCGGTCATGCTTTTTCGTGTTGGACTAGTGGCGAGTGGCGACGTCCTATGTGGAGAAGGGGCAGCAGTAGCGCGGCTGGGAAAAAGGCGTTCTTGCGCCCTGTGCGTTGCTCGGCGACGCATGTACTTGTGTTCTAAGTACATTGTCCCCCATGTGCCTGATGAGTGGTGACCCATATTGATCATCCCATTTACAAATAGATACTCAGATAGTACATGTAGTGCCTTTTTCTGTTGATGGCACTAACAATTTTTCTTGGAGTCACAACTCACACTAATCCCAATCTAAAGGATGTCGGCGCCGGTGAAACAAATATATATTACAGTATGATACTGAGTTGTTACTGGGGTTAATTTAGTCAGAAATCAGAAGACAGGTACTCCATCCAATTGGTGTAGGAGACCAGTAGGGTTATTTTACGAAGGCATTGGTAGTTCCTGGTACTCTATGATGGCTCTATGGAATTATTGGCGACTTTCACCTCCAACTGCTTTTGCCATGAACAGTAGAACGCGCGACTTTTCAGACAGTAGCACAGTTAGACTGCAAATTCACAAGACACTAGCCGAAAGAACTGTGGCGTCCAACGGCCTAAGCCTTCCATGTCCACAAGCAGACGCCAGTAACTTGAGTAATTGGACATCCCGTGCCACTACTGTGTTGCACACTGATGTAGTACTTGTTATTCCTTTCTGGTACTCGTACCATTGTAATCTGTGACACCTTGCTTCAGAAGAGATAATCAAATCGCATCGCCATGATGCATACTGCTAGTTTAAGCTGCTGCAATTGTGCATCAGATATTACATGCATCTGAGAACACGGTGAGCTTCAGGCTCAACGACTCCGGTAATTAGAACAGACGTCAAGTAGGCAGCAGCACAGACTCGGGTAAAATTTCAAAACTCGCCTTCGGCTATCGGGGTGCACGAAAAATACATCCAAGTCAACTGTTGGCAGGAGCTGAAACCACTGCAAGAAAGCCATGCATCCGCCCAGGCCCCCCTCTACACCCCGCCTACAAAAGGCTGGAGATGGATTTCGAAACTGTTGTTGGCTATCGGCATCCTTACGTACGTACAATGATTGGCCCGATCCGTGCCCCTCTCCACACTCCACAGCCACAGTGCCGCTCGCCGGATCATCACTCAACAGGGGACGCTGCCTGCACGTACGGCTATGGAGAGACACACGAGCCCCATCGTCGCCTTTCCTTTTCGGACTTTTTCATGTTGCTGTCGAAAATGCTAGTACGTGAGAGCTCACCGTATGCCCCCGTAGGTGATTCACCGAGTCAGATTACACGGCGCGCGTCGGTTCCGCGAGGTTCGTGTTGATGGTGTCAGTTGTAGGTGTCGGGCCCTTGTCGACCGCCTCTTATCGTCTGCCCGGCCTATTCCCATCGATCCTCGCAGACGAC
The DNA here is from genome assembly GCA_007115705.1 of Dactylis glomerata. Classification (NCBI taxonomy): domain Eukaryota; kingdom Viridiplantae; phylum Streptophyta; class Magnoliopsida; order Poales; family Poaceae; genus Dactylis; species Dactylis glomerata. The sequence goes on along the minus strand of QXEO01000364.1, from coordinate 420,700 downwards.
GGTCAAACGCATGCATGCATTCTTTGTTGTTGCTCCCGGACGCGCAGACGGGCCGGACCATGGGTACGCTGCTTTTGCGTTCGATCCATGGGTTCCTCTTTTTTTTTTTCGTTGTCCATGGTGGATCCGGAAGCATAAGAGACGACGGCGCCGGCGATGTGGCGGCGTAGTACTCGATCCTGTACAATGGGACTGTCGCCGGCGGCGCATGGAGAAGGAGCCGGTGTCGGGGTTGTCGCTGCAGGAGAACTCGTACTCGCGGTGGTGCAGGGCGGCGGGCGCGGCCGTGGTGTCCGTGGTCACACTAGTGGGGACGGGGCCTCCAGTCCCGGCCTGTAAAGGGCTTTAGTCCCGGTTTGCAAACCGGGACCCCAGACGCGGGACTAAAGGCTGAACCTTTAGTCCCGGCCCGCTTACCAGCCGGGACTGGAGGGTGTCCACGTGGGCACCTCGGAGCGAATCAGGGCCAGGACCTTTAGTCCCGGTTTGTAACACAGACCGGGACTAAAGGTCATCTGCAGATTTTTGTTTTTTGCTGTAGGGTTTTAGGGTTTAGGGGTTTTAGGGTTTTAGGTGGGGGATTAACGTGATGCCTCGTTTGGTGCCTTGGTGTTCGGGAATTAGTTTATGCATATATATAAGATTAACTTATCTTACAAGCGAGCATATATATACAATTATATGGAGATCAGAATTATCGGGACAAGAGCCCGTCTATTCGATTACATGGACCAACATCAGTAATGGCCCCTAGCTACACTAAATCGTCCTTTGTCGTCTATAACTTCTATTCTCAGAAAGGTCGCCAGCTCCTCTGCAACAGCAATCGCGCGTTGCTCTGGTAGGTACTTCTCCCGCATGGCCGTGTACTATATAAGAAGAGGAGATGAATATGAATATCAATCATGATAACAAAGAATGACGAGTAAAAATAGAGGTGTGAATGTTTATTGCTTACATCGTATCTGTAATCCTTGTGCTCAGAGGTAAACGTGCGAATGGTCTCGCAAACATAGTATCCACATAGATGCGTCCCCCGTGGCTGCTGGTCGCACTTTACGAGAATAGAATATATATAATCAAAATAATAATCTAGCATTACAAAAGTATTGAAAATAGAAGTATATCATACTACTACTTACCTGAGCCGCTCTAAAGGTCAGCTTCTCATGGCGGATACCGGGAGTCACGCACTTGAACCGCTTCCAAACCCTGCCCGACAAGGAAAATGATTTGCTAAGTTTTTCATTAATTGATATATCAGAAAATCATCGAAAGAGACCGATAGAGCGCAAGAATGATTGAAATTACCCTTGGAGCATGTCCTGCAGGCTTTGGAACTGTTCCAAGGGTCTCGATAATGGGTCGAAGGCATCAACTCTTCCCTTATCAATTTGAATGTCCAACAGAATCCAGTGGTAGCTGCACATGTATATATATATGTGTCAGTAACTTATCAATTACACTCATAAGTGAATGGACACAACAGAGTAAGACCCTCACTTGAAGTTGTATGGAAACAGTATGTGGTCACAGTAATTTTGATCTGTTAGAAACCTTAGAAGGTTTTCCTCCGTCTCCTTGGGGTTATCAGTTAGCGTCTTTATATGTATTTTATCTGGGTCAATAAACCCAATATTTAGGATGTTCCTACTTTTACATTCCAGAATCTTCATTCTGCATAGAGTACAAGTCAGAACGGAACAAGTTATATGTAGAAAATGAATTGAAATAACTGAACAAGTTATATGTAGACAATGAATTGAAATAATTGAACAAGTTATATGTAGACAACGAATTGAAAAACTTACAGACAATAGCAACTCATAAGCGATTTGTCGAGGGCGTCGGCATTGTACATCTGGAAGAGTTCATCAAAGTCGATATGGATGTCTTCGGGACGGCCGTAGTACTCCCGTGGGACAAGCGCCACGATCATCGTTCTCCCTTTCTTTGATTCACTTAAGTACCATGTATGCAAGTAACGCATATTTGTTGGGAGATCATCAAACTTATCTTTGCTGACCAAAGGCGCTCCCATGACAAACTGTGGCTTAGGGGCTACCACAGCCTTGGGTACCACGTCGTCTTGGGAAGCCAGAATGACTTCAACCGGGATACCCCATTCATCCGCCCACTTCTTTGCTAATCCCAAATCTTGCCCCTGCACCAGAGAGGGAACATTCTCGGGTAACACCCTGAGGGGTGGGATCGACTGTTTGGCCTGTTGTCCAAGCTGAGGAACGTCTGATCGTATTTTGCTTGTAGTTGAACTTGATTTGCTCCCACTTGCACTTGCACTTGCACGTGACTTGCTCTTTTGCCCTTCCTTCTGCAATGTGCGTGTATAGTCGTCAGGCTTATGGTGTAAGTCATACTGTGATGGAAGGGTCATGAAGTATTTTGCATATGCTATTTGCTTCTCGGTGTATTCCGGGCGGGGCTCGGGTTCCTTCTTTTTCATCTGCGCCTCATAATGTTCCTTTGCTATCCTTGCGTTTTCCTCGTCGGTACGATCATAAGGTCTGATAGGAAGATTAGCATGAGGTACCTTTGGGAGGGGCGACAGTTTGCGCTTTGGGGAGCTCCGTCGCTTAGAACTCATGGACGGAGCGTTCTTGCTGGCACGCTTCCGCTTAGTATCCTTAGCGGGGGGCGGCGGAGACGGCCGACCCAAGTCCGGCGGCGGTGAACGATCTGGACTCGTGTTGTGGTGGCCGTCGTCATGTGGAGGGCTTGGAGGTGATGGAGGTGTAGGTGACCTGCGACGACTCGGAGGCGGTGTTGTCCTTGGGGCCGAGCCTGGAAGCTTGATGTAGTTCTTGTCCCATAGGATGACTCCACCCAGTACTTCTCCGAGTGCCCTCTCATCTTCGGGTCCAGCCATGTCGAGCTCCATATCATGAAACCCCGCCATGATTTCATCCACCCCGACTTTAGCAAAGCCAGCTGGAATCTCACGGCCATGCCAGCGTGCATCAGGGCCAGAAGGTAAAGCTTGTCCGACGGCCACCTTCATGGATATGTTCTTGAATTTCTGATGGAGTTCACATGATGTTGACTCCTTGATTCCATCCACGGGGTAGCCGGGACCGCCCTCTATCATTCTTCGTGCATCGTCGGGCGGGGCCTCAGATTCAGCCACGCTGCTTTTCCGCTTAGATGGGGCGCCGGTAATATCGAGTGCAGGATCTTCCTGGCGCGCTACTCCTCTAAGCTCGTCAATCTGCTTCTATTGCTCGTTAAGCCTGGCAAGCAACTGGTTGAACTTGTCATTCTCCTCATCCTGCTGTCGCTTCTTTGCTCTCGCTCGGCTTCTGTAAGTGTCTTGGTCTCTGGCAAACCCAAGCCACCACGGGTAAGAAGGACCGAAGCCTCGCGTTCGTCCTCCATGTTCGTCATTGCCGAGGACCAGTGTGAGCAAATCTTTCTCTCTATCTGCAGTGAACTGTCTTTTTCCCTCTTTAATTTCTTTCACTATTTTTTTCCAATTCTCCCTGGGTATCCTAAGACCGTCACTGCAGATGAGGTCCCCTGTTTCTTCATCGTACGAACCACCATGCGCAAGGAACCAATTCCTTGCTCTCAATTCCCACTCATCACGGATGGGTTCAGGTACGATGCCTTTAGCTAGCAGATCTTGCTCTTTCTTATCCCACTTTGGGATGGCAGTCTCATAGCCCCCTGGCCCCAGCGTGTGGTGATATTTCTTCTTGTCGGCATTTTTCTTGTTCTTTTCTGATAATGCCTTGGCATCTTCTGACTGCTTGTACTCCTGAAATGCCTTCCAGTGATTCGCCTGCTTGGCTAGATACCCCTCGAATACTGGCACTTTCTTTGTCTTCAGATACTCTTTCCATAGCTTCTTCTTCCAGCTACGGAACAGTTCGGCCATCTTCTTTAGAGTCCACTGCTTGACTTTGGCCCTCAGTTTATTTGCGGCGTCTTGATTCTCACATTCTGGCAGGTTGAAATGTGACATGATATCATTCCAAAGATTATCTTTGTACCTTTCGGCGACATAGTCACTATCGGCTGCCCCTTTGCGCTTGTTCCACTCCCGAACGCTGATCGGGACGTGATCCCTAACGAGAACTCCGCATTGCTTCTTGAATGTGTCAGCAGCATTCTTAGGAAGCTTTGGTTCGCCCGTAGGCAATATCACCTCAAAGGTGTAATGCGTCCGTGCGTCCAACTTTTTAGTCGGGCCTCGTTTTGTAGCTTTGCTCGATGTGGAGGCCTAAGAGGGAGAAACATTCGTCAAATGAATGTATATGTATACAATATAGAGCTATCTCCAATATTTTTCACATATTACAAGTGATTGTCGAACTTCATATGTATACCTCGCCGGACTTTATTATTTCTCCACCGGCTTCTCCACCGGCTTCTCCATCAGTGGAGCTATCACCTTCTCCGTCATTGGAGCTATCTCCGGCCCCATCGGCTTCATCTTCGTGTCGATCAACCTCCATTCCATCTCCGGAGGGGTTTAGATATGACGACGGAGATTCAGCAGGTTCAACGTCGGGGGCGTCTTTGATTATATCTTCGATAAGTCTTCCGCTTCGAGGTGCTGCGGAGGGTGGAGCCAGAGGGCGGCAAAAAATAAACATTTGATTAACTAAATAATATTCTAACTAAATAATATTCTATTTGCAAATAAATTCTATGTCTATCTAAATAATTCTATTCTAACTATATCTATCTAAATAATTCTATTCTAACTATATCTATCTAAATAATTCTATTCTAACTAATTCTATATCTATCTAAATAATTCTATTCACACGCTAATCGCCAACTCACACTTGTGCAAATCGATTCATGAATGGGAACAAGAAGAATTCTAGAACAATCACCAAGTTTCATTCTTAATAAATGTGTATAAAAAAGAGCCGAGATACTCGAGGTTGGAAGATTCACTAGCATAGATAACCTAGAGGGAGGGAGGGAGGGATGTGTGTGGGTGAGAGAGGGGGGAGGGGAGAGGATATCTCACTAAGTGATTAGAGTTGCAATACGATGTTATTTAACCCTTCGTAATTTTTTTAAAAATGAGAGCTTAGCCTTAGCCTCTACATTGAGGCGATACACACAACCTTTTTTATTACTTTGTTCAGATCAACATATGACAATTACGGATCAGCATGGGTTAAGATATATACATAAATCATCTAAAAATAAGAAGCAACAAGAAACTATCTATTTTTAATTCTATTAATATACCGTAATCCACTGAAAATAAAAGTCACGTGCAATCCATACTTGGATCAAACGCATGCACACATCTCATGGATGTTCTTTCAACGGTAACAACTAGTTGTATTTACGCATCAACAGTTGAAAAGAAGAGCCAAAAAACGTCATGTCATGTCAATTATATCTAAATAATTCTATATCTATCTAATTCTATATCTAACTAGCTAACCCTAACCCTAACACTCTAACTAATTCTATATCTAACTAGCTAACTAATTCTATTCTAACTAGCTAACTAATTCTATTCTAACTATCTAACTAATTCTATATCTAACTTCTATATCTAACTAGCTAACTAATTCTATATCTAACCCTAACCCTAACACTCTAACTAATTAACAAATTAACTTTTTTTGCAAAAAAAACCTTGCAGACGTCGGCGGCACGGCGGGTGCTGCAGGCGCGGCGGCGTAGGCGCGGCGGCGCGACGCGGCTGCTGGCGGCGCGGCGGCGCTTGGAGGCGACCGGCTGCTGGCGGCGCGGCGGCGCTTGGCGGCGCGGAGCGGCTGTTGGCAGGCGCGGCGGGCGGCGGGTGCTGCAGGCGCGGCGGGTGAATGCGGCGGGGCGGCGGACTGTGGCGGCGCTGCGGCGGCTGGTGCGGTCGTCGGCGGCAGCCTGGCGGCGTCTGTCTCTGTTCTCCTCGCGCGCGAAACTGCAAAGTGTTTCGCGGCGGGGAAGAAGAGGAAGTTTTATACCCCGGGACCTTTAGTCCCGGGCGGTGGCTCAGGCCGGGACTAAAGGCCCCCCTTTAGTCCCGGTTTGAGCCACCGCCCGGGACTAAAGGCCCCGGGTGGGGGTTTCAGCAGCCAGGGCCTTTAGTCCCGGTCTGTGGCACGGACCGGGACTAAAGGCCTATTTTCTGTTTTTTCTTTTATTTGGTTTATAAATAGTTATCTGTTTGCATATTTGAGAATTTAACAAAACTATAAAAATGAAAAGTGTTTGAAATTGGATAAATAATTCAAAACTCTTTTATATTTTAAAAATTAATTATTTTAACTATCCTAAGTATTAATTATTTTGCCATTTTCAATTAAAAACTATGTTTATTAATATTCTTTTTGCATATTTGAGAATTTGACAAAACTATAAAAATGAAAAGTGTTTGAAATTGAATAGATAATTCAAAACTATTTTCTATTTTACAAATTAATTAATTTAACTATCCTAAGTATTAACTATTTTGCCATTTTCAATTAAAAACTATGTTTATTAATATTCTTTTTGCATATTTGAGAATTTGACAAAACTATAAAAATGAAAAGTGTTTGAGGGGAGGGGCTTTAGAAAGACGCAGCACGGTGTGTAAAAAGAGCAGGACGGGAAAAGAACTAGTGAGAATCTTCATCATGCATTACATACAAGATTTAATACATTATTACATTATTGCACCAACAATCCTAACTATTATTTCTGTTTTCTTCTAGGTCGTAGCCATGGAGAATCTTCATCATTCAGTAGGATGCTTGGGTCAGTCTTCACTTTGAAGGGCGGAATTTCATGAAACTTATTATAATCTATTGACATGTCTGTCTTGTCATCTACTCCCACGATGTTTCTTTTCCCTGAAAGAACTATGTGGCGCTTTGGCTCATCGGACGATGTCTTCTTTTGCTGATTTCTTTTTCTCGTTTTTGTAGACATGTCCTTCACATAGAAAACCTGAGCGACATCGTTGGCTAGGACGAATGGTTCGTCCATGTATGCAAGATTGTTGAGATCCACTGTTGTCATGCCGTACTTTTGGTCTACAAATACCCCGCCACCTGTCAGCTTCACCCATTTGCACCGAAACAAAGGGATCTTAAAAGTAGGTCCATAGTCAAGTTCCCATATCTCCTCTATGTACCCGTAATATGTTTCCAAACAGTGCCCATTCTCGTCTGTTGCATCAAAGCGGACACCACTGTTTTGGTTGGTGCTCTTTTTATCTTGGGCAACCGTGTAAAATGTATTCCCATTTATCTCATACCCTTGGAAAGTACATATAGTCGAAGATGGTGGCCTGGCCAAACAGTACAGCTGATCTCCAATGGTGTCGTCATTCATGAGATGTATCTGCAACCAACTACCAAAAGTCTTCTCGTGTTCCCCTTTAATCCAAGAGTCAGCCTTCCCCGGGTTTTTGGAGCGTAGAATATTCTTGTGTCTCACGATATACGGAGCCACCACGGTGGAATTGTGTAGAACTGTGTAGTGTGCTTGCGAGAAAGAATGCCCGTCCATACATACTTTTGCTTTCCTTCCTAGTGTGCCTTTTCCTGTCAGCCTACCCTCATACCGAGATTCAGGAACACCAATCGGCTTAAGGTCAGGAAGAAAGTCCACACAAAACTCAATGACCTCCTCTGTTCCATAGCCCTTGGAGATGCTTCCTTCTGGCCTAGCACGGTTACGAACATATTTCTTTAAGACTCCCATGAACCTCTCGAAGGGGAACATATTGTGTAGAAATACAGGACCGAGAATTCTAATCTCTTAGACTAGGTGAACTAGGAGGTGTGTCATTATATTGAAGAAGGATGGCGGGAACAACAACTCAAAGCTGACCAGACATTGGACCACATCAATCTGTAACCCTGATAGACTTTCTCGATCGATTACCTTCTGAGAAATTGCATTCAGGAATGCACATACCTTCACAATTGCCAGGCGAACATTTTCCGGTAGAATTCCCCTCAATGCAACCGGAAGCAATTACGTCATAAGCACGTGACAGTCATGAGACTTTAGGTTTTGGAATTTTTTGGCTTTCATATTTACGATTCCCTTTATATTCGACGAGAAGCCAGTCGGGACCTTGATACTGAAAAGGACTTCAAAGAAGATTTCCTTCTCTTCCTTAGTAAGAGCGTAGCTGGCACGCCCTTGAAACTGCCCTGGATGCATGCCATCTCTTCCTTTATGACGTTCCTGGTCCTCCCGTGCTTCCGGTGTATCTTTTGACTTCCCATACAAGCCCAGGAAGCCTAGAATATTCACGCAGAGATTCTTCGTCAGGTGCATCACGTCGATTGCGGAGCGGACCTCATGGACTTCCCAATAGGGTAGCTCCCAAAATATAGATTTCTTCTTCCACATGGGTACGCGCTTATCAGGGCCGTTAGGAACAGGTTGGCTGCCAGGACCCTTTCCAAAGATTACTTTTAAATCTTTGACCATATCAAATACTTCAGCACCAGTACGGATGATAGGCTTCCCCCAGGGTTCTGCCTTGCCATTGAAATGCTTGCCTTTTTTCTTTAAGGGATGCTTGGGCGGAAGAAAACGACGATTGTACGGGTACACATTCTTCCTACATTTGTCCAGATATATACTTTCTGTCTGATCTAAACAGTGCGTGCATGCATTGTATCCCTTGTTTGACTGTCCTGAAATATTACTAAGAGCAGGCCAATCATTGATGGTTACGAAAAGCAACGCTCGAAGGTCAAATTCCTCTTGTTTGTGCTCGTCCCACACACGTACACCTGGTTCAGCCCACAACTGTAAAAGTTCATCAACTAATGGCCTTAGGTACACATCAATGTCGTTGCCGTGTTGCTTTGGACCTTGGATAAGCACTGGCATCATAATGAACTTCCGCTTCATGCACAACCAAGGAGGAAGGTTGTAGATACATAGAGTAACGGGCCAGGTGCTGTGACTGCAACTCTGCTCCCCAAAAGGATTCATGCCATCTGTACTCAGACCAAACCATAAGTTCCTTGCGTCACCTGCAAATCTCGGGAACTCTCTCTCGATTTTTCTCCACTGCCGACCATCAGCGGGGTGCCTCAACTTATCGTCTTTCATACGATCTTCCATATGCCATCGCAACAACTTCGCATGATCTTTATTTCTGAACAGACGTTTCAACCGTGGTATTATAGGAGCATACCACATCACCTTGGCAGGAACCCTCTTCCTGGGTGGCTCGCCCTCAATCTCACCAGGGTCATCTTTTCTGATCTTATACCGCAATGCAGTGCATACCGGGCATTTATCCATATTCTCATACTTCTCACCGCGGTAGAGGATGCAGTCATTAGGGCATGCATGTATCTTCTGCACGTCTAATCCTAGAGGGCAGACAAGCTTCTTTGCTTCGTACGTGCTGGCGGGCAATTCATTCTTTCTTGGAAGCATCTTCTTCATCAGTACCAGCAACTTTTCGAATGACGAGTCAGTCACACCGGTCTCTGCCTTCCACTTCAGCAATTCCAGTGTGCTACCCAGCTTCTTCTGGCCATCTTCACAAGTTGAGTACAACAATTTGTTGTGGTCCTGTAACATCTGCTCGAACTGCAACCTCTCCTTTTCTGTGTCGCAGCCTCGCCGTGCTTCAGAAATGACCCGGCCAAGATCATCAGCGGGCTCATCTGGTTCCCGTTCTGCACCCTGATCTTCTTCTTCATTGTCTTCCATTGTGGTATCAGCATACTCAGGGAACATAGATCGGTAGTTGTCATCATCGTTCTCTTCTTCTTCATCGTCGTCTTCCATCATAACCCCTCTTTCTCCGTGCTTGGTCCAAACATTATAGCCCGACATAAAACCGGACCGAAGCAGGTGGCTCTGAATGACTCTTGAGGAAGTATAATCCTTCTCATTCCGACATTCAACACATGGACAAAACATATAGCCACCACCATGCTTGTTCGCATCGGCCGCATCTCGAAAAGAATGCACGCCTTCTCTGTAAGCGGCGGTGCGTCGATCACCGTACATCCATGGATGGCTCATCTGCGTTATGCAACGGTATATCAAACACAATCACGATCCTAAAAATTAGTACCGCACGGTCTAAACGAGGAAATATAGTTGCTAACCTTTTAGAATAAGTGGAAATAAAGAGGAAGAGGCTTAAGCGTGGCTCGGGCACCTCATATCGTAGTTGTGTTCGGTGAACTGAAGCGGCATCGCTCTAACAAACATTTCAACAAACACCTCTAGTGCATCCAAGCAAAAAGGAGAGCTAGCACACACTCACACACTTTCATCCAAAAAAATGCAAGAGGGGAGAGAGGGGCTGCAGGGGCTGCCATATATATAGGCAGAGGACTTTAGTCCCGGTTTGAGACACAAACCGGGACTAAAGGGGCGCACATGCGGGCCGCTCAGCGCATAGCCCTTTAGTCCCGGTTTGTGTCTCAAACCGGGACTAAAGCCTCGTTACGGGCCGGGACTAAAGCCTCCCGGGCGGCTGGCGAATTTGGGGCGACGTGGCCGGGCCTTTAGTCCCGGCCCAGATGGAGGCCGGGACTAAAGGGTCCAGGCCAAAGGCCCGTTTTCTACTAGTGTGTGTGGTTACATAAGACAACTTCCCAAGCCTAATATTGTTTAACTACAAAAATCACAGCTATCACAGTATAGACTAAGTAACACAATCTCTATGCATGGAGCATAAGTGCAGAACGTAAATACCAGATTAGACACATCCGCAGACTCGCCGACCATTACAGCAACTTAATGCCACAAATTAGCAAGTCAGCAAATGCACCAACTCTAAGAACATATGAAAGCTGATGAAGCAAATGCAATGAGATAGTCAAAATAGAGAGAATATACCAAGAAAAGAAAAACCGGTGGCAGGTGGTGCCAAAATGGAAGGTGTAAGGGTATAATTAGGATATACATGTATACTCTATTGGATATTTCAGACTACTGATACAAATTAAATATATAAGTAGTGATATAGCTAGTTGGAAGTTGGGACCATGCAAAGCATAATTATACCATGAAAAGATGAAAAGGGACTCGAGTATCATGTAATTGACGTGCACACAGAGCCTTCTTTGAACAACAATATAATTCTAGCGAACCAGCAAAGAACGATGGACTACTCATCTAAAACCAGAAATATAATAAAACTTGCAGTTGCTAATCTGTATTCTAGAGAAAGCAAAAAATCATCACGCAATGGACACCATAAAAATCATTCCCTACAAAAGGGGTACTCAATTCTAGATGGCAGGCAGAAATGGTAAATAGTGAAGAGTACTATTCATCATTGTAAATAAAGCTCTACTGAGGAAAACCAAGTTAGCTCTCATACCAAATAAATAGTTACTATTATGTGTTGTTATTTTGAGCCACCAAACTAAGTTTAAATGTACATATCGCATAGTCGCTTGGATTTTTTCTCTTGCATTATCTTACCACGGTCATCATAGAAGACAAAGTCATCCAGCGTGGACGTCTTGCAGACATGATCCTTGACAATTTAGCACCAGAAGACTGAACCAAGTAAACCTAAGAAGACAACAAAACAACACACCAATCGTACTAAGAAAGAAAGATCAAGCCACACAATATTAGCACCTTAAAACAACACACGAGTCATACTAAGAAAGGAAGATCTAGTCACACAAGACTATCACCTTAAAACAACACACCAACCCACGCTATTTCCAATCCATGTTTCGTTTGGGTTTGGATGCTGGTCAGCAGTAAGATAATACAAGCATGTTGCATGGTGCAACATCAGAAAAAGTGTGACCTACAAAATGAAAGGTAACGAACAAGATATCATTCATTGAGAGTATTAGGTTGACAGAAGATAATGTAATGTTCAGATCACTTACATGCAGAACCGCCAATCCATCCTACGCAAGCTCATATTCTCCCTCTTCATCAGACATAAAAATTATTCAAATTTGAAACATAAAAATTATTCAAATTTGAAACTTTACAAAATTTGAATTTTGTTCAAATTTAAAATTTGTTCAAACTTGAAATCTGTTCAAATTTGAATTTTGTTCAAATTAAAAATCTGTTCAAATTTTGATTTTTTTGTTCATATTAGAATTTTGCTCACATTTGAAATTTGTTCAAATTTGAGTTTTGTTCAAACTCGAAATTTGTTCGAATTCAAAATTTATTCATATTTCAAACTTTTTCATATTCAAATTTTGCTCATATTCGAATTTTGTTCAAATTCAAAAATATTCAAAAAAAATTAACTTTGACAATCAAATTTTGGATACTTTTAAGATCTGAATTTTTTAATCTAAGCATTTCTCAAAATAAATTGAAAAAGTAAATTATATAAAAAATAGAAAATAGAGAAGAAAAAGAGAAAAAACTCACAGAAAAACCGAAAAAGGCTAAGTGGGCCCAATGCGGTTACGCCGATGTGTGACACGAGCCTACCACGTCGCATTGGGTGGTGTATAGGATTCCAGGTGCGAGCTCGAGGCGCACGGTGCACCGTTCATGGTGTGGGCGTTCAGTATCCGTCACAGCCGAGGCAACACGTGGTTATTACTTCCTCGAATCAAAAAGAGTATCTATAAGTTAGTATAAACTTTATATTAAGTTATGCTAAATCATCCGATATTTTTTTTTAATCGGAGGGAGTATGTTTTTCCAACATACGGAAGCTGCAGCCCGCGGCAGGGATTTTGGTGGGCCAGGTGCAACCCGGGGTAGGAGTTTGATGGACAAACATGGTTGCATGATTTGACACGCTTATCCCCATGGTATGAGTTTGATGGCCAAATAGATTGGAAAGAAAAGAAAAGGTTAAAATAATCGCCTTTAGTATGGTTTTAAAAGGATATAAGATCTCAAAAATCTGGACACGGTATCTCCAGCATGGTAGTCCTCCATGTCAGCGGCGGGGCTCCTGCTGGTCGTGGCCCTACGGTAGGAGGCGGCGCTTGTCCCTACCCCTCTGGTTGCGGTGGTGCGAGGCGGCAGCTTTCAGAGGCCAGACTAGCGCGTGGGGATTTGCGGCGGCGCCGTCGGTCTAGGCCCGTTGGGCCTAGAGTTGTGCTGGCGCCCTACATCGGCTTCTGCCCGTTTGAAGGCCCATGTTGCCCTGCTTTAGCACAAGGGTGCTAGGATGGCGGCCCCAGACATGGAGGCGGCGACCTCCTCCTATCCGAGGTGGTCGGCTAGGATTGGGCTTGGTGTGGGGGATCTTGGGATCCCACCCTGACTTCTGGTAATGGTGCTCTAGTCGATGATGAGTTTAGGGTGATATGGCAGCCGGTGAATACCGAGCCAATTGGCGGACAATGACGGCGCTTCTTGGAGTTTCCACCTTATTGAAGGCATTGTCCTCGTTGTTCTCATCGCTTCATTTGGGCTGCTCCATGGGAAACCCTAGATCTAGGCTCCCGGATCGGATGATGGTGGCGCCCGGTGTTGCTACCTCTCTTGTGGGCATCATCTTGGAGTAGATGTTGGCTGGAGAGGTGGTGCTCCGGGGAAACCCCAGATCTGGGCCTCCCGAATCAGACTACTGCGTCGTGCGGCGCCGTTCTCCCCTTGGAGGCGTCTTTTTTTTGGAGCTGTCATTAGCTAGAGGTGGTTCTGAGGTGGAGCAGCATGTCCCTTCCTGCATTGATGATGGTGGGTTTTGGCAGTGTGGCGCTGTGGAGTGTCGGATGTTGCATGCTGTGTTGCATGCACAGGGAGGAGGAACCGTCTGGTGCCATGGTGGCATTGATGGCAATCCTAGCAAGAAGCTTCACTTCGGTCTAACACCCAGAAGATGAGTTCACAAAAAGAGAGGTGGAGGTGACCTCTGGAGCTTGTGCACAAGGCACTTTTCTTTAGATCTTACCGGTAGCTGGCGATGGCGGTGGCCGAGGCACAATGCCTTGTCTAATCCTCTAGCGTTGTACTAGTTTGGTGGTGTTTTGACACCTTTGGTTGGTGGCTTCAGTTTGTAAGATTGTTGTAAGAATTTTTGTCAGTCTTTGTTGAACAATCTTCAGTTTATAAGATTGCTGTAAGAATTTTTGCCGATCTTTGTTGAATAAAAAAAGTGAGACCATCTCTAGCACTAGCACCCGATGGATTATTTTATAGAAGAGAAGAAGAATCCATGAGATACCTAATATCAGCCCCCCCCCCCCCACCCCTAGGATTCGAACTTAGGATTGGCTGAGAGCAAGACTGCTCCCATGCCACCAGGCTACTACCCGGTTCTCATCTTTGTTGAACAATTGAAATAAAGGAAGGTCGTATACATCTCTTCAATGCAAGGCTGGAGCAGCCCCATTTTATAAAAAAATTCTAACTTAACTAACTAAAATATAAGGTTAATTCATTGCTGGATAACTTACATCATCTTTTTCCTGTATCGATCATAAGATGAACTAACACATGTTCACCTCTCTACATAGACAAATGAAAGAAACCAGATTGTGTCGACAGCCTCCACTAAGTTAAAATGCAACAGTTAAAGCCATTCAAAATGTCATAAAATAATTGGAGCCTTTGCTACATTTTTTGGCTAACATAACAATCTGCATGACTTGCCCATGGGGCCATGTAATATATAGTTTTCATGTTCTTTCTTGGTTCGGTTTAGGTAACCTCCTTTTGGTTATCCGTACCGAGGTTTATTAGGAGGTAGAGGCAATTTCTAAGTGGTCAAGGCACGTCAATGAGAAGCAATTTAAAACTAGGGACATGCTTGAGCTAAATTGATCAAGACTGCACACATAAGCATTGTTTAAGGTGCGTACTTCATTTTTAGTCTTTTAAAACTCCCTTTTCCTTGCTCCGCCCGTGTCTCACCGCCAACTAGTTTGATGCAAAGATTCAAAGTTGAGGGTGGAGGTGGAGAGGCTTTTTGGCTCTGGGGTGTAAATGCTCAATTTCTAAGTGGTCAAGGCACGTCAATGAGAAGCAATTCAAAACTAGGGACATGCTTGAGCTAAATTGATCAAGACTGCACACATAAGCATTGTTCAAGGTATGTACTTCATTTTTAGTCTTTTAAAACTCCCTTTTCCTTGCTCCGCCCGTGTCTCACTGCCAACTAGTTTGATGCAAAGATTTAAAGTTGAGGGTGGAGGTGGAGAGGCTTTTTGGCTCTAGGGGTGCAAATACTCTCTTTATTTTAAATACAATTTAAACATATTTTGATTTGTCAAAAAAAAAGTTGAAAAAAATATTACATGTACATCTTCACAACCTATACCTGAGGCAAGTTGTTTCACGAAAATCCAACTCTTCCCGTGGGCTAGGCAAAAAAGACAAAATTTAGTGGTAAAATAAGGGTTTGCACAAGATATTTTTTAATCTTTTTTACTCACATCACTACAAATATCGATTTACCGCGATACTTAGTCATGCGTACGTAGTCTGTCGAGATGTACACGTAAAATTTTTAATCAGAATTTTTTCACATTTTCAAATATGTTTTTTGAATAAAGGAAGTATATACACCCTAGATCAAATATGCATTTCCCGTGGAGGTAGAGAGACAAAGCTCTTTGCTCCTGCCGTTCAAATCTAATGAGATTTTCACCCCCACATAAATGATGCTTGCTGTGACATGCCATATCATGGCCAACACATCTTTTTGTACAAAGGGGAGGATCAATGTTTTGTTGGCCGCTGTATGGCTTTGAATGGAAATTGCTCCGTAGCGCTCGCGCGATATGTATCACCGTTTCGCTAAAGGAGTTTGGTCGTGGGCTCAGCCCGTTAGCGTGTTTCGTTTCTTCCTGCTTTCCTTCGATGCAGCGGATTTCCAGTTCGTTAATTTTTTTTGAACAATTGATTTCCAGTTGTTAGTTGGCGAACTGGGTGCCGTTAAGGCGATCTGTCGTGGCCTCGGCCCGTTCCTCTGTCTGGTTCATGTTGCTGGCTTCGATCCCTCACCACCAACTCGCCATCTACACAGTGCTTTTTCCCCAGCCAGAAGATGAGAACATGTGAATCTTATGCTTTCTCCACGTAGTCTTTTTTACCGTGAATACCATGCAAATACGTACATATCTGTTCTTTTGCCGAGAAAACCATGCATGCACGTACAGAGCACAACTTTGCTAGCTAGATCAATCAGCTAGCGCGGTAAACGGGAGTATTTGGCATGTCTAAAAACAGGGATATGATGGTTTTTTTCATTTTGTTAGTTTAGTTTTTTATGTTTCTTTTTTCAAAGTAAGGTTTCCAGCTTTTTTGCATTTCTTTTTATTTTTAGTGTAAAAACTGCATTTATCTTTTCATATCATTTTATATATGTTAGTTTAGTTAGGAAGTATATTTCTACCTTTTTCTATGTGTTATTCTTTTGTTCCAAATGTATAGTGTCCTTTTACATTTTTACATGTCAATATATGTTCCTCTTATTTTTGAAAATAAGTTACACAATTTTTTTGTTCCTAAATGACGTTGCTATTTTTAATTGTTCCCAATTATGTCATTATTTATTCCCCCATATGGAATGATTTGTTCCTTTTATTTCAATTCCACACTTTTTTTTTGTTCCTGTGATGTTCTCTTTTTTGTTCCTCAGTGTATGATTGTTTTATTTAGAAGTTTTTGCTCCTCTTATTTTAGAAAATTAGTTCCACAATTTTTTTGTTTCTAATGTATAATTATTTGTTCCCTACTGTATAATTATTTGTTCCCCACTTTACAATGATTTGTTCCTTCATTCAAAAAATTTGTTCCATGCATTATTCAAAACTATCCCGACAAATATTTTTGTTCCTGGGTATTTGTTTTGTTCCCTTCTATTTTCGTTTTTGTTCCTCTTATTCCCAAAAAATAGTTCAATAATTTTTTTGCTCCTGCATTTTTTTATTTTTTTGTTCCTAATATACAATTATTTGTTCCCCACTATATAATTATTTGTTCCCCAATCTATAATTATTTGT
Source organism: Dactylis glomerata (assembly GCA_007115705.1). Taxonomy (NCBI): domain Eukaryota; kingdom Viridiplantae; phylum Streptophyta; class Magnoliopsida; order Poales; family Poaceae; genus Dactylis; species Dactylis glomerata. Next base: position 403,829 of record QXEO01000364.1, on the reverse strand, counting down.
TCCTTCATTCAAAAAATTTGTTCCACATATTATTCCAAACTATCCCCACAAATATTTTTGTTCCATGGTATTTGTTTTGTTCCCTTCTATTTTCGTTTTTGTTCCTCTTATTCCCAAAAAATAGTTCCATAATTTTTTTGTTCCTGCATTTTTTAAATTTTTTTGTTCCTAATATTTAATTATTTGTTCCCTACTATATAATTATTTGTTCCCCACTCTACAATTATTTGTTCCTTCATTCAAATAATTTGTTCCACATATTATTCCAAACTATCCCCACAAATATTTTTGTTCCTAGTTATTTGTTGTGTTCCCTTTTATTTTTATTTTGTTCTTCTTATTCTAGAAAATTAGTTTCACAAATTTTTTGTTCCTGTACTTTTTTTGTTCCCCCCTTAATAATTTTCAAAAATATTTACTTCGCATACTATTTAAAGCTATCCCCACAAATATTTTTGTTCCTCTTATTTCCAAAAATTAGTTCCACAAATTGTTTGTTCCTGAACTTATTTTTGTTCCCAGTGTATAATTATTTGTTTCCCACTTTATAATTATTTGCTTCTTTATTTAGAAAGATTTGTTCTACTATTCAAGAATAGCCCCATAAATATTTTTGTTCCTGGATATTTGTTTTGTTCCCGAATATTTTCATTTTATGTTCTTGTGTGTATAATTATTTGTCCCGAGCTAAGAAGTTTTGTTCCGCATACTCTAAGTACGTTTTTGTTCTAAGACGCATTAGTATTTTTCTCAGGTATTGTTTGTTCCACAACTTTTTTTATGATACATTGTTTGCCCAATCATGAGGGCCACATAATGATATAACACAATACATCGAGTACATCACAAGGTGCACGTACTAGCGAGAGTTCCTACCGAAAATAGACACTGCTAACTAGCTACCAGAAATATCTGAGCGGAAATACTAATTTAAAGCACGGCTAGATATACATCTCTTGAGCAGCTAGCTACCAAAGTATCAACATAAAGGTTCAGGGCTTCAGGCGGTGGCTCGTGCAGCTAGTTACCAAAGGAGTAGCAACGTACGGTTCCGCCCTTGGTCCGGGAACGTCCTGTGTCGCATGGCAGCAGTGGTGTTATTTCTGTTTTTAGTCCCACCTCGACAGTTTAGTAAAAATCTGACTACTTTAAATAGCTGAACTCTTTCCTGTTTGACGTACTCCCGCGGCGACGGATCGATCGCATAATAAAGAACAGAAGCGACGTTGCGTCTTGCTCTGCTAGTTGGGCCGGCCCATCTCAACGATCCTTCAGTGAAACGTATGATACCTAACGCGCGAGCATTTTTCAAGAATGTTTTAAAACATACTAATATGGTTTATCTGGTTGCGGTGGTTTTTCGTTTTTTGTTTTTCTAGTCCGTTATTACTTGTGTGGTTTTCTGCTTTCCATTTTCTATTTTTCTTAGTTTTTATTTGTTTATATTTTTATTTTTAAAAAATTCAAAATCTGAATTGTTTTAAATTTAAACAAAAATTTCAAGTTTTGAGCAGATTCAAATTTGAATAGATTTTTAATTTGAACAGATTTTTAATTTGAATAGATTTTTAATTTTGAACAAATTTCGAAATTGAACAGATTTTTTGAATTTAACATATTTAAACTTTGAACAAATTTCAAATAGAACATATTTTCGAATTTAAACAAATTTGAAATTTTAACATATTTCAAATTTTGAACAGTTTTTGGAATTGAACAGATTTTGAATTTTGAATAGTTTTTGGATTTTAACAGATTTTGGAAGTTGAATAATTTTGAATTTTGAACAGTTTTTGGATTTTAACAGATTTTGGAAGTTGAATAATTTCGAATTTTGAAAATATTTTTAATTTTGAACAGATTTCGAAATTAAAAAGTTTTGGATTTGAATAGATTTTTAAATTTTAAAAGTTTTCAGATCGTCACAGGTTTTCAAATTTGATGAAAAAGCTACAAGGAAATTTTGGACGATCGTTTACAGTACGATCGCAAACAGTTTTTTTTAATGAGCGACGATGTTTTATGAGCCGACCCACCGACGCGCGCGCACTCCGTTCGCCGACGCGTCGCTCCGTTCACGGACGCGCGAGGTGTCAAATAGGAGCGCCCCACACGTAGCTAGAGTGGCCAACAAACATTCAAAGCCCTACAATGGCCAACAAATATTAGACTAGTCTATGATGAGTGGCCCTTTCATAAACTAAAAACTCACCGTAGTTTTAAAAAGTAAGTAAGGAACCTATAGACTAGTCGTCCAGGAAAAAAGAACAAGTCATTTATCATGGGTCTCTTTCTGCAGGTGTTCACCTTGTAGATTTCTAAAGTGGCATACGTAGCCGATCGATTCACATATATGGGCACTTCATTAAAAAAACGGACCGAGGAAAACAAGGGGGAAATGCAACGTAAATATAACATATATGTTACTCCCTTCCTTCTATAATTCTTGACTTGATTATAATTTAAATTATTCAGTTGACTATGAACATGTCAGAAATTATGGAAAAAGGGAGTACAATATGAATTACAAACTAATACACGCATTTCATTGCAGCTCGGATTTACTCATTAACAAGAATATATATACAAACGTAGTATGCCATAATCCAAGAAGGTGTCGTCACGGCTTCAGCAGGATCTAACCTTCCGCAGAAGCGCTGCAAAAGCTGAGGAGTTTGAGAATGCTCTTGAGAACTCCGCACCTCAGCAGCTTGATTAGTATCTTCCTCTTCAAGTCGCCATGGCGGCGCCCATTCTCCCTGACACAAAATGTGGATCGGAGGGAGAGAACTAGCAAGCTGCACAACCTAGAAGTACAAGTAGACAGAAGACAAATTACAAGTATACAGATGATGGGTTATAAGAACACAAAAGACGGGATATAATTACACAGAAGACGGATTACAAGTTTTTTTGAAAATAGGCTTTATTACTTAAAAGTTAAGTATTACACCCGGCCTCTGCATAGCGATGATGCACACAGCCGACTCAAACAAGGTTCAAATAGTTCTAAAAAGGAAATAAGTAGACGAATTACATATCAGAATGAGAAATTATAAAACGCCTAAGCTGGTGGAGGGGCAATCCGCAGATTATGCTGCCATCCATGATGCGAGAAAAGGTCCCTCGCCGTATCCTCCAGGCGCGTGCACACCTCCGAAAAGAGGTCGTGGTCCTCCGAGCGGTGTAGCTGTGACCATAGTCGGAGAGTGCTCGTACATCCGTAGATAACCAGAGTATATAAGCAGAAGACAATACAAATGTGAGAACCTTGAACTAGCTATTCAAAATACCCGTTATGCATCCAACGAAGATCCCATAATCATGATCGGTGTGTCATGCAACATAATAATTGAAATTATATTAAAGTTTACATCCATTACATTACCAAATTTAAAGTCTTACACATAGGGCCACACAACCAAGTTTTCTATAATTCATTGACATGCGAAACACCAATGGAAATTGCAGCCCAAACTCCAAGAGAAGACCGAGTGCCCAAATCACCGCTTAACCCTAGAAGCAATTGAGTGGGAGATCGTCCTACTTCGCAAGGTCTTCGTCGAAACTGTCATCCATATTCTGCTCCTCCAAGTCTGTCCAAGTAAATAAACAAGGACAACAATGATAGGTGAGTACGTTTGAATGAATGTACTAGAAACCACCTCAAAGAGTACATGTAATTCATGCATTTGGCTAAGTAGCAAGGGTGCCTTCTATACTAAGGTTTATTTTCCATAAAAAAGTTTTTCTTATAGATACAACATATTCAATTTGGAAAACATTTTGTATACAAAATTTAGCTAAGGCAACTAGTAGGAACCCAAGTAGTACTCATTTCGGATCACGTCCACCGTGATCAACCTCTTCATCATCAGTTCTCATCATTAAACTTAGCACAACCCATGTGCTCCTCCAACATTTTCACTTTCATTTGAAAACCTCTTCAATAACAAAACCAACATAGGCTAATTAAGTGACGACAAACCACCTTGTCCATGACAGCAGACACTGCTATTCGTATAGATTTTCACTCTATAGAGGATGTATGCTTTACCCACAAGATTTGATAAACTCATTGTGTCGTTCGCCGAACGTCGTACGATGTGTATGTGAAGTTGAGTAATAGGTCATAGTTTTTAACTTGCTGACCCTATGTATAGGACCTACCCTTATGAGTGGTTTTCTCAACACCGGGACATCAAGTCCCTCTGACCATCCGGAATGTCACCCACAATAGTGGTACATTTTTAATCAGAGCTCATAGTTGTACTCTGTGGCATGTCGGTATGCACATGAACACCCCCTCTCTTGGTGGTTCCCCGGTCATTAGGAGTGTGCTCTATTTACAACGTTCAGGATCCCATGTACCAATGCAAACAAACTACTCTGCTACAACACGTCCTATATCGGAGTAATGCTGTCATTTTTGGGTGAAACTTAGAAACCAATGCCATTTTTATCAAAGCCTCCATTTCTCTCCTCACCGTCATCTCCATTTCATAAATTTCTTTTTATGAAAATCACACCACAAAACCATTTTTGGGCGAGAAAAGGGGTTCACAACCTATAGCTTTGCATCATAAGCATAGTTAAACATCTTGCTATTTTAGGGACATAATGCTAACAATCATGTCACCAACCCAATGATATGTGGGTATTAAGTGGGCTTAAGCTACTAGATATTTTCTTGCCAAGGTTTGCAGGACCATATCATCATAACTCAAACTATCGAGATAATCCACAACATTGAACATGCACTTGTAAAATAGTTGAACACATGCATATACAAATTTATTTATGACAGCGCCATGATCAAAAGGTGGCTTGCCTGGCTGAGCAAGGTGTCCCTGATCTTCTTCTTCAAATCCGACAAATCCTTCTTCACCTTCCAAACCATCATCGTTCACGTCTATTGTCAAAGAGTGAAAACACGTATTCAACAAACATTCACAGAACAAAAAAACAAAAAAATGAGAGACTGGTTCCTCTGGATAGATATTGGTATTACAAAACCACAATTTCTAGAACACGAGTTATGAATTTTTGAATGTTGCATACACATAGCACATGCCTATTATACCATTTATTCTATAAAAATCCTAAAAATATGATATCAATGGCATATGAAAATTGAAAGATATTGAAATTTGTGAACCACAATCATTTGATTTGGAGTTCTATTTTTTATTTTTAAAGTTCGATTTTTTCTAGCAATTTTAGAGGACTAGTCACCGAGAAAAAAAACTATTCGTTTATCACGCGTCTTTTTTTTCACTAGTAGCATATTTGGTGGTTCGTACACAACTCTTAATTGTTCACGTTGAAGATTTTCAAAGTGGAAAGACAACCGATTCAGTGATAAGGTGTGGGCACTTCATTTGAAAAAAAAAGGAAAAGAAACGGGTAGAGGGCGCTGCGAGAAAAAGAGCGAAAACTACAACATTGTATGGATTACTATTGTTGTCTACATATATCCATATTATCGACAAACAGTTCTATTAAACGAAGGGAACATGTGGTATGCTGTAACTCAAGACGGTGCTTCAGAAGAAGCTAACCTTCCGCATAAGCGCTGCAAAAGCAGAGTAGTTTGAGGATGCTCTTGAGAACTCCTCCACGCCCGGGCGGCTTGCTCGGCTTCTTCCCCTTCCAGTCGTCGTCGTGGCGCCCCTTCTTACACAACGAGCACTAACTGTAAGTAAGTAAGTAACCACTTCACAGCACAAATAATTACCGTGTTGACTCACAGGGCGCGTGTTATATAGAGTTGTCATGCCGCTTGGAATATTGGTGGCCAAAAACAGTTTAGACATGACATACGTACGTGCACGTCGCTTTGATTCGGGGATGAGATCAGGAAAAAATGCTCAGTCAAAAGTGGACGTGTCATGACTCATGAGAGGGAGGCAGAGGGGATGGACGGACGGACGATGCTCCTTTTTTTGGGAAAGTAGGGTCACTGCCTCACGGGCCCAGAGCCAAGCCAATCGTGTCGACGATCACTTAGCATAATTATCACATTATCACGGCTCATGTTCGTCGCCGTCAACACATAAAGCTAGGTTCTCCAGACTTGAGAGTCCATCCAGGACCGGGAATATATACCAATTGCTGCTCCATTGGATGGACACGATCGATCAACAATGTTTTACCTGGAAATCACTTTTGACTGACTCAGTAACTCAGCGTTTATGCGCTGTCGGCTTGGCATTGTTCAGTGTTTTTGTTTCTGTATAGAAGCAAGGAACATTTCTTTTCTCTTTTTTTTCGGTATTTGCTAACTTGCAGTTACAGTTACCTACTTTTCAGTCTGGCAATAGACCAACCGTTGTATTTTGTTAAATATATGAGCAATTTTTCACATGATTTAATCTAGAAATATGAAAAGAAAATGTGATAATCATAATAGTAACGATAACCGGATCAAACAAAATATTCATAAACTGTGTACGTAAACAACATGAAAGGTTTTATTTTCCTGCAAGGCCCCAAAGGGAAAACGCCTAAAACAGTGCTAAGGTGTAAGAAAACTCTACCCACTCTATGCCAAAAAAAAGAAGAAGAATGTATATCAGTTTCATCGAGTCAAACTAAGAAAAATTTGACAAACTTATAGAATAGTATCAACCTAATAATTTAGAACTCTTAAGAAATGTATTTCCATATAGTGTTGATTTGGTATGTAGACATCAATATTTTTTCCATAAGCTTGTCAAGCTTTACATAAACTGACACAAAAAAAACGTTTTGTCCTATGTCATTTCACAGGATGTCAAATAATTTCATTATCTAAGAAAGAGATAGATTGTACATAACAAACTAAGAAAATCAGGAACCAAAATATGATAGATTACCTTTGCCATCCGCCTGCGGAGATGGATGGACAACAGGAAAATCAGGAATAAACAATCAGACGTATGTCCCAAATTCAGAACAACTGAAGAGCTCTATTTTGAACATGATGGAACTGCGGGCGATACACTACCGACTTTCTATTTCTCTTTTTAATGGTTACCAAAGCTCGAACACATCAGTATCAAGAGGAGAGAAATTGCTGATTGTCCATACAAGTACATCTGATCCATGGTACTGACACTCCACCCACTCCACCTGAACACATCAGTATCAAGAGGAGAGAAATTGCTGATTGTCCATACAGTACATTATGGAGTCCACTTCTGCAATGAAATAAACGCAATAATAATACATGACAGTTTTCGGAGCTTGGAACCTGACTATGCCGCAAAAGTTATCAGCAATATGCATGCATTTATCTTTTCAGTAAATATAATACAACTGAACATGAAGAATGACCGTTCAAAAAAAAATGAAGAATGAAGTTGACAGTTCAAAAGTAGAGTGACACTGCACAAACTCCAGAAGCTAAAAGTCTGTAACATATTACAAAAACTCATGAAGCTACAATACAAACTCATGAAGCCAAAATCTCGCTTACTTGCATTGGACTGCAGCATCTTATTTCAGATGAGAAGGAATCCACCACCTATTATATACTCATATGCTTCCTGACAGATTTAGCATAGAAAATTGAGGGGATGTGAGGTCAGAAAAGAAATGTACAACAGACTGGTTTGCTCTCAAGTAAAGAAATATTAAGAAACAGAGAATACCAACCTTTGCCTAGTGGTTAAATGTTTCCCTTATTTTTTATAGGAATGTCTTTTGCACCTGATAGTCTAAAGGTACATATATCATGTTACTATTCATCTACCACTTTGCAAGCATGTAAATAGGGCCATAACTAAATTTAATCAATGGCCAAAAACTGTCTAGAAGTTAGTCTAGAAAGGTCACTATTTGACCCTAAGACAGTGCCTCGAGTGGGATCCATACTTGTTTGGACTGTCAATCTAGACCATTCAACAAAATTCCTTCAATGAATTTAGGAAGTAACCAGTAACATATACACTTCCTTTGTTAGCACATGTACTAATTTGACAGTGAATAACTTGCAGTCTACAAACAGTGTTGGGGTGTTAGAAATTGGTGGCACCTTGGAGGGTCCATCTTCTGGATAAACTCCAGGTGCTCATCCACACCGTCATACAAATAACTCGCACCTCCATCTGTTTATGCTGCTCCAAAGGGAAATAGGTCAAACAAACATAGCTCAGTAAATCCAAACTAAAAAAAATATGTGGGGAATTATTACTGTCTTGTGCACATAATTAACCAACATAATATCATGTTATCTTCCTAATTTCCAATTAAGCGCATCAGACTGCAAATTTGTCCTAGGAGAAAAACAGCTGAAAAAACTGAATCTAAACGCAATCACATACATGAACACATACAACATTCTTATGGAACCCACACGGAATGTAATTAGCGGAAAAAGTGTTTTCCCAATTCACACAAAAAATCAGTTAATGCAAGAACCATCGTCAACACTTGAACGGTATTTTCAGAATAGCTAGAAAATGAATCCGAGATTACTCAATTTTGAATTTCTATACCTTATTGGAGTCTATTGGAACCTACCCAATTTTATGGTTTTGCGAGGATAAATTGCTAAGCAACAAATTCTTAAACCCAATTATAGTTTCCATACTAATAAAATACACAGGATCTGCTCCCACCCTTGAATCATTTCTTGATTCACATAAGGGAGCTAAACACATCAAGACATTATGGCAAGACTCAACATTTATGGGGATGAAATACAACTAAACTTCAGGTCCAACAAAGAACGGGTACTATCACTCATAAGTTACTAAGTTAGCAGAAGATTTGTAATTAAATCTTTAAAATGCATACTAAAAATAAGTAAGTAAAGTGAAGGACGCAATGTCCTTTCATGGAGAGCCAATATTGCTAGGATTATTAAGGTGCTAAAACCTGATGGTTCGCTTAGAAGTCCCTCAGTGGGTAGAAGTTTCTCAAACGGCATGCCAAACTACAGCTGAAACTCTTATAGAAGTCCCTAAGTGAGCCGAGTTTTCTTCTTTTCTATATCGATCTCCTATAGAAAAGAAGAAAATTGCATACATTTGAAACCTGCTTCAGTACAAAACGACTGCCTGGTGTATGTTTATACTTGTGAGCAACTAATGATAACATGATAAAAAGAACAAATCAATAATTCCTTAGTCCTTACATGATAGATTTGAATTGCTTCTAACTTGATTGTGATGTAATATTTCTCAACACCGTATGCTCCCTTGCCTCTAGCTCAACCCTTGGCAATCATTTTGTAGCTAAGAGTATCTCATTACATATCATAGAGACAACCTATGTTGGCTACCCTACTCATTCCCTAGAATCTGCTATCAAGGGAGATAATTTAAAATGGTAAAAAAATCAATAATGCAAAGGAATATGCCCATACCATGTTATTCTGCCCATATCAGAATAACATGGTATGTCATATTGATACAAGCATCCATAAACAAAGAGTGTGACAAGGAATAACTAACATATACATGTGCCATTTCTTTTATTCCCTTGGGATAGAAAAATGGAATGCAACTAGTTAGATGAAGCTCAGGACAATGGTAGTTAGAAAATGCCCACCTGTAACAATCCTCTGTCAACTTCTCCAAGTAGATTCCAGATTCTGACTATTCCTAAGCTTAATAACAAATCAAAGCATTACTTGGAACTATTGAGCTACACTTGGTGATAATAAAATAATGGTCTTCAAATCAAACAAGAAAGTATAGGTAGACAATGTATGAAAACACATATATAATCAACACTGCTAGAATGACTTGATACTCATGTTAGAATACAAACTTTTGTCTTCAGCAAAACATTTATTGGGTTACAAAGACTATGTTTCAGCATATGATGAGCAAACATATATTGTCATATTCAGAAGTAGCTTTCGGATTTCATCATCCTAGAAGTGTTGATGAATATTAATGTCAGCACAACAATAAAAATTGAATGGAATAACAGTTACATGCTATTTGGTCAGCAGATAATATTTTCATATTTTATAAAGTAAAATTTATAGAAGGGTTGCAAAACCAATTCAAAATGTTTGTCATTTATAACCCTTTAGAGCAAAAAATCGTTAGTCGTATTAAAAGATATCAGACCAAAATAATATAAATAAGAGACCCTCTTTTGGAAATTCATCCTAAACCATGTTTATTTATTGAGGGTTTTGAAAAATAATTTTGTCTAAAGGAGAAATTGGGTTTATAGAGTAATAGAGGGGATAAGAGAAAAGTTTTAATTCAAATAAGAAAAATGATTTCAATTATTTATGTGGTGACAAGCTTCTGGCCCTTTGTTGGTTTGTTAAGTTTGTGAGGTTTTCAAGTCCACATGCAAACATTTGGTGTTGGAGTAAAACACCACACATGCAATTCATTCAAAGTCAAACACATGCAAACAACAAATCACCAGAAGAAACAATTGTTGATCAAGTGCTCAATTTATGATCATGTCAAGAAGTTGAAAAGGGGTTTAAATAAAGATTTAAAATTGTGATAGTTTTTTCCACAGAAGTAACTGAGACAAAAGCATCTCTTTTCTTGTAGCTTTTTCAAAGGTGTTTGAAATCCATTTATCGAATATTTGTAAAGTATTTGCTTGAAGAATAGTGCTTGAAGAATAGTGGGACTGTATCATAAGAGGGTGCGGTAGTATCGGTACTTGCAGCCGGACTCGCTGGACTCACTGCTGAAGCGTCCCCTTGGTACTACCACAGCGCCTAGAGGGCACCAGCGGTAGTACAGCCTAGTGCAGCCTGGAAATTCTTCCAAACAAAAGAAGGTAGCCACTAGTAGATTGAAAGATGGGAGGGCTTTGGGGGTGCGATTTGTTTTTGTGCAAGGAGTAGTGAATCCACCCGACCATTCCAACGAGGGACCCCTCTTTGAAGTATGGGAATTAGCTAAAACAAAAGAAAAGCTACAGTCCACCGTCTTCGCAAGCTTTCCACCTTCAGAGATCCCGATACCCTTGCCATCACATGAAGATGCTATAAAATCATTTAGCAAACGATTAGTCCATAATAAAATGTATTGTTATCAAGATCAAAATAAATTAATAGAGACATGCCCGTTCAACAACATTATCACGGAAAGATTTGAGAGCCAAGCATTCGTTACAGTTCCACAACACAATAGGTCTGTCATAAAAAAATGAACAATGTGCATCAGATATGCCTCAATTTTCAGAACAGAACATGTCTATATACGAAAAGCGACAGTTGAGAGCAAGGCAAATGGCTATAAGTCTGACATGTAAATTGTTCCGCAACAAAACAACACACAAAGTTGTATGTGTTTACAATCAGATCACCCTAAAAAAATTACCACCAACAAGTTGCAGTTAAAAATTAGTTGTGCTTTGCCAGGAAGTTCCTGAGCCATGATACTCGCTGTTCCTCGTCCATGCTCAAATATGCAGAGCCCTGGGTACTTATCACCGCATTGTCCATCAAATGATTTACAGCAACAACCAAATCATCCACGGTGAATCCAGGCATATTCATCACAGCACTAAATAGATCATCTAGTCGTGGTATGTCTTCGTGTGGGTTAGCTGATCCTGAGAAGAACTGAAACAACATAAACAATATAATCAGAACATCGGATCATGCATAGCTTCCCAAGCTATAGTTTGATAACAAACATAATTCTTTTGGTTTTAGACAAACAATTGGTGTAGTCATCACGCATTTTACTCATCATGATTTTGCAAAGATACTCATGCTGCATATTTCTATTTGTGTTGAAGAAAGAGTAGCCACTATTCCGTGCGAGAATAAAAGCTTGGTAGGCACATACCAATGTTTGGACATGAGCGAGCTTCATACTGTTCTCCTTTGATTCACACCACTTCATTAATATAGGGCAGTTAAAAATGCACAGATTTTCAAGTTTAGTCAGTTGTTGTATGCTGTCCGGCAAAGACCTGATCCCCTCGCCATGCCAGATCTCAAATTTCTTGAGAGACACAAGTTCTCCTAACCACTGCGGTAGGGATGTCATGCTTGTACGACTACACAGACTTAGTTCCTGAAGAGATGTCAACTCAACCAACCATCTCAGGGGTTCTGGATGGTCGAGTACCAATGTTTGGAGGGAGGAAAGGTGTTGGATAATCTTAGGTGAGGTGGTCAGATCACTGCAACGTTTTATTGTTAAACTTCGGAGTGCAGGGAGTTGGCGAAACAACCTCCACTGATACAAGGGCAATTTGCTGTCCTCAACAAACAGATCGGTTATTGGAGAAGAGAAGGAAGCACCAGTGTGTGACGAGCTCTCTCCCCACGATGATAGCACATTATCACAATCTTCTATGATCAAAGACTTAGCTCTAGGAAGACATGATTTTATCCTCAACTTGACGCATCGCATTATTCTCAATGTCTCAAGCTTGGGGAACACGAGATTATTTGCACCTTCCTCGTCACTTGAATGTGTCATGTTCCACTCTTCCAAGCTCTCCATACGGAAGAGCCTCAGGAATCGTAAGTTTGGTAGTTCGCCAAATGGTGGTAGGTTTTTGCACTCAGCAAAAGCAGACAGATCTATCTCTAAAAGACAAGGGAGAAACTGCCCAATACCCATAAGCCAATCAGGGAAGCTGACACCCCTGTAACCAGATATATGCAATATTTGCACACTGCTTGGTGGGACTAGCTTTTCCAACACCTCCTTGTCATCCACAAATCTCACAGTAGATTCACTCCATAGAAATATTAGTTCTTTAATGTTTTGTTTCTCTATCAGTTTAATGCGCTGTGCCTCTTCTGCAGACTTCACATTTTCGAGTCTTTCTATTGTCAGCTCATCAGGATTTGTAGGCTGAAGCAAAATGATATTGCTGTTATACTTATCACTAGAAGGATGCACCACAAAGTGTGGCAACAAGGCAACATTCAACCGAGAGGTATCAAACCATGGAGAACACCTCCCCACATTAAGAACCTTCAGACAAACCATTTTACCTATACTATCGGGAAGCTCATTCAGGCAGAAGCAACCCGACAGGTCCAACGTATGAAGCTTCCCGAGGTTGCCAATACTTTCTGGTATACTGGAAAGCTCTTCATTCTCAGACAAGTCCAGATGCTCTAGATTGGAAAGGGTACTGATAGAGTTAAGCAAGCTACCAGATTGATTTTCTGCTGGTGGAACCATAGCTTTAATGCAGCCCGATAGGTTTAAGTACCTGAGTTTGATTAGATTGTTGATGATTGCTGGCAGCCCTCTCCTATCCCCCACCTTTATAGAATTAATTGACAAATTCAAATATTGAAGTTTGCTAAAGCCACCAAAAGCTTCTGATATGGACATACGGCAGTTTGATAAATCCAGGTGCACTAACTGCTTGAGCTCTGTGAATGATATTGGGAGTTCACGTATTCCACTGCAACCTGATAAATCAAGAAGCATGAGTCCTTTCATATCACCAATTGATTCTGGCAATCTTGAGATATTACGAGAGCCTCTAAGGTTGAGGTAATTTAATTCAGAGAGCTCGGTGATACAACTGGGAATCATCTGATCTTGGATCCGCGGAGCATGAAGAAACCTCAACTGCTTCAGTCGACCAATAGAATCTGGTAACCTCCCTATAAGACATTCATTTAAATCCAAGACACGAAGGCACGTAGCTAGTAAAAATGCATCACCACGAAGTTCTAATTCGCGACAGTCCAGAAAATGCAATGCTATTATATTCGCGGGAGAAGTTACAGACAACTGCAATGGTTTGGTACAATCTGTGAGCAATGCATAGCGACATCTTTTTCCTCCAGCATTGCCCTTATCATTAACTTGATCGGCCAAGATCGCTCTTGCGAGATCGTGTGCTAGGTCATGCATGGTGAACAATGTAGCATCTTTGTCACACCATCCATCACTCTGCAGCAAAAGCACGTCATGGTGTCAGATATTTAATATATTTCGTTTTGCAGTAATAAAGTTATCAACCAGTGTACTTCCATATTTCATACTATCCTCTAATTCCATATCTGACCATCTAATGGTTATGCACAGATGTTTTCCCTCTTCCAATCACTCATAACAAATGTTATAACTTGATCCCATCACTCATATATGTTAGCATCCTAAATGTAATATGCCACCTAATTAATTTGCCCTGCTTCATTATGTATACACGAGAGTGTTATTTTTTCTACATTTACATAGATCGTCCTCTGCTATTACATCTACCATTTCCCAGCCCTAGCCACAACACATGTTATCTAACACCTTCGAACATGTACAATCATATATACTAGCTAAATGCCCATGCGTTGCAGCGGATCTCAATTTTTTTTATTTGTCATCTATCATTCACTCTCGTATTTATTCTCGCTACTCCTTCAGCCCCCGTCGAACTTGGTCCATATCAGGTAATCAAGCCCTGATCATCCATGTAAAAGTTTTACGCCTCAACTTGATCAGTACAGCTTTTGTCCTATAGGGGTACCAGGAAGTCACATCTCTCCCTCCCTCTCTTCCTTGCTCTCCCTCTCTCCCTCTCGCTCTCCCTCTCTCCCTCCCACTCTCTCCCTCTCTCTCCATCTCCCTCTCTCTCTCTCTCCCGCTCACTCTCTCTCTCAATCCCTCTCTTTCTCTAAATTGAACGTGAATCGGTTCAACAGCTGCCTATCCGCTTGCATAGAGCCAAACATCTTTACTGCATGCACCGTGCAGGCCGCGGGATGCTGGAACAGCTTGAGCGTAGCTCCTGGGGTCACTCGCCTAGACGATATTGCGGTCGATCCATGCGGCCAACATATTCAGATGGCCAGCAACAACAATGGGGGAGGAGCATCAAAGGCAAATGCTCATTGCGCGCGTTAGAGTCGGAGTAGGTGGTGTTGGAGCTGATGGTGGCCATGGGCTCCGCACCATACTCCTTCTCCTATTCCCACTTCGTCTTCCCCAGAGGCGGCGTCCTAGCACTCCATCTCCTACATCCTCGGCGATGGTGCTCAAGTGACACTTGACCATGGCGTCCATCGGCAGCGCTCAACCTCATACACGGGGCTTGAAGGCTAGACTGCCGGTGCACCCCTACATTGCTTGATCCTTCCTGCGACCCACCTCAATCCCGGCTTCTCCCTAGCCTCCAGCAAGAGATGAAACAGGGTAGGGCGAAGGGCGACGGTAGCATCGGACTGCAACCATCCTGTTGGCCGCCAATGTATGCGGCACGGGCGCATGACGACGGCTCATACGGCGCGTTGCCAGAGCGGCCTATGATTTTTTGTTGCAAATATTTAATACTTGTTTGGGGTCAGCTTACATGGAATGGGATCCTGACCAAACCTTCGCCCCATGTTAACCCGTCGTCGTTCTCGACCCTCGATTCGGGTCTATCGACCCGGGGTCGTGGAACCATGCGTTTCTTTGAAGGTTGCGGTCGTGTGTGGCCGTGCGGGTGCGGAGGCCGTTTCATCGACGGAAGAGGATTTTTGCACGGTGGCATCTGTTTGACAACACCGGACACCGCTTCTGCTTTAATAGTATAGACAATAAAAGTATGATAACACCAGACACCGTTTTTGCTTTGATAGTATAGATTTTAAATTTGTGAATATGTCATTGAAGAATAAGCATGGATAATGAACTCTTTACGGTTCAACGCAAGGTTATGTCGTGTTGCCGTTGTCACGCGCGGCCTATTCCTCTTATATTTTTCCCCTTCATCCAGAGGCTATTAAATTAATTGATCACTGATCAAAACTCTAGCATGCTCAGCACGTAGTACATAGATCAAACCTGATCGGTAAAATTACCTTTGTCCACATGGTCGAGGCAGCACATGCCAAAAAGAATATAACAAGCTTCCTTGTACCTGTCCGGGCCCCGTTTGAAGACGACAGCTTCAACGATCGGTGAGCATCAACCGTCTGTGTTGTTGTCTTCCCTGTTCCTGCTATTGCTCTTGAGTCTTGCTCCCCTACCCGAGTCGCCACCGCCTCCTTCTCCCAGCTCTCCGTCCTTCTCACAAATTTATTGATCCCAAAGAAGGGCCATGTTATAACACGATGGTCAGGCGTGACATCAGCTGAGACTAAGAGGATGGGAATAAGGGCATCTCCAATGGCCCGGCGTATTTTGGGTCTAAATCATGTCGCGTCCCGGACATAAAATGGGCGTTGTCTTCCCCACTTGTCTGTTTGCGTCGATACTGTGCCCGAGTGGGCCGACCTAATTTTTTTAAAATTCAACTACTGGTTCTTCCACCTGTGGTCGGCGGGCTATCGCCGGCAGCTGGCCCGAGCGCCTCCACTACAAGCTCATAGCGCTCTATTTGGTGCTCGAGCTGGGAGTGCCTCTCGCTGGTGCTCGGGCTGAGGTATTTAGCTAAGATCTTGTATAGGAGAATGTATCCGTCCAAGATGATTCACAGCGCGATGGCGCTCGAGCATAGGTTGCTAGGAGGAGATGTGGCGGCTTTGCGTGGCCATGAGCGGAAAGTAGACGCGCAGGTAGACGTTGAACACGCGCGCGCATAGCGCGTCCCTAAAGTAGGCGACGACGCTTTCCGGCGAAAGACTCAAACGAGGATGGCAGCTCCGCGACCTCCTGCAGCATGTCACGGTGAGATGTCCACGTCGTCCAGAGGAGTGCGGTGCAGCCGGAGACGAGATGAGCGCGGCCATGTGCGCTCGTGCAGTGGCGGAGCCAGGAATTGAACTGAGTCGGGTCGAACAAATAAATTTTAAAAAAATTAGACAAAAAATCAAATGTATTCAACAAAAGAAAGGTCTAACCAGAACTATAAACTGACTATGAAAAACAAGAAAACTACGTACATAATGACTGCCAATCCGCACCAAATTTTGTTTAAAAAAAACAATGAAAACAATGTGCATCGTGCCAGAATCTTTCTGTATGGGCGTGTCCTCTTGAGATGTCTAGATGTCTAAAGGCTGCTGCCTCTTGTTTCTCTTGGGCCTGAATCCACTCCGCGGGCGTCCATCAAGGAGCATGGCGGGGCGTGGCATGCAGCCCTGGCAGGACGCGGCGTGGCGGCGCAGGGTGGCCGTCGGGAGATGAGGCGCATCGGGGGTTGGCGGCGACGGACAATATTCTGGCCGGGCGGGGCGTCGCAGCGGCCGGCGGCGCGGGGACAGGGAGCTCGAGGCAGAGGGGGGATTTCGAGCTGGGGACTTGGGGACGATTCGTCTCGTCCGAGTCAGGGTCGCGTCGGGCCTGTAATCTGTTTTTTTTTCATCGATCTAAGCTGTGGGAGAAGAGAGAGGAGTACTACGAATTTGGTCATAGGTCGAACATAACTTTCCAAGGGACTCTCAGAGTGCATATATTTGGCACACACGGGCATACCCATTAGCAACTACGCACTTGTATCATTAATACACATTATGTGAGTTGAAATACATGACGTGGAAAAGAATAGTAGACCTATGTAGCAACTCACCGAACGTGTTTTCGAATATTGAAGGAAGGACATCCCCAAGAGTTGTGTAATATATTTCTCGCAGAGCTGCTTAGAATCAAATGTGCTAGATGGCCTGGTAAATCCAAGTGCTATCCATTGGTGAATTAGATCATGCTTCACTATATTTTGACCTTTTGAAAAGACTGCACAATAAGAAAAGCATAACTGCAAGAATTCATGCATATAGGAATAGCTTAATAGCAAGGACTGAAGCACTTCATGATTTCTTAGTGATGGGTCTTCCATAGTAGATAAATTCCAGATATAACTGTCCCTCACCGACTCCCATTGATCAGACTCCATGTCTCTCAACATGTAACCAAGTGATTGAGCCGCCAAAGCCACACCTCCACACTTGATTGCAATGTCCCTTCCTATCTGCTCCAATTGTTTTTTGTCATCTCGATCTTCAAAGAAACTTTTTTGTTTTATTATAGTCCAGCACATATCATTTGTTAACATCTCTAGCTTGTATGGCATACAAGTACTACAAATTTTCCTAGCAATGGATTCATTGCGTGTAGTTACTATGACCACCTTTCTTCCCAGGCATTGCCTTAGCATAGCCTTTAATTTATCTAACTCATGTTGTTTCTCCTCCCATAGGTCATCTAGAACAATAAGGGCACTCTTACCAGCAAATAGGTCTCCAAGGCGATTATGAAGCGTCTGCTTGTCAGCTATATGGCTGACCTCCTTTGTTAGCTGTGATATTATAGAATTGCCAATTTGATTCAAGTTGAGTGTCTCAGAAACATATACCCACAATCGGGAGTAGCCTTGGAATTGTGTGTCATTGAACACCAATTGTGCCAAGGTTGTCTTGCCAATGCCTCCTATGCCATATATTGGAAGGATGACCATCTCTTCCCTGATGCTCTCAGATAAAATAGACAATATTTTATGTTTGTCCTCAGTCCTTCCGATGATTAATGTATGTTCTACGTCTGATGACGTTTCCCTGTCAAGAACTTGCTGAACATCAATGCTCGAGCTACCTCTTGGCATCCAATTAAAATTTTGGTGTTTAGTTGTGATATTGTCCACTTCAGTTGTCATAGTCTTGAGACCGATTGTCAGACACGGGAGTACATCCGCAAACTGCAACAACTTTTATGTATAAGTGCATGGGAAGATCAAGAGAATTATCATAATCAAAATCTCACGATAAATTAACTCTATAGGTTGGATCTGTTTGGATTATCTAAGCTAAATTATAAACGATTTTTTAATTTAACTTCTATTTACAATATGTGCAAACAAACAGGGTAAAAGCTGTAATACCATGTCAAACTGACATCATGGAGAAAAGAAATCATTTTGATAAATGAAAAAAGCAGCCTACGAGAATGGAAAATCGCAACACGATGAAAGTGCGTGCATATGAAAACACTGGCTGTCTTTGCAGCCTCAACACCAGCTTCACCTTAGACTAAATTGAAACACCACCATCTCTGAGTAGGCAGAGCCCAGCAGTGAGTGGCACTGAGGAGTTCCCCTGTGGAGAATGGAGAAGATGCGGCTAGTGTTACAGGAATTGTGTTGAAGCTTCTCAGTTCTATCTATTCTTCTCATGTTAGTAGATCATGTAATAAGGCAGCTCGTGTTAGTCGATCAGTCGATCATGTAATAGGGCGGAACATGTTTCTAGTGCTGTGTGGGTTCATGATCCCGAGAGTTGATCCGAGACATCATTTGCAACAAACTTGTTATTACTGATCTATAAAGTGCCACCTTTTACCCCCAAAAGAAGCTATCTACAAGTTTCTTTGCTGGAAGAGCGGCGCTATGGAGCAACATTGTGCAGTAGGCTTACAGCACGACCGCCACTGGCACCAGGTCTCCTTGTTCTTCCTCTTACCCATAGGCCGCACCCTGGCTCCACTCTTCTCCCTTCCACTGGTCACCAACGTCTCCCTGCCTCTTCTCTCTCCGTCTTCTCCTGCAGCTACTGCTGTCATCGCTGATGGTGCCAAGTCAGAGCACCGCCGCACCCACTAAAGCTATTGTCTAATCCCAATGGGGCACTCATTACCCATTGTATGCCCCGTATGAGCTTGATGCAGCCAGTCACTGTTGTCGGTATCGAGGACAGCTTCCCCCCTCCCACCCCTTCCCCTTTCCTTTCCAGCACGCAGTCCATGAGCAAGGCATGATTCTAAACAATGACCCCTCTGGTTTTCCTGTTCCTGGAATTAGACAGTACTAAAACGAATATTCTTCTGTGTAGATTAAAGAGCGAGGAAGCAAACATATGCATAGAGTAAGTCTTGCATCTCGAAAAGAACAAAATTTCTGGGAGATGAGGAGCTGCAAACTCTAGAAGTAGTCCATCTATCCAAACAATTGTCTTCTGCAAAATTGTAAACAAAGGCTATAGCTTGCATTTCTTGCAGGTACACAAATCATACCTGTCTCTTGGGAAGATGAGTTTCTGTCTTATTCAGGTTATCAAGGATACCAGCTATAGTGGGTCTATTGTATCTTTCAGAATCCACACAACGTATTGCTGTGTCAATGCACGTAGTCGCTTGATTTAATTCCTCTAATGGGTACTTCGATGTGGCTTCAATCATAGGACGCCAATTGGCAAGTACCTACGAATCCCAAATGTAGAGATAGAATTGGAGATGGATTATACAAAAGCATCATGTGTCCAAGTTACATATGCTCCAATAGACTCCCTCTGTTTCTAAATATCAGATGTTTTATTTGTTTCAGTATAGCTAGACTAGATATGGACTAAAGTGAGTGAATAGAGACACTAAAATGAGTCTAGATACATGTCATTCTGAAAAAGGCTAGAACATCTTATAATTAGGAACGGAGGGAGTATGTGCTATATTGTTGCTCAGAAGTGTCACATGCCACTTTCTGGATAACTAATTCAGCTAGAGCATACTGGATGCCTATGTCTGCATCTAATAGAAAAAAAAAAAGAGTGCTTGAAGGGTTTGGCTTGTACTTCCTCCAAAATTCAGAAGAAAAGCTCTTGTTAATCAAAAGAAACTTAAATAGATATGTACACGTACATGTGTGTATCATCACTCTCATCATGTAAGGTTCAACATCTAGATTTCTTGTTTTCAATTAGAAATGCATTTCACATAATAGATGCATCTACTTCATGGTTTTTAAAGCGTCATAAAGCGTCGCCTAGGCGACGCCTAGGCGTCAAAGCGCCCTCCCTCCGCTTTGGAAAAACAGCCGCTTTGGGCGCCTAGGCGCCTAAAGCGTCCGCCTAGGCGTCGCCTAGGCGTCAAAGCGCCCCTGTTTCGCCTTAGGACGCCTTACCGCTTTAAAAACCATGATCTACTTCTATCAATGTATTAGCTATAATTTCTTTACCATTTAGCCTTGTTATTAATTCGCTAGTTCGACGATCATAAGCCGCACAAAGTATAAACATCAAGATATTTTTATGTGGTGTTTTGTATAAGAACTCGATTGGTAAATCCCGCTTAAATTGCCTGAGGTCACCCATCTCTGAAGAAATGGAGCGACTCATCTACCCTGCCATTATCACTATGACTACCAAACTAAAGACATCATACTAAATTGATATGAACAGTTCAGTAAGTTGTGAGTGATCTCTACTCTTACTAGCCAACATTGCCACAGCTATTGGTTGTTTATGCTGATGAGTAACAGTTACATATGGATTCCGTATAAATATATATGTTACCTAGTACTGGTTGTTATTGAACAGGTGGACCTAACATTCCACTTTCCGGAAACAAAATAAGAAACAGCTGTGCATATCTAGCTTATAGAAAAATTATAACTAAACAAATAAATTATTAACTCATTATTTGGAAGATGACAATGCATAAAGTATAGACATCAAACATATCCGTGATATGTTGGTTTGTTATATGAACTCGAGTGCCGAACTGAAAATATTTTTGTTACCTCCTGCATTAATTGTGCCACATCGCCCATTTCCAGAAAATTGGAGTAACCAGTAGGTCCTATCATTATCTCTATCATTACAACACCTAAACTAAAGACGTCATTCTTAGGTGAGATTTTGCCTTCTTTTATGAATTCTGGTGGCATGTACTTCCTGCAGGATACCAAGAACAGAGTCAGTGAAGATACAATTTATTCGATTATAAAAGAAAAAATGACAAAATGAGGCATAATGGGCTACTTACCGGGTTCCTATGATTCTTTCTGTAACTTGAGTATGTGATCGAGTCAAGAGCCTTGACAATCCAAAATCCGCCACTTTAGGCACCATTGAACTATCTAGTAATATGTTGGCAG
The DNA here is from genome assembly GCA_007115705.1 of Dactylis glomerata. Lineage (NCBI taxonomy): Eukaryota > Viridiplantae > Streptophyta > Magnoliopsida > Poales > Poaceae > Dactylis > Dactylis glomerata. The sequence goes on along the minus strand of QXEO01000364.1, from coordinate 382,151 downwards.
GCTTCAGATCAAGATGTAAAACTGGTGGTTCACATCCGTGAAGGAAATGTAGACCTTCACAAATCCCCTTTATAATACTGTAACGTGTGCTCCAGTTAGGTGCAAAAGATTGTGCTGCACAAGTTGACATACAGAATATTATACAAGTGAGAATTTACGAATTTAGTTTATCTCAGAGACTCACACAAAAGAAAATCATCATATTGAAGTTAAGGTTTCGTACCACGAAGATGCTTGTCTAGGCTTCCACCCTGCAAGTACTCAAAGCAGAGAGCTCTCTATATATGTGTTTACCAAAGACTTGCTCGCCATTGTGTTCAACATATTTAGACTGTTTCATAACAATAACCAAGTAACTGTACGATATTTGGATGCTTAACCCTCAAAAGGTTACCAACCTCATTGCTAAATTGTCGGTCATCAAGTCCTTGAACCGTATCAACATGAAGCAACTTAACAGCAATCTCTCTCCCATTGTAAACTCCCTGCTTGACATAAGTATGGTACATGAACTGTCTGTTTATAACTGGAGATTTGTTGCAAGTTATGTATATCTGTTGGTAAAAAAAAATATCAAGTATCAGGCGATACCTTGTAAACGTTTCCATATCCACCCATTCCAATTATTGAGCCCACTGAGAATCCATTTGTAATCTCTTCTAAGATATGTAACCGTATATCCATTCCTGTGGCCATGTTATATCAGGTAACTTGGACCTTCAGTTCATGTACAAAAAAAAGTGTGAAAAAAGTTTGTCATGAAACTTTGTATATAAGACAACAAGTTTTCTAATGCTAGCAAAGGAAAATCTTTTTAAGAAGATATAGTTTAACACAGCATGATCTTTGCATTCTGTCCATGAGTTTAAGTTTTACTGAACATGAGTGAAAGTTTTACTACAGGCTTAGTGAGCTATAGGTGGGATCTAGTAGGGGAACCAACCCCAAAACCTCCACCAGGAACCAGCGCTGTCCAACTCCTCCGCCACCGGCCATATCTGTGGTTGAGGCTTCAACCTTTGCCACTTTTTAGTGTATTTAGTGAGTTAGGGCGTGTTTGGCAACTCCCCAGCCTCCAGCTTCCCTAAAATCTGGCGCGGAGCAGCACCAAACACCCAAACTCCACAGAGCTAGATCCAAGAAGCCAGCCAAAATTGATGTACAGACTGCGGAGCACCACTTCTGTGAAGTCCTGGATCGGCAAATGACGGAGCAGTGACAAATTACAGGGTTGTGCCATCGCAGTCAAAAACCGATTCACTGTACAGGGATACTCGCCCTCAGCCCATCTCTATTCCCTCATCTTCCCAATTAACCACGACACACTCCCCTCCCCAATCGACCGCTACCGGGCACCACTCCTCCAGCCGCCAGCCAGCTCCACATAGGCATCTCTGGCCACCACGACCCAGATCGTCTCCGCTGCAAGCTCCTCCTCCGCCTTCATCAAGCAGCAGACGGCATCGCCAACATACTCCTCAACTCCTCCCTCAAGCGGCAGCAGCCAGTGGCCATATCCCTCTGCCCCGACCTCCTCCACCTCCGCCTCAACCCTGCTCTGCGCCGGCATCCTTGTGTAGTAGCTGCAGCAGGGTATCGTCGACCACCGTCAGCAGCTCAAGGTGAGATGATGCTCTGTGTTGGCGTCTGAATTAGTGTAGTAGTTTTAGCACTCTGGTAGAGTCTAAAGTATTATAGGGAGTATTGGAGTCTGTGTTAGTATAGTAGTAGTGTCCTACTAGAGTCTAGAGTGTTCTAGTGTATGAGTGAAGATGTAAGTCTAAGTTGAGCTATAAATAAGAGGGTGTGGAGGTCCAAGGGACCAACCCATCCAGAAATTTGTCCCCTAAAAAAACACTCTGCATGCATTTTGGTACGGTATAAACTGAATTTGGTACATTTGGGTACTGTTCTCTGAATTTGATGTGTATTTTTCTACTGTTAACTGAAATTGATGATACGCAAAAAAAAAAAACTGAAATTGATGTGTATTACGCTATGTAAACTGAATATAAGTCTCTGATATGAACAATATTTGTGTGCACTAATAGGAAAAAGTACAGCAAGACACTACACACAAGCCGAAATCGGAAGAAAATTCAGCTGGCAACAGCCAAGCTAGGCAAACAGACGTTCCAGGTTTTGAGTTCAGCGAAAATAGCTAGAAAGAAAAACGACCACGTGGCCAAGCTAGGCAAACAGCCAACCTGGCCGGAAACAAGACTGCTGCCCACAGGCCAGCCCATCTAAAATGGGTTGTAGTCCAGCCTAACACGGAGGAGCGCACCAAACGTTCTCCGCTCCACAGGAAGCTGGAGATGGTTTGGGATGCTGGATCCAAAGATTTCTGGAAAGCCAGGCGATTGCTGAACATGCCCTTATTACGAGAAATGCATAGGAGCTCTCGGGTGCTACACACCCCCATACTTGGAAAAATAAAAAATAATTCAAAAAAAGGTTTAAAATAATCGAACCTTTTTGGAAATCAAAGATGAATACCGGTACTGTACTTATAAAAATATTTCCCAGGGAAATTACTTTTATTTTATCCTGGGAAAAAAACAAACTCGAAACGCCCCATGACCAAGTACTATTCACTTTATATTTTTCATAATTTTGTTTTTTTTGCCCAGGTTACAATGAAAGTAATTTCCTAGGGGAAATATAATACACAAGTACAATACCTGATCATCTTTGATTTTAAAAAAAGTTCAATTTTTTTAACTTTTTTGAATAATTTTTGATTTTTTCCAAGTATGGGGGTGTGTAGCACCCGAGAGCCTACCCTTATTACCCCCTATTTACTTCCATATATTTCCCTTGTGACTGCTGGGGTTGATCCCTTTGAGTTTAAGGTTGTTGCTTCCTTAATGGAGTTTGCCGAGATGGCGTTTCCATTTGACTTCCGTGCTGCCTGTGATGGCCATGGCATGCGATCCGAGGTAGTCCTGGTTCTTCCTACAAGACACTAGAAGTGGAAGGATCATTACATCCAGCGATCTCTTTTCTAAGCTTTTTATCTCCTATGGCAGAATCCACCCCTAGCTAGTCACCCAGTTTTGGTGGATGGCCCCTAGGTTGACAAAAGGAGTCGGACAGTTTTGGTGCAGCAGTAGATCTATCTACAAATGTTGTATTTTAGAATTGCTTGTCCAGTTTGAAACTGTATCAATCAATGAAGAACCGATGAGCGAGTAGTACTTTCAACTTGCTACATGTTAGATTCATTCATCATAAATCCATCTAACTAGGTCGATCCAGGTATCAAAATAAAACTATGATCAATCATAAAGATCAATTTGATCATGTGCATAATTGGCAGCCATTGCAACGGATCTAACTATTTGAGGGGATCTAGATCTAGCCAGCGTGGGCATTGACGAACAGTGGTTAGGTGCATATCTTTTGAAAACAGATTTCTGTCTTGTACAAGTGCCAAATCTGGGAAGCACATCTTTTCCTACAGTTTTTTATTATGGGGATATATTCATGGGTAAATTATAAAGGAGGGTTGTAGTCTTGTAGAGTGAACACAGATTCACGATAGTAAAATTTAACCCTGGCATGAACGCCAGAAGATCTTGCATGAACATTAGAAAGACATACGACACCAGAAACGAGAGGGTTCAAAAATTGCTAACCTGAAGGAAATGGAATGCTTGACTGCCCAAAAAGCCCCGCTGCCTGAACGAGTATTGATGGAGCTCTGTAGACATCATATGCAGTAACTAAATATAGTACAACCAATTAGGACAAGTGTTAATAAAATATAGTACTCACGATGCGACATGATAACTACCTCTAACAAGAGTTGACTTTGTTTTGCACGCATACCAAGCGTTGACTTGACTCTATACAGATTCAATAATTAGGATGACAATGTATATATACTACAAATGGGGCTGAAGTCACCACCTCAGCTGGTGTGTAGAGTAGTTTTACACATAAGACTGGTTTATTCTACCAACCGACATAAGTTGATAAAGAATCGACACAGTATAGCTCTCTTTCAGCCTTGCACGTCGGATGACTGGTGGAATGGAAACACAGCAAAATAAAACATTTAAAAGGAGCTAGCGGAACCAAAGGATATTCTGTAACAAGCATATGGGGATTTTGAAGGTGGCTTTTCTCATCAAGAAATACCGACGAGAGAAGAGTGACGTTTGAGGAAACCATTATGTTACTTTTTCTCATGTAAATATTCTATATAAAAACTTTTTATTTCTCCCATTTAAAAGGAGCTAGCGGAACCAAAGGATATTCTGTAACAAGCGTATGGGGATTTTGAAGGTGGCTTTTCTCATCAAGGAATACCGACGAGAGAAGAGTGACGTTTGAGGAAACCATTATGTTACTTTTTCTCATGTAAATATTCTATATAATTTTTTTTTATTTCTCCTATCTATTTGAAATGGCAATGCATTTTCCATTTTCCATGAAAAAAGGGCAAAAGTTTTCTTTTAATATATTTTTTGCATTTGTTAATTTTAGTCATTATTTCTATTATAAATTACAATATAATAAAATTGGCAAGGTGTACATCCTTTTCTGTTTGTTTGTGAAATTAGATAAAAGTAAAACATGCGGAAAATGGAAAAAAATCCCATGGATTCAAGAATTTTGCGGACGAAATACCGCATACTGAAAGAGGCCATCAGGTGATACAAAAAGAGCACCATGATGGGACCGCTCTACCTACTTGTGGTCTGGACCTGTGATTACTGGGTATTCGCTGGAAGCAAGTTGGAAGAAACATTTTGAAATGGTTAAGCCGAGTCTAGACATGCCAGCTTGTAATGTCAACACAGTATCTCAACCAACTCAGCATCCCCAGACCAGACGTCCGGAAGTCCAAGCAGAGTTCCGATTCAAAGCTAAGGACAAGTCTCCTTTGCATAGATTATCCCAAGACAAATGCATTGCGCGCATCTATCGAGGCGCCACTGGTTTACAGCGCGCATATTTAGCAAGGCGCTATGGGTTTGCAACCCGCGGTCCAAAGCTTACCTGCAAGTTATCAACGGGTTTTCTTTCATGCCAAGTAGGTGCAGGCATTATGCGATCTGGAACTCTTGTAGCTGCGCACAATCCCTTAATTATGATGTATATTAGGCTAAGCCAGTAGGAAGACTGTGATGTTAAGCTAAGCAGTAAGAAGACTATGAGTGGAGGAGTGACTAATTTGGGTGCGTGCTCAAGAAAAAAAAAAGGTGAGTGACATACCAAATGTTCAACTTCAGAGAGCGCGTGCGTTGCTTCGTACATCCATCTGGATCCCAATGGAATGAATGATCCTTCATCTGATCATCTTTATCGATCGAGACATCGTCTAGCTCATCAGGTCACCTGAGTTGCCGAAAGATTCAATCTGACAGTGTCGACCATCTGATCCGTAACCAGGAGGAGCGGCTAGCGCCCTACTGCCCTCGCCGGCAAACGGCGAGCGGGGCTAAGAGAAGACGAGGACGTAGATTCCTCACCTCAGACCGACAGGTCTCGCGGCGTCCGATCCTCATCGCATAACACGCCGCCGCCACTAATCGCCGCCGCCGGCCCTCGGCATCCCTTTCCTTGCCCATCCGATCACAACGCCGCTCGCCTGCATCCCGAACATCCCCTCTCTATGTCTGCGTCTCCCGACTCTCTCCGGCCGCGACGAGGCTAGTGGGCGGCGCCGGATCTCGTCGGCCGCCGAGACGGGATGCCGACCGTTGGAAAAGAGAGACTAGTCTAGTCCAGTATGCGAAGACGTACAGCTAAATTTACGCTTTCTGGCCCGCGTTGTCTTCAACCTGGGCCGGCACCAAGAGGGCCTCTTGGGCCGTTACCTACGTGGCCAATCGCCAACGGTCCACTCCACGGAGTAAATGAGAAAATGGTCTCGCCACGCCGCTGGCCGCCACTGTCGAGCCCTTCTCGCCTCTTCTCCTCTGCCCTGTTCCCATCGATCTCCCCACGCCGGAGTGCAGCCAGGCCCTGAGTGCAGCTGCCTCCGCCGCCGTGACCTTCCTCCCATGGAAAATGTAGCGGCTCCCTGCTCCTCCTTCCATCCAACCTCGTCACGCCACCACGCGACCACCGGCGAGGACATCAGTTCGAGGTCGGAGGCGGGCCACCGGCGGCCACCGCGCGCTTCGTCGAGCACGGGGGGCCGAGCTTCGTCACGAATCCGCCGTTCCCCGCGCCGGATACGTCTTCGGGAGGGCGCGGGACTCGCGGTGGCTGGAGGGGACGCCGGTGGGTGGGCTATGCGAGCCCCTCCATCCACAGCTGTGGAGCGCAGGAATAAGGGGGAGCCTATGCACCTCAGGAATATGGATCCAAAGGGGGGTAAGGCGAATAGGGGGAGAGGGTTCAATTCCAAAAATACCTAAGAAGGTTGAAAATATGAAATTGTTTGAGAATGTTGTTCCTCCTCCCCCCACATACCACAATTTTTGTTTTTAGCAATGGAAATTTGTCCTACTCAAATTTTGGTTTGGAGTTATGGCCCCGTGTGGATTACTTGATGATTTGGTTGAAGTGGACCATCCGTTTGTGCATCATGCTTTAGCTTGGTTTTATCTGATGATTCTGTGGATATCTTGACTGTCATATCTTTGAGTAGCTGTGACTATCCAGCTGATCATTCTAATGATTCTGTGGAGTATGCTTTTTAAATGTGAGACTGATGATTGAGTTATTTGCTGGTTTGGTTTCAGATTCTGAAATACTTATGTTGCTTCAGATGGCGTGAGAACAATATTCAAACTCACTCATTAGTTATTGTCAAAAAACTTAAAAGGCTGGATAAATACTTGCAACTGTTATTTATTTTCAAACTATGGTCATACCTTGGATGGTTGACTGGACAATAGCGTCCATAGGTGTCTACACATACATAATTTGTGTACAAATATTAATTTTTCATTTCTCAATTTTTTTTCATGCACATTAGTTGTGATCAAGTAAGCATGCAAGTGCTTCTGTTTGCATGTATTGTGAGCAGCCATTTGTTCATATCTACTGTGGTTTAGCTGGTTACGTGTTGATTCTCGTGTATATTTGATTAAGCATGCCAGCATGGAGGCTGTGCAACCATCCTTTTACATATATTATGGTTCAGTGTGGTTTCATGTAGGTTGTCAATTACAGTGTGGTTTCGTGTAGCTTCTCAATTACAGTGTTTGTGCTAAAATTAAGTCTGAACAGAAAAGCAACTCCACAACCTTATGGACGTCTTTGGCTTATCATAGAAGGTCCAATAGTAAGCCCCTCCTGTTTTACATAAGATACCTCTCAGTCTTGATATTATTACAGAAATTTTGCTTGGAATTAGTTAGTACACAATTGTCTACGCCGGGTCGGTTTGGACGTTAGAGGAAGAAAAGAGAAACCTCCCTGAATTCTGGATCATATGCAATGTTAGAGGAAGGAAAAAAACACGAATTATGCCCATGATTAGGCAGGGTTAATCAATCTGGGTAATGAAAAATCACAATTAAAGCTAGCACCACACATCTAGAAAATGAAGCCAGATCCAGTTGAGCTCCATGTCGTCGCCTGGATTCTCATTGCCGGCCGCCGCCGGCCGATGCAGCAGAGGGAAGGTCGCCAGCCGGTCGATCTGGGGGAGGAGAGGGATGACATGTACAGGATAAAAGTGTAAAATGTCCAGCACGAATCTTGACACATTGGACAGAGACGCCCATAAGGTTGCGGAATCGCTGCGTTCAAGTCTGAACACTTGGACTGTTGTTTCTCTGAGCAACTGCCACCATACTTGATCATTCTGATGGTCTTGCTGAGTTTGACTTTAAGGTGGGTGCCACCGATGGTTGAATTTAACGGTTTGGTTTCAAATTCTTAACTACTTGGGCTTCATCTTGCCTGAGAGCAGTACATAAACTGACATTTAGATTCAATAGTTATTGTCTGCAAATCCTGTGATGACTGAACAGTTCCTAATTTCTGCAAGACGTATCCATAAAATGTGCATGCTGGCTTAACATAAGTTCCTGTCTTACGAGGGCTGCATAGTTTGAGCCATTTGTCCTTTTTTGACAGGAACATACTCCAGCCCGTAAAGGTGTTTGTGTAAACATCTAAGAAGGAGCTGTTATGGCATTGAACATTGGTAGCTTTTGCCCAGAAAAAAAATTTGGTAGATGCATGAAGATGGAGCAGAGCATGGTTCAAATTCTTTTGTTCAATGCCCGAGCGGCTCTTTTTGTAATAGTAATTGATGACGGGCTATCGTAACCACTCCACGGCCGGCATATGGCGACACCCCAGGTGTGTAGCATGCATCAAGTTATATTTATATTTACTTCCTAAAGTGAAGAACTAGCACTTAATCCATGAACTGTTTAATTATTAATGTTATTCCCATGGAGTAAACTAAGTTAATGGTTGAACTGACATGTGAATATATGATTGACTTTAATTACATGATCCCTATCCATAGCATTAAAACTGAAAACTTATAAACAAATTTGGGTATTATGAAGTTCCATTATTTAAGCTTTTACTCAAACTTTTCATGTCACTAAAGCTTCAGAAATGATGCTTCTCTAGAGAAAGATAGTAACATGGCTTGTACTTTTGGTCTGTAGGAGCACAACAGGTATAGTTGGAGCATATGAATATTCTCTGCTCTCACTCGACTTCACACTGAAAATTTGCCACCAAGACATCACAGGATATCACATTTTTTCAGTAGTTTTGCCAACTGATGATGTAACATGCAAAGTTGCAGTACTTATCTGGAAGATTTAATTTGCTCTTGCATCTGTAGTGGCATTCATCTCTTTGATCACGCTATTCCACACTTGGTAACATTACAAGATGTTTTGATGCTCATTTTTTAGTAACTGTTGTGTGAAAGACTGTCTTGGAGGATATAAATATCTAACATGGCAAGGGTGAAGATCTGAATGGCACATAGTTGGATATTCATAATAAATCTGTTATAGCTAGCAGCAGCAGTCTGCACCCTCGGCGCAATACGCTCTGCGGCCGTGGTCGTTGATGGCGGTGAGAGAATCCATAGTAGCAGGCGCAACAAAATGTGAGCAGCTGTTTTAATTTTTGCACCGATTGATTCGAATGATAGTGTATTGTTGTCACTTGCTAGCTTTTCATTGGAAGTTCAAGTTTGAGAGACGATTCAGGCCAGATAGAATTCTACAATGTTTATAGGAAAGCTATTCTGCACCAAAGTTTGTATTAATACCTCAAAAGATAATGGTGTTTTCTAGAAAACATTACTGGGACATTTTGTCTCCTTTGTGTGCACAACATTTCAGTTCGCATGTGATTAACTACTTTGCTGCAAAGAAATCTGGGCAAAAAGGTTAAAATGTCTCTGTGTTTTGTGATATGTATATGGAGATCCCTGAGACGTCATCCACACCCAGGGCTGATTTGATCTATTTTTGCTATCCATCGACAACGTTTTACCCTATTCTATAACAGCAAATGCTTGAGGTGTTGTGCCTGTCGAAGTTCTAGGCTGAGTTTAGTTTGGCTGGCATGGTTTCACGTTTTCAATTCTTCTCAAGTGTTTTGGTACTTGCTAATTTAGGGTGACAAACTATTTTTCAGTTCGGGAAAAGGTTTAAAAAGCTTCCAAGGTTAAATTTGCTTGCAAAATCTCCTCTTGCTTGTCTTTCATTTTGATTCTGGGGAACTCAGCCAGAGTCGACGACGACGTGGAGCAGTGGTGCCACATCTCAATATTTCTCAACATTTGAATTTGGTGACATTTTGAGAAATATTGAGATGTGGCGCCACATTAAGGCGAGACAAACTTGGAGGCGAAGCTAGCGATGAGGCATACACGGCAGCGCGTTGGGCTGAGACGGGAGATCAGCCAGAGGCAGAGCTCACAGAGTCACAGTGTCATCGCATATGTTGACGGAGGTCGGGAGTCAGAACTCAGAAGTGCGATGCTGCCCGATCTTAATGGGAAGAGGAACGTGTACGTACACCAATATTACGGAAATGGCAAGCAAAACATTACCAACGCATGCGGTTTTGAATTACATGCATGGAAATGGGAAGAAGTAGATGGTTCGTTACACAGACACAAATTACACTTAATCTGAACAGAGTGACATCCACATGCTAACAGTACGTGGTACCAAACCTAATTTACATCCCTTGACAATAACCGATGCACAAACATGTCTCTAGGGAAACACATACTACAACACACATACATTTATTTTTTTGGAGAAGATAGGTACTACACACACACACACACACACACATTCACATACATGCAAATTTGAAATGCTCCCGCCATACCGAATATGACCTCTAAGCACCGGGAGCCGTCGATCGAACGGCGGCTAGCTGCAGAAGCAGAGGAGCTTCATCAGGCCCTTCATGACTCCGCCACGCCTCGGCGACGGCTTGCTCTGCTTCCCACCAGCGCCGTTCCCCTTCTCCATGGAGATTGGAGTGCCAACAAATATATCACTAGAACTCCTAGACAGAAGGCTCTGCAGAGGACTAGCTAGTAGCTTACACTTCACACTTCCACGGCACAAGCATTCAGCAGGAAGATGTATAAATAGGCGCGTAGATTGGAATTCTAGACAGGGTGAGACATTTTCACGCCAATTTCTAGGGTGAGATCAGGAAAACTCACAGTAAGCACTAAGTAGGTGTGATGAGTGACTTGGCGCTGGTGTGCGGACGGACGGACATGTCTTCCCCTAGAAGGAAACGCCTGATTGTATCGTTGTTCTTGCTTCCTCGGATGGTCGTGCGGCAACACAAATACTGAGCAAAACACTGCCGACCTGTTACTGTGCAGTGTGTATTTTCCGGGAAAACGTCTGTGTTTTTCTTGTTTGCCGTTTGTGCAGATCCTGCGTCGGTAGAATCCTAGTGCATCTAGGACGCAATTTACCCTATACCGCCGGCTAATCATTCCAGTTCACTTCGAGTTCAGCTCATAGTACAGTCGGCCAGTCGGGTACTACCAAAGGTATGCGGATTGTTCCGGCAGGTTCTGCAGTTAGGTCGAAGTCACGCGGAAACTGAGACCGAGAAGGTGTCATGTTTTTTTCCTGCATGACTATGGAAAATAGCTTGAAACAGGGCTCAATTGCATTGAAACTCGCTTATATGGTTTAATCATATTTATGAGTCTATAATAAATCTACTATCTACTATATACTAAAAGCACAATACGGAAGTTTTAAAATAAAGACACGAGGTTAATCCACATCACCTTAATTATTTTAACTGTTAGATCTATAATTTACGGCTAGGATTTAACGAAAGATAACGTAACTTATTGTGAAGTCCGTGCCTGACACGTACCGTGAACACGAACCATACTTTAGGTTTAGCCAACGCGTGTCAAAAAAGAAATATCAATATGTTCCGTTCCACGACGACGGCAACCAGCTGGTGCTCGCAGATGACGCCGGCTCCGTGCTGTGGCAAAGCTTCGAGCACCCGACGAACACGTTCCTCTCCCGGATTCAAAGCGGGACAGACTTTAGGACCGGCGCCCAGTGGTTCCTCTCCTCGTAAGCGCCGATGACCCGTCGGCAAGCGACTTCCAGTAGGTGTGATGGATATGCAGGGCTTGCTGGAGTTGCACGGGTCGGCGGTTTCGCGAGTGGTGCTGAATGAGTCTGGCGTGATGCAGCGCCTGGTCTGGGACCGCGCGGCGCTCGCGTGGAACAGCTTTTGGTCGGGGCCGAGGTACCAGTGCGACAACTACGGCGTCTGCGGCGCGTTCGACGCCTACAACGCGGAGGACGCCATGGTGTGCGGCTGCATCAGGGGGTTCATGCCGTCGTCGATGGAGGAGTGGAGCATGCAGAACGCGTCCGGCGGATGCGCCCCGGCGCACGCCGCTGCAGTGCACCGACGGAGACGGCTTCTACATCCTGCACGGCGTGAAGCTGCCGGAGACGCACGGGAGCACCGTGGACGCCGGCGCCACGCTCGTGGAGTGCGGCTGGAGGTGCCTCTCCAACTTCTCCTGCACGGCGTACACCCCGTCGGATATCCATTGAGGCGGGACTGGATGCATACAGTGGTTCCGCGAGCTGATAGACACGCGCTTCGTCGACCCCGAGCAGGATCTCTTCGTCAGGCTCGCCAAGTCTGACCTAGGTAAATACTATGCAACAGTCTCTCTACTACGGCGTTTAGAAGTGATCCGAAGTGTGGATTTGCTATTCAAGAAACGAGGTATTTGCAGAAAAAGTAGGTTTAGGTCCCAAGCTCCAAGGATCCCGGTTTTAGAAAATTTTAAGAATTTAAAATATCTGGAAGACACCATACAACAGATATTAAATACATATAAAATTTATTTGACTCAGAACAACACATTCACAGAAGTCACGTGGAAGTTTAGAGCCGTTAAACTTTGAAATTAATGAAGTCGCAATATTAATCGTACTACTATATTATTTCTATGATTGAGTACAGACAAATGAAAATTTTACTCGACTGCCATTAGATCAACACTCACAAAACGCCTGCAAAACTTCGAAGATCGAAATGGTGGAATTTTAAGACTAATGAAGTAACAGAATTTGTCGCACAATCTACAGGAACGTCCCTCACACTTAAATAATTATTGAATTAATGATGCACACATATTGTGTCAACACATGTTCTAGCAAGGTTGAGAATGTCCATTTATCGAAGGAATATTCAACCTTAATGAGACACAAAGTGTAAAACCTTTAAAATAGATGATGATACAACTTTAGTCGACACAGTTTCGACGGAAACGTCCCTCACACTATATATTATTTGGCTTAATGAAACACATAGTTAAGCCATCACAAATATCCACTTGATATGTTTCATAGTATTTAGAATTCGCACGGTGTGGCAATTCTATTTTTAATTAGAGACCTATATAGTTTACTACTCCCTCCGATCGAAATATCTGTCGGCAATTTTGTACTAGCTTAGTACAAAGTTTGTACTAAGTCCCCGACTGAAAGAGCATGTGCCCTCATGTGTGGTTTTGGTAATTAATGATAATCCCTATGGACTAATATTTGCATTGAGTTACATTTGTAGGACATGTCCATAGACAATGTTTGAGCCATATGTTGGCTTCAAGGTTGTAATTTGAAGAATGAAGTCGTGTTTGATCAACACATCTAGAAGACTATGAAGTGCAAGTTCAATATGATCCATCTCGGAAGATATCATTTGATTGTAACTTGCAATGGATCAATGAAGATTGAGCTTGGCAAGGCTCAACCATATTGGTGTATGGGGGGGTATTTTGAGATGTCTTCATGAAGCTCGTGCGAGCAAGCATGATCAAGAAAGGTGTTCCATCTTGAGGGTGTCAAGACCGTCATCATCTAGCTCAAGTGGATTGCACAAGGCAAAGGTTTGTTCTTGATAGGTTTTCTCTTCTACCGATCTCGTGTGTTAGTTTGGAGACCAGGTTATAGGATTGGTAGCCGTACTATCAAGAGGGGCTCTCGAGTGAGTAACTTAATTGTATCGTTCGGAGAGAGCTCAAACCTTTGCATATTTGGCATTATCTTTCTTGGTTCTTATTTGGCTTTTATCCATGTGAGGTTCTAGAGCTTGTGGTTATTTCCATGACAAGCTCTAGGTCATCAAAAACGGATTTCGTATGGAACTCTTATTGCGTTTTTGGTGTTTGGAGGTTTTACCGGTTCTTCTTTATAGCTAAGTCAAACCTTTTATCATTTGGCTTCATCCTCCTTTGTTGGACTATGATGTTTCTATGAATATAGTTGTAGAGCTTGTTGTGGTGATTCCAACGAGCCCAAGATCATCGAAAACGGAGTCCGGATGCAAAAGTTACAGCCGTTTTCGTACTGATGTTTTCCCTAGGGCCGGAAATTCCGCCCCCGAGACCGGAATTTCCGGGGGGCGGAAATTCCATAATTTCCGGCCCTGCGAAATTCTGCTAAGTCTTTTGTGGTGCAACCTGCAGTAGAGGGGTGGAAATTTGGGCCGGAAATTTTATAAGGGGGGCAGAAATTCCGCCCCCGAGGCCGGAATTTCCGGGTTAAAAATCCTGTAACGGTCAGATTTCGTGCGGCGGCTATATAAAGCCCCTTCTTCCTCATTTGGAGGTTGGCTCTTCCATTTCTCTCTCCTCCATTGTTGACCTTGAAGAGCTTGCCCTTCCTCCCCATCCCTCCCATAATTCTTGCATCTTTTTGAGGGAAAAGAGAGAGGAGATCTAGATCTACATTTCCACCAATCACTTTCTCCTCTTTGTGAGGGGAACCTTTTGGATCTAGATCTTGGATTTCTTTGTGGATTTCCTCCCTTGTTCTTCCTCTCATATCCCTCCATAGCATTTGTTGCTTTGGTGGGATTTGGGAGAGAAGGATTTGAGCACTTCGTGTGTTCTTGCCATTGCATTTGGTGCATCGGTTTGAGTTCTCCTCGGAGATTCGGTAGTGAAAGTTCGTTGAGCTTTTTACTCTTGGGTTCTTGGAACCCTAGACGGCTTAGTGGCTTAGTGGTTACTTGGGGACCTCCAATTGAGTTGTGGAGATCTTCCCAAGCTTTGTGGTGCCTCCATGGCAATTACTTGGGGACCTCCAATTAAGTTGTGGAGATCTTCCCAAGCTTTGTGGTGCCTCCGTGGCAATTACTTGGGGACCTCCAATTAAGTTGTGGAGATCTTTCCAAGCTTTGTGGTGCCTCAGTGGCGATTCTTGGGAGCCTCCAATTGAGTTGTGGAGATTGCCCCAAGCTTGTACGGGTTTGGTGACCGCCCTCAAGTGTCCCATAGTGGTCGGGTCTTCCATCTTGGTGGGAGGGCTCGAGGAGATTACGGTGAGCCTCCGTGGCGTTTGGGGAGCCTTGTGCCTCCACACCGCTCCAACGGAGATTAGCACTCGCAAGGGTGTGAACTTCGGGATACATCATTGTCTCCGCGTCTCTCGGTTATTTCTATACCCGAGCTCCTTTACTTATGCAATTTACTTTGTGATAGCCTTCGTGCTTGAAGTTTATATATCTTGCTATCACATAGTTGCTTATCTTGTCTAGCATAAGTTGTTGGTGCACATAGGTGAACCTAGTTTATTTAGGTTTTGTATGCTTGGCAAATTAAACGTTAGTTTTATTCCGCATTTGTCAAGCCACTCGTAAAAGTTTTAAATCGCCTATTCACCCCCCCTCTAGGCGACATCCTTGTACTTTCATTTGGTATCAGAGCGGGTCTCTCATTTTTAGGCTTCACCGCCTTGAGAGCAAAGATGTCGGCTAGGGGATTAGTGCACAATCACACTTTTATATTTGATGGCACTAATTATGATATATGGAAAACTTGCATGCTTATCCACTTTCGAGATATGGACCCAAATATAGAGAGAATTTTAGATATGGGTTTCTCTCCTCCTAAGGATCCCCAAAGTCTATCTTTAGAGGAGAAGAGAAACTCTTATCTTAATTCTCGAGCTACTAATGTGCTTGTTGATTTTGTGAGTGATGCAGTTATTCTTGCAATCATGCCTTTCCGTAGCGCTCATGAGTTTTGGACAAAGCTTCAAGACAAATATGATATGTCCAACAAGATTGAGGATGATTGTATTCCCTCCACTTCCGGTCGTGATGAACTCTCTTTCACTTCACCAAAGTGTAGCAAGACACAAGGTAACTCTATGGTGAGTGGTGATGGAAATTGCAATGTTGATAGTGAGCTTACTTGTGATGATCATTCATCTCTATCTCATTGCCATGATTCATCTTTGGACTTAAACACTTCTAGCACCATAAATGCTTTACATGCTTGTGTTGATAGTCCTTGCATATCATGTGTATGCTCCTTGAACACATCTCATAATGATATGTTCACTTCGTCTTGTTGCCATGATATAAATACCTCTAGTTCCTCTAGTTGTTGTGTGTCTAACAATGTAGAGGAAACCAGAAATTCTATTGGCCAAGACATGGTCTCTCTTGGAGCTTCAAGTATTTATTCATCATCAACTAGTGCTTCCCACATTTGCCTTATGGCTAGGGCTTCAAAGGTATCTCCTACTTTGGAACCCAATATATCTAGTGATGATGATAATGAGGATAATGAAGAAGAGGATGATGATCTTGCTTCTTTAATTGAGAAGAGTGAAATGATTTTTCATGCTATTCATAAGAATAAAATTGCTTGCTCTTACTTCTATAAGATTTTAGCTATTGCCACCGAGAGTAATAAAATTATTGAGGAGCATGAAAATACCATCTTTAAAATGCAAGATCATGCCCGTGATTACGCGGATGAGATCGCGGATCTAAAAGAAGATCTTGAAGAAGCACAAACCACCAAAGAATCTCTTGAGGAGACCTTTACTCTAGAATTGTCTAAAGTAAAGAAATCCCATGAAGGAGCATTTGAGGTGGCAAATGCTTTAGAAATAAAATATAATGAGCTTGAAGTTACTCACGCTATACTCCTTGAGAATTTTGAGCTTCTTAAAAATGACTCTAGGGTCGTTTCGAGTAAGCCCATTATTTCCACCGAGTCGCATGAGCAACTTAAAGCTTCAAACTCAAATGAGCTTACTAAATTGCCTTCTCCTATTTCCATTAATGATGATGCTTGTGCAACTAACTCTAATTCTTGTGAAGCATCTATTTTGAAGGAGAATGTTGAGCTAAGGGCTCAACTTGATTTGCTAACTAGCAATTATGGGAAATTGGAAGAAAGCCATGGAAAGCTCTCAAGCTCCCATGAGGATCTTCTAGCTTCCCATGATAGGCTAAAGTTAGCTCATGAGGCTATTATGTCAAAGGTAACATCTAGTGAGCCTCATGTGGACATTTGCACTTCTCAAAATGCTATATCACCAAGTGCTAGTCCTAGTAATTCATCCACTCATAATATTGCTACATCTTGTGATGAATTACTTTCCTTGCCTTGTTGCTCTAACAATGAAGCTTCTATTTCCTCTAGTACTTGTGTTATTACTAACCATGTAGAGGAAATCGAAGAGCTCAAGGCCCAAGTCACTTCATTGAAGAAAGACTTGGTAAAGAGTCATGAAGGGAAAACCAAACTCGACAATATGTTGAGTGTGCAAAAATCCCCCAATGACAAGTGTGGACTTGGATTTATCTCCAACAACAAGAAGAAGTCCAATATGATCAAGAAGAAGAAGGGCCAAGGACAAGTGAAAGATCCGGCCAAGATTGTTTGCTTCAAGTGCAAAATTGAAGGGCACCATGTTAGATCTTGCCCTTTGAAGAAGAAGGCACTAGTTGAGAAGCAACAAGGGAAGCGGCCTCAAGTTCAAGGCCATTCTCAACCTCGTGTTGAAGAAAAGTCACTTCCCAAGAAGAATCAAGCTAATGCTCCCATTGCGGAGAAATCAAGTGAGAAGAAGGTGAAGAAAAGAACTTGCTACATATGCCGTGAGAAGGGTCACCTTTCTTCTTCATGCACTATGGGTAACTCATCCAACCCTATCATAATTGATGATGCTTATTCTCTTTGCAAGGATAAGGTTGGCAATGTGTTTGCCAAATATATTGGTACTCAAAGTGGTGTCAAGAAAAGAACCATTTGGGTTGCCAAGCCTATTGTGACTAACCTCTTAGGACCCAACTTGGTTGGGGACCATCACACCAAAACTTGATCAATAGGTGTTTGATGGAGGGCATTAGAGACTTGGCTATATCATGAAGAATTAAGGGATCTTCATCAATATATTGCCTTAAGTCAAGTCAATTGGATTATCTTGTTTATATCATATATCTAATGTTCCTCCTTGCGGTAACATGTACTCAACTTATCTACATTGAAAGTTACTCGCCCCTTTTGCATGTGTTGGTTGTGTTCCATTACATGTGTTGGTATATGTTGTGCTACCTACTTGTTTTATTTTGATTAATCAAGTATATACTTGTGGGTTTGCACACCATGTATGTGTGTTTGTGTTTGAGCCTATTGCATCTTCTTTTATATTATTTGGCTCTTTTGAGAGACTAGTAGACTATCCCATTTTGGGGGAGTGATATGCGTTGGCACTTCATAATCCTAAATATGTGTGCACATGAGGAATACCACTTAGTGTCGATATTTGAATTTATCTTGTCTCTATGTGGTATATCATGTTCATGAGAAATTCAAATTCTATAATGTTCATTAATCTTCTCATATTGGATTTCATTTGCCTCTTGTGAAAATAAATGCTTTATCACATTATGGGGGAGTAATATGCTTTGTGCATACTACAAACCAATAAAATGTGCATATTTGAGGTTGTGTCACATAGTGTTGATATTGCAAATTATCTTTCTTCTATGTGACATGTTTGCTCAAACAAGTTTCAATTTGCCAAATTGTTTTATTGCTCTTGTTTTAGATCTTGTTTGTGAGATACATTCTTGGTAGGGTTTTCCTAAAACGTGGAATTCTACATCAAAATTGGAAAACCATTTACTTCAAGTTATCCTAATCATTGCTTTGCGTGATTGTTTAACTATTTGAGTCTATCAAGAATATCTTCTTTTGCATGGTGTTGAATTCTTATCCTTTTCATATGCTTCTTGTTGTGAAGATGATCTTGGTTTTATGTGTAAAATACCACCAGGAAATTAATAACTCCAAATACCTCTTGTCCTTGGACAATTGGTACTTTATATTGTGGTATATATATATTGATCATATTTACATTGGCTATTGCTTTTAATTTCCTTATCTCTTGCCAAGAAATGTATTTTTTTATTGTCTTCCTTGACTCTTTTGTTTCCATTTGATTTTGTTGAACTTGTTTTGTGTTATTTTTAATGTAGGTAGAGATGATGATCCCATTTGTGTGCATTTTGTATTCAAATGCAAAATCATAAATAATGCACTAATCTTGGGGGAGCTCTCCTATATTTTCTATAACATACTCTTGCGGCTTATTTCAATTGGTATTGGTTATTGTTGGAAGACAAATCTTTTTATTTTTGGTACTTAGTGTGCCATCATAAAAGAGTGGAGAGTTTGGTTTGTTTGTTGGAACCTTGCTCTTTTTGGGAGAATGGCTATCTCTTTTCTTGATTTTGCTTTATATTCTTAAAATGAGATAAGTCATTGGGCATGTGTGTTTTAGTGATCCTTTATGCTCATTTGCGTTTGCTTTGTTCACTTGATGGACTTTGGAGTCAATCTTCGTTGAATTGATTCTTTAATATAATTTGGACAACTTTTTGGTTTTCACACCTTCGTGTGACTCTTTGGTCTTCTTGGTGTTTCGTCCAAATTGTATCTCCCTTTGGCTCTTGAAAGTTTTTAGCATGCATATTTACTTACTACATATATTATGGCATGCTTTGCTTTCTTTGATCCAATATATAGGGTAAACTCCAATAAATCCTAATTCGGCTAAGATGTGCATGAAATTCAAGTTCATATCTATATGCACATATTTTTGTGGAGCTTGTCCTATATATTGTAGTGTCTCTAACTACTTCGGACCCAATGAGTTTGGGGACCATATTGTACTTGAATTTGTTTTAGGTACATGGGAGATATATTGGTGCTTGTCTCAATAATAAGCATGAATCGGTGACTAGTTGATAATTTGTGGCAAGCTAGGATTATTGAAGAACTCCTATCTACTACATCCTCCCAATGATATCTCGGTAACAAGTATCTTATTCATGCATACTTTTCTAGCATCTAACCTTATGTGGGTCATTTCATGGCATGAAAATCTTTATTTGCAATGATCTTAATGAAACCTCTTTATTGTAAATGTGAGTAATTTGAGATGAGTGCATATTTTGGGGAACTATTCCCAAATATGTCTATCTAGCAATTTTATTGCATATCATTTCCTCAAGTTCCTCACATGTGCAATATTGATGAAAGTGCAAATTTAGTTCTTTCTTTTGGTATACTTATTCGTGATACTTGTTGCTTTTCTCAAAACATCCCAACTATCTTCTTCCCTTGTTGATATTTGTGATGTCTTTGATATGTTTGTGGTTGAAGTTCTTCAATATGCAATAAGATAAATTGAGCCTTTGGCCATGCTTTAAAAGAAAAAATCTCATTGGTATATTGCATGAACTTGTTTAGATATCATGTTCTATTCTTTGTATCTATTTTATGTGTATATGTTTCTTTATGATAATTATCTTTGTGATGTTGTCTACTTAGAAACTTATACACATGAGAGATGATATCTCCTTAATTGATATCTTATTTTTTCCTTGTGTGTTGGGATGGAACGCTAAGCAATTTCATTCATTGAGGACTATGTGGATGCCCTTTGTGCATTCTTGTACTAGTCTTATAATATGCTTTGTCATTCCCATCACACATTCTTTTGGTTGAGCCGTTTAATATGTTGGTTCCTTATTTGTTGCTCAACCATTTCCTTGATGCAAATGTTAAGCTTAATTTATTTTCTATGGTCTCTTGCTAATGGTTCTTTTTAAATGGTATTGAGGGAGTGAGGACTCCATATTGTGCAAATTGTATTCAAATGAAAACATTCTATCTTGTGCACGTACCTTGGGGAGCTTCCTCATTTCATTTTAAAGCACCATTTTGTGGTTATCATAGTATTTTGATGTCACTTGGTATCATTTTGTTTTGAATAATATCGAGGTAGTGATGATTCTATGTTTGTGCACCTTATACTTCAATTCAAATGGAATATGTTGTGCACAAACCTTGGGGAGCTTCTTCATGTTAATTAGAGCATTATTTTGGTCTTATCATAATATCTTTATTTGATTCGCTTTTGGATCTTTTGATTGCTACCTTCATTTGTTGGAAGTTTTACCATCATGTCATCCTTTTTGTTTGCAATCTTTGATCCTTAATATAGTTTGATTTCCTCCAAATTTTTGTATTTGGATTTGTGCATGTGTTTTCACTCTTGTTGCCTTGAGGAGGAACTCTCACTATATTGGCCTTCCAAGCCTTTTTGCCCATTTTGGCAATGGATGCCAATGGGGGAGAAGTTTCGAGGGTTTGAAGGGAATTGGGCTTCATGCTTTGGTTTTGATCTTAAGCATTTGCCTTGCATGCTTTGCATGGTTGAGTATATATAGTGGAAACACCACCAACAACTTTGGTTGGCAATATATGCAATGAAATTCAAGTTCATTGACACGTGCATAGATTGTGGGGGAGTTTGCTCTATATATGATGGTTCTACTAACATCACATACTTTTGTAGTATTTGATGCTAGTGTAACCATCTTGTTTCTTTAAATTCATTATATAAACCCTCTCAAAGAGATTGTCATTAATTACCAAAATGTGGGAGATTGAAAGAGCATGTGCCCTCATGTGTGGTTTTGGTAATTAATGATAATCCCTATGGACTAATATTTGCATTGAGTTACATTTGTAGGACATGTCCATAGACAATGTTTGAGCCATATGTTGGCTTCAAGGTTGTAATTTGAAGAATGAAGTCGTGTTTGATCAACACATCTAGAAGACTATGAAGTGCAAGTTCAATATGATCCATCTCGGAAGATATCATTTGATTGTAGCTTGCAATGGATCAATGAAGATTGAGCTTGGCAAGGCTCAACCATATTGGTGTATGGGGGGTATTTTGAGATGTCTTCATGAAGCTTGTGCGAGCAAGCATGATCAAGAAAGGTGTTCCATCTTGAGGGTGTCAAGACCGTCATCATCTAACTCAAGTGGATTGCACAAGGCAAAGGTTTGTTCTTGATAGGTTTTCTCTTCTACCGGTCTCGTGTGTTAGTTTGGAGACCAGGTTATAAGATTGGTAGCCGTACTATCAAGAGGGGCTCTCGAGTGAGTAACTTACTTGTATCGTTCGGAGAGAGCTCAAACCTTTGCATACTTGGCATTATCTTTCTTGGTTCTTATTTGGCTTTTATCCATGTGAGGTTCTAGAGCTTGTGGTTATTTCCATGACAAGCTCTAGGTCATCAAAAACGGATTTCGTATGGAACTCTTATTGCGTTTTTGGTGTTTGGAGGTTTTACCGGTTCTTCTTTATAGCTAAGTCAAACCTTTTATCATTTGGCTTCATCCTCCTTTGTTGGACTATGATGTTTCTATGAATATAGTTGTAGAGCTTGTTGTGGTGATTCCAACGAGCCCAAGATCATCGAAAACGGAGTCCGGATGCAAAAGTTACAGCCGTTTTTGTACTGATGTTTTCCCCAGGGCCGGAAATTCCGCCCCCGAGACCGGAATTTCCGGGGGGCGGAAATTCCATAATTTCCGGCCCTGCGAAATTCTGCTAAGTCTTTTGTGGTGCAACCTGCAGTAGGGGGCCGGAAATTCCGCCCCCCCGGGCCGGAAATTCCGCCCCCGAGGCCGGAATTTCCGGGTTAAAAATCCTGTAACGGTCAGATTTCGTGCGGGGGCTATATAAAGCCCCTTCTTCCTCATTTGGAGGTTGGCTCTTCCATTTCTCTCTCCTCCATTGTTGACCTTGAAGAGCTTGCCCTTCCTCCCCATCCCTCCCATAATTCTTGCATCTTTTTGAGGGAAAAGAGAGAGGAGATCTAGATCTACATTTCCACCAATCACTTTCTCCTCTTTGTGAGGGGAACCTTTTGGATCTAGATCTTGGATTTCTTTGTGGATTTCCTCCCTTGTTCTTCCTCTCATATCCCTCCATAGCATTTGTTGCTTTGGTGGGATTTGGGAGAGAAGGATTTGAGCACTTCGTGTGTTCTTGCCATTGCATTTGGTGCATCGGTTTGAGTTCTCCTCGGAGATTCGGTAGTGAAAGTTCGTTGAGCTTTTTACTCTTGGGTTCTTGGAACCCTAGACGGCTTAGTGGCTTAGTGGTTACTTGGGGACCTCCAATTGAGTTGTGGAGATCTTCCCAAGCTTTGTGGTGCCTCCGTGGCAATTACTTGGGGACCTCCAATTAAGTTGTGGAGATCTTCCCAAGCTTTGTGGTGCCTCCGTGGCAATTACTTGGGGACCTCCAATTAAGTTGTGGAGATCTTTCCAAGCTTTGTGGTGCCTCAGTGGCGATTCTTGGGAGCCTCCAATTGAGTTGTGGAGATTGCCCCAAGCTTGTACGGGTTCGGTGACCGCCCTCAACTGTCCCATAGTGGTCGGGTCTTCCATCTTGGTGGGAGGGCTCGAGGAGATTACGGTGAGCCTCCGTGGCGTTTGGGGAGCCTTGTGCCTCCACACCGCTCCAACGGAGATTAGCACTCGCAAGGGTGTGAACTTCGGGATACATCATTGTCTCTGCGTCTCTCGGTTATTTCTATACCCGAGCTCCTTTACTTATGCAATTTACTTTGTGATAGCCTTCGTGCTTGAAGTTTATATATCTTGCTATCACATAGTTGCTTATCTTGTCTAGCATAAGTTGTTGGTGCACATAGGTGAACCTAGTTTATTTAGGTTTTGTATGCTTGGCAAATTAAACGTTAGTTTTATTCCGCATTTGTCAAGCCACTCGTAAAAGTTTTAAATCGCCTATTCACCCCCCCCCCCTCTAGGCGACATCCTTGTACCTGCACCGACACTTATTTCCGATCGGAGGGAGTATTAATTTCCTTGCCGATATTGCTTAGTTTGTACGATAGCCCCATATTTGGACTATTGTATGTGTATTTCTCTCATGTAACAAAAAAAGAGCATATATGTCATTCTAATTGCACAACAAAATTGACGCCCATGTCATTTTGCATAACACAGAAAATACATGTGACCGGGCATGTAGAACCGTTGAATAAAGATTAGGATAGATTAAGAGTCTAGAAAACTTCCATTCTTCTCTAACTTTGAATATTAATCTATAAACATGTTAATGAATGTGCTAGAAGGAAATAATTTATCTTTTAGCAGTATATTCATATAAAAAAATAATAGCCACAATTTCACCATGTTCATGTTTCTAAAACATTGCAAATTATGGAATGAGTAAATGATAGGAAGAAACATCCGAATAAGATGATTCTCACTATTTAATGTGACCTGCAGGATATACTATTTTATCTTATTTTAACGTTTTCTTAACAAAGATTAGTATCATTGCTTACTAATCAAATATGATGTAAGAAACATAGTTTGGCTTATAGATCCAGTATATCTTAAATGGGTGTTTCAACATATGCAGTGGCAATCATTTTCCCACAAATATAAGGTTGCCAATGATGTTACTCGCATATATGATATTTTTTATACCAAAACATTTACGATAGTTGTAAATATAATTTTTTGTATTATATAATCGGAAATAATATGATGTCAATGAAATTGTATTTTTTTCTTGAAAAACTTTCAGCGAACTACATATGATGCCCTCGCATTTGCGAGGGCACCGTGCTAGTTTATTAAAAAATCCATGCATGTAGAAAACGGATAGGAACATGTACATGTCAATTTTGGTCAAATAGTATGATCATTTTCGGCATGTAGTTGTAATTTAGGAGCTTCTCGTTTTCCTTATTACTACTATATAAATTATAGCTAGCTCTATGTACTGTAACTCATTTTGTTACTTTTCCGCAGCTTAGAAATCATATTTTGTTATTTTGTGACGTCGTGTGCTTTGTTTTCACAAGTAATCAGCTCTTCCTATATGTGGAGTAAGATGAAGTTCACTTTGCAAACAGATAATTGCTTTTGAGTGAGTTGTAAATTGGTATTAGCTTTTGAATGGGATTGTTGGGGAGAGCCGTGAGTTGTAAGATTTTATTATCATGCACAGTCCATATGTTCGGATCTGACGGCTTAGCGTTCCCATTAGTATACTGTTCTAATATATAGCTATGATCATGTTCTTCATCTGCAGCATAACTAAGAGGTTGCGCTTGACGGCATGGCTCTCTAGCACCTCCTACCTCGAAGCTCCACGCCACCATGGCGGCGATGGATGTCACCAGCTTGTTGCCTCTCCCGCATGTGACATCATAACGATGTGCACTGCGTGCACCTTGTAGTAGCATTAAACTGGAAGTGCTGTCGATTGGTACACCTGCTGGCTGAAAACAGTTTGCCATGCATTCCCGACCATGTCATGTCGATGATCAAGGAACATACAACATCACACTATGAGTATATTATGATGACGCACGTACATCACCGTCAACACATAAGCATTTTTAGTTTCCTGAGACCTTTTTTTCCATGTTAGGTTCTTGAGGCTTGATAGTCCGAGAATATATATAGCTGGCAGCAAAAATAGATTAAGGGCCTGTTTGGATCGCGCCCTACCTAGCCACGCCAATATTGGCACGCCAAAAATTTGGAGAACGATTTCGCTGCCGCAGGGCCTGTTTGGTTTGTGCCCATAAGCAGCCTTACCAAAATTGGTTAGCCAATTTTTTGGCGCAGGATTTGGTCGTCTATGAATTGCCAAAATTTTGGCAAGAATCAGTGAAGAAGATATTAAGTGATCTATTGGCAGCCAAATAATTGGTAACAAACCAAACAGTCAAAAGAATATTTGGTATGACCAATATTTTGGTAGGGTAAACTGGGGTCAGAAACCAAATAGGCCTGCAATTCGCCCTCGCGTGGGTGTAAAAACTGAACAGACTAACCAAAAAATTGGCGCGGTAGCTAGGGCTGTAAGAAAAGCTCGAGACTCGTAAGCGGCTCGAGATCAACTCGTTTCGTAGCTTGACTCGAGATCGACTCAAAAGGAAATGAGCCGAGTATGAGCGTCTTATATAGCTCGACTAGAATACGAGTTGATCTTGAGCCAACCCTAGCTCGCTTAATTTAGCTCGATAGCTCGAAAGAAATATAATCATATATAATAATTATTTATTTATTAAAATAAAATATACAAGTTTATTATCGTATATGTTGCGGATGAGATTTATTCCTTCTAATTTGGATAAAATTTTGACTAAGAGCATATAGAAGGTTAATTTATTCCTTCTATACGTTGTGGTTGTACTTTTATATGCAAGCAAAACCGAAATTTTCGTTATATTTCTTAGCTCGAAACTAGCTCGAGATCGACTCGAGATCGTTACAAGCTGAGTATGAACCAACTTTTATAGCTCGACCATTAACTCGACTTAGTATGAACTCGCTCGAATTTTTGTATGAGCTGAGCTGAGCCAAATCTAACCCGCTCAAGCTCGACTCGTTTGCAGCCCTAGCGGTAGCTATTCCCTGGCGCTTATCCAAACGGATCCATCGGTGGTGGTCAACGACCAAAATTTTGGTTGGGCAAGCTGGGGCGTCAATCCAAACAGCCCCTAAATCAGCGCTGATAGTGTATGGACGCGATTGATCCACAACGTTTAACCCTCATTTTTAACCGCAAATGATGGAGGTGCCATGGCTGTCGAAGTGCCAGACTGAGTTTACTTATAGTTTGGCTGGCATGGTTTTGCGTTTTCGTTTCTTCCCAAGTATTGTGGTACTTGCTAAGTTACGGTCACAGTTAGCTGTTTTTCAGTTTGAGAAAATGTTAAAATTTGCTTCCAAATCTCCTCTTTCTTGTCTTTTATTTCGATTCTGGGGATCCCAAGCCACAGCTGACGACGACGCGGAGCCGCACCAGACAAAGGTGAGAAGAACTTTGAACCGAAGCTAGCGAGAATAGACGCGGCAGCGCATTGGGCGGAGGCGAGAGACCATATTAGAGCCAGAGAGACAGAGCTCACTGTAAGTAGCGCATATGTTGATGGACGCAATGGTGAACCGATGATCTGGAAACGGGAGTCGGAAGTGCGATGCTGTCCGAGCAACGTAGGTACAACAATGTTCCGAACAATGACCAATGCATCCTTCAAAAAAAAAAGACCAATGCATCCTAAAAAAAAAGACCAATGCATTGCAGTTTTGGATTACATGGGTTGGAACAGAAACTGGAGTACACCATTCGTTACACTTACACAGGCACAAAGTACACATGACCTGAACACAGTGACGATCCACATGCTAACATTACGTGGTACCAGATCTAATTTACATCCCTTGAGAATTTTTTTTTTTGAAACAAAAGGCGGTCATCCCTTGAGAATAACCGACACACAAACATGTCTTGACGCAAACACATACTTCCCCTATTTCATAATTTTTGTCATGATTTTAGCTGAAATTTACACTACAATCATGATCAAAATTATGGAACGGAGGAAGTACTACACACATACAATTATTGTTTTGAGAAGATACTAGTACTACACACATGCACATTTATAATGCTCCCGACGACATACCGAGCCGTCGGCTAGCCTTCCACAGGAGCCGCAACGCAAAAGCAGAAGAACTTCATCAGGCTCTTCATGACTCCGCCACGCCTCGGCGACGGCTTGCTCTGCTTCCCACCAGCGCCGTTCCCCTTCTCCATGGAGATTGGAGAGCCAACAGATGTCACTGGTACTCCTAGACAAAATGCTCTTCAGAGGAGGACTAGCTAGTAGCGTACACTTCACACTTCCACAGCACAAACATTCAGAAGAGGATGTATAAATAGGTGCGTAGATTAGAAGTCTAGACCAGGTGAGACATTTTCACGCCAATTTCTGGGGTGAGTTCAGGAAAACTCACAGTAAGCACTGAGTAAGTGTGATGAGTGTGAGTGACTGGGCGCTGGTGTTGTACGGACGGACGGACATGTCTTCCCCTAGAAGGAAACGCCCGCCTTGTTCTTCCTTGGTCGGATGGTCGTGCGGCAACAAAAATACTGAGTAGGACACTGGCGACCTTTTACTGTGCAGTGTGTGTTTTCTAGGAAAATGTATGTGTTTTGTTTCTTGTTTGCCGTTTGTGCGGATCCTCCGTCGGTAGAATCGTAGTGCATCTAGGACGCAATTTACATGAACCCTACCGCCCGTTAATCATTCTGTGTATATCATCGGCCAGTTCACTTCAAGTTCAGCTGCTAGTAGCAAAGGTATGTGGAAGAGTCTCTATGGGGAATGTTCCGGCCGGCTCTGCAGCTAGACCCAAGTCAGGCGGAGACTGAAACCCGGAAGGTCTCATTCTTTCCTGCGTGACTGCAATAGAAAACGAAAAGGGGCTCAATTTCGTGAAACTCGCCAATATGTTGTAATCATATTTATGAGTTTATAAAATTTTATAAAAAATCCATGCATGTGGAAAACGGATAGGAACATATACTTGCCAAATTTGGTTAAATAGTATGATCATCTTCGGCCTACGATTGCTGTAATTTAAGAACCTATCGTTCACCATATTATTGTAACTTGCTATAGCTAGCTCTATGTACTGCAACTCAATTTGTTACTTTTCCGCAGCTTAGAAATCTTATTATGTTACCAAATTTGCATGCATATGCGTCTAATTTTCTTTTATGAGGATCGTTTATACGTATTTTTTTTCTCTAAAAAGGAAACAGCCCCAGCCTCTGCATCAATCGATGCATGCGGCCACCTTTATTAACTTATTAAGAAGTTCCAAGTATTACAATTCACGGATCACAAAGGGTGGAGACATATGATTTTTGCACAACTTTGTGAAACTTGTAGACATTATTTTTCACCAAGTTACGATATCATAATCAGAGATTTTTGAATAAGAAATTCCGGTTCAGCTGAAGTTCTGGCGCCAATGTGTGTGGGTTCATGATCAGAAGCTACGTACTCATCAATCACGCGCGTGCAGCAAATCTGCGGTGTGTTGTGCCCGATCGAGATCGGCCATCGGCGATTTCAAGTAAATACCTCGGTGATTATGATTCATGAGAAAAACCAATCCGTGTTTGTTTTATCTTGGTGTGTTACGGCTCAGTCGACTTAGACCTGCACGAATCCTAGAGTCTGATCTGGTGGTTCACAATGGTGGCTTAGAAATGTTCATCTAAAACGCTGAGACGCTTCTTCCACCATTCATTTTTCATCCCTTGCCATCACGAGCGAGTAAACCGCGATGCAAATCTAGACGTGTCTAACGAGAATTTGAGATATATTGAAGAAGCCAGTACATGTAGAAAAGGGGCAATGTTCTAGCACTCAAAACGAAGCAAGTACAGGAACATGTTTTATTGGCTGGGTGTACTAATACAGTACATGACGAAGATGGAAATATTAATTTAAACAATACGCCTGCAAGAACTGCAAGCCAAGATCACCTCTACTGGAACACATGCATATTCATCAGCGACTTACTACGCCTACCTGACGGTCAACAACACGTCCATCTGTCGCAGCGTTGGAGTTTTTACCCATCGTCCTATCAATCTTTTGTCCTGGATGAGGAGAAGCAGCCGAAAACGAGCTCCAGCATGCTCTTTTTCACCCCGTTGTGGTCAGCCATATCCTCCTTCTGATGGATGATCGGCACCGCGGAGATGAACTTGAACTCTTGAGCGAAACAGCTATACTAAAACTGAATGGCGAGCAGATGAACTGGATGTTTAAATTGACGTGCTTCAGCAAACCTCTCCAGAGCCGTATTTATACTAGGCCAGACTAGGCCAGCTTGCTGTCTCAGAATTCAGAACAGGAAAGGAGAATAATCGCTCTGCATCTAGCGGTGAAGCGCATGGTTGACCACAGAAAGATATAGGGAATCGACTAGTGTCGGCCAGAACCTTGCAAGGAAGAGTTCAACGTGGGCGTTGACTTGGAAGACTAAAAAACGACTCCGACTTAGAGTGCAAAACATTGCACTTAAGCAAGCTTCAGTCTCTTCAGGAGGTCGTCTGCCTTCTAATGATCATATTCATGCGTGGGGGGGGCCCTTCAGATGGGAAGTGCGCTCTCTGTGGGGTGGATGAGGATGTGGAGCACATCTTCTTCCAATGTGTCTTGGCTAAATTCATGTGGAGCGGGGTTCGGGAGATGTTCAGTGTGAACTGGAACCCTGACTCGCGGCTGGACTGGTTCTCGATCCTTAACCCTTTACCCCCGCGGGCAAAACGCTTAATCTGGATCTTTTTTGCTGCCCAGTGCTGGTCCTTATGGACTGTTCGTAACAAATTCACTATTGAGAGGAAATTTCCTCGCCAGCCTGCTGACTGTGTTTTCAAAACCATTCTGTCTTTGCAGCTGTGGCGTCAACTCCAAAATGCTAAGGATCGGGTGTTGCTGGATGAAGTGATCTCCCTCGCCAGAACTTTCTTCGCCAGCAACTACTCCCCCCCGTCGCCATCAACTTAGTCACTCGTTGCTGGGTAGCTGTTCGTGTTTTTGGATAGTTCTGCGTGCTGTGTCCCTAACTTGGTTCTTACAAATCTATCTAGCCAGTGTGGCTGTGTATGTTGCACCTGAACTTTCCCAGTATTACTGTCCTTTTGTTGACAGACTGTTTTGTTGTAAAATCTTAATGTGTGGGCTTTATTAATTTAAAGTCGGGCACATCGTGCCTTTTATCTAAAAAAAAAAGCTTCAGTCTCTTTCGCTCGCCAAGCTCTACCAAACTTCAGATGTATGTGTTGTATGACAATTGGCTAGTGGCCTAGTGCTGATTTCTTCAGACCTACGTCGACATATTCTTCTTGGTGACGTCAGAAATGCCCTTCTCTGACCTAAGTTTGATGCCCTTCCATCGATCTTGTGCAACAAGCTAGGTGGAATATTGGTACTAGTAAGTAGTAACAGTCAGTATTAGCCTGGCACACGTGCAATTGGAGTCGCGGTAGTCAAAATCAATGGCGAGTAATCCGTCAAAAAGAAGACGCGATATGATTACGAGTAGCGCGTAGTACTTAATTTACTCACCGCTAGTTTTTAGAACAATTTGGTCATGGTATCAACTATCAAGTCTTTTCTCCCTCTCGAGAAACAACATACCTAATTAATCAAGTTTGGTTTTGCATTAATTTCACATTTCTTGAAGAGCAAGGTCCATTTAAAACTTAGCTTAAAACTCATAGGCATGTCGGGATTGAACCCATGAGTTTATAATCCCTGAATTTAGCACCCACACTGAATTTACTATTTTCACTCGATATCAACTCTAGACTTGTTTGGCACGCCGGAAAAGGATGATCCCGATTGAGATAACTTTTTTACTCCCACGTGTCAAAGTCATCTCCTTCCCCACTCCCTAACTAATCCCGACCGGTGTTCCACACTATGCTCATTGCCATCTTTGACATCGGCGTCCAATGCGACAATAGTAGTGATGTGTAGACACGGCGGGCGATGCGATCGAGGAGATCCATAGTTGACACACTCCCTCGCCGAGCTTGAGAACCCCGTGCTCTCCATGCTTTCCGCCACCCACTTCCTCGTCAAGTCGCTTAAAGCGGAGCACCCTTGTTCCCTGGCTCGAGCGAGAGAATTTACCAGTGCATATGTCATGTCGCTTGGTGGTTGAGCTTTGCCGAGTATCACAAGGAGTTTTATGATGGTCATAGTTCCGCTCCCAATGCTAAGTTGGACATGATTCATCAACGAGGTGATGAAACCGCCAACACGGTGGAGATTAGATAGCTCCTTGACAAGCTGGAGATAAATATGGCATGTGGACCGCCCATGAATATTGTGAGAGTTGTGAACTTGTTTGAGATGTCTTTTTTCTGGCGTGGGAAATATATCCAGTGTCTATAATACACCAAGAAGCAATAAATTTAGTGAGCTAACTTGGGGGAGTGGAAAGTCAGGGTTGAATCTGGACCAAAGTTTTTTTCTCGGTTGAGTGAAAATTCCAGTGGGCATCGGTAAATCCATATTTTTAGAAATATCAGTTGAAAATACATCCCGAGGTTTGTCATACGAACTTATCTATTCGTCCAAAATTCATCAAAAATTTCAAATTTAAGCAAACTATGTGGATACCAGAAAATTTCGTTCAGTATTGAAATTTACCGGTGGTAATTGATAAAACCGGTTTTTGATGAGATTTCAGAAATCTGGGCTGAGAAAAAAACCTGATCTAGGAGCTTAAGATTTAAAATAAACTTTACTCTGCTTTTTTTTTAAAAAAAATCACATATTGACCTCACAGTGCATTTTCATCACGGTGCACTAGGAATCTCGTGCTAATTAACCTCGGGAAAGAACGCGTCCAATTCACCTGGACCTGTCTATCAGCTGGAAAGATTCGCTAGAAGTTAATCTGGAAGAGTAGTTCCTCTCAGCATCGAGATTCTAATGCATGCGGCCGCAGTTTTTTGTACAGGAAAATACAATACCAAGTAGCCACGATTCCTTGCATGCCATGGATGCTTTCAGGTCTTTTTCAATTGCCGAAAAGTTGCCCTCGAAGGAAACACCAAAGTAGAAATGATTCCCGCAGGCAAGTGGCCTAACCACAATACCACACACGCACACCGTCGAAATGCTTCGTTATTTAGGAAATCTCTTTTAGAGAATTTTAGGTGTGCAATATTGCAGGTTCTTAAATGTTGGTTTTCTTTTTTCGTTCTTCAGTTTCTTCATATTTGTCCCTCCATTTCAGTTTACAAGTCCTTCGCCCGTACCTAGGTAATCAATTTGATCTATCTTACCTATAAGACTATTCATAATGGGGAATAACTTAAGTAGTAACATAAGGTACATGCAATGCCAATTAGATATTTTGATGATATGGCGTGTCATTTAATGAAAAGAGAGATGTTAGTGGTAACTAGCTATGTTACTGTAACATCACACTTTTTAAGATAAGATGAGCCTATAAGTTAATTAATGTAATCATGCATAATACTACTCTTATGTTACTATGTACTATAGAGATAGTAACATAGGCTAGTAACATATGTATGTTACTAGTCTAAGTTACTCCCTACTATGACTAGTCTAAGATTGGAGTTGGTGAAAGCACTTTTACTATACATCTTTTGGTTTCCAAAATTACCCCTGCATTCAATTTACCCGAGCATGCAAAGAGATTAGTACTAGAAAAATAGGAGAGATTTAATAGGGAGTAGTTATTGTCAATCAACCATTACTTTGCATGCGGGAGAGATAAAAGGAAATGGTCATGCGGAGGTAGTTAATAGAGAGAAATTAAGGGGAGGACATGCGTGCATGCAAGAACATGGAGGGAAAGCTGTCTATTTTTTCTCTCCACCGATTGTTGCCTAAATAACTGCGCTCAGATTTTTCCTCCCTAAGCCTTGGGATGGAGGGAGTAGCAAACAACGAATCCTAACATTAATTGGGCCATAATTTTCGCTAATCAAGGTAATCAATCACTCTGCCATAATTTTCGGTAATCAATACGTCTATAAGATTACACAAAACAGATCGCCGTTGACGTCCGTCGGGTCCAGCCAAATCTTGAGCAACGCCCGCCGCGGCTGCCATGACGACGCAAGGATGGCCTCAACCCACCCCGGATGTGTGGTTCTGCACAAGCTTCTCCCCTCCCCCGATGGATCCTCAGCAGGTGGAGCCTGTCAGTTACCTATGCGGAGGTGATTTCTCTCTGTGTTTCTCGATTTTCAGCTAGCGGTTATTTGTATGCATGGCTTGCTTCTTTGTTCGATCTTATTTTGGTTCGATTTGTTGAGCACAAACAAAAGTACAACATGCGTACGTGTGTGGCCTTGATCTGACTGGTTCTTGCTCCTGCCAAATAGGAGAAATTGTTAACTTCGCTCTCCACTGAATTTTCCAATGTTTATGCAGTACAAACAATTGGAGTTCTCCTTCATATTTTACCGAGTGTGAGGCTATGAGCTGGTTCAGATTGCAGACTTCAGAGCGGAGAACAATCTGAAGACCGGAGATGTTATTCAGTGTCGTGAATGTGGCTACGGCATCCTGCTAGGCCTAGATCAGTTTATTCTCTTGATCTTCTTAAAATCTCAGTATTAATTCCTTGGTTTAATTTTTCTTTGGCGGTTGCCTTTTTGCTTACCATTTTAAATATACAGTTAACTAATCATAATGGAAATTTGGCATAGCGCAATTTGGGGCGTTATACTCGATTTTAGTTCCATCGGCCATTATTCTGAAAAAAAATATCTTCACCATCGGCCATCATCTTTGATGACCACACAGTTTGTCATTCTAAAAAAAGTATCTTCATCATTGCCGTCATCTTTGGCTATTAAATGCACCTCATATAATTTCTATTCTTTTTGCAAATATACATGAATAAAAACCTTTTTTATCATATAAATACAATATGGACGAAGTGATGAACAAAAACTACCCACCCTATTTTAACAGAATAGATACGCTGCCGAATTACAGTCTTCTATCAAATTACTTTATAGTAAATTAAATTATAATATTTTTTAAATATTATGTGCCTATTTTGACATGAAGTTTCATGCATATATTTATATTTGCAGCAAGAAAATACTTATATAGGCCGTAGCAACGCACGGGCATTTAGCTAGTATAACAAGGTAATCAATTTGAATATATAACAGAAACAATAGAATACCAAAACTATGCTTCCTCTATCCTTATTTACCTTGCATTTTGGGTTTAGTCAAAGTTAAACAAGATAAAATTTAACTAAATATATTGGTAAAAACATGAAATTCTATAATATCAAATATATGTAATGTAAAGATACTCTTTATGATGATTCTAACAATATCTCTTTTATATTATATATGTCGATATTTTTTCTTGTACATCTAGTCAAAGTTTACAAAGTTTAAATTTGACTTTGACTGATCCTATAATGCGGGGTAATTTAGGATGGATGGAGTATCATTAGAAAGTATATATTAACTAAAGTTTCTAATAGTATTTTTTTTAAATATATATCACATATTAAATTGATAAAATTAACAACCTAGGATACGAGAAGGACTAGTATACCGAAACAGAGGGTCTCTCCATCTTACTTTATTAGGCTTATTAATAATAGATAAATCTTAAAATTAGGCTCATATCTACCACTAATTAGCGCTAATAAATACCCACCAAGGCCGTATCCTCCTTGTAACACTCCCACCAATGCATTTTCCATTTAAAACTCATCACGTGGTTTTTGATGCAGTCATAACTACCGCTACGTCCGAGACAAAAAAGATGATACTCCCTCCGTCCCAGTTTCTAAGTCTTGCACGTATACCTTGGTCGTTATTTTGATCAATATAATATAACTTATATACTACAATATACATATCACTGAAAAGTTCGAATATTGTACTTTCTAATGGTATAATTTTTATGTCATAAAATTTAGATTATATTTGTCAAAATGATAACCTAGTTATACGTGCAAGACTTAGAAACTGGGACGGAGGGAGTAGCTGAAACAATCATTAATCATCTAAATCAAAACCCCATTTCTACTAAGGCTAATAAACTGAGATGGAGGGAGTAGTATATGATTATCAAATATATAGTAATGAATAGTACCAAGTCAAAAAGATGGATGGAGTAGTATATGTATCTAATATTTCCTATGAGACCGATATCTAATATCCAAACTTCACTCGAATTTAACATCTATAGTTTCATGCCACTTTTGCATCACTGAATCACAATGCAACTAATCGTACTCCCTCCGGTCTGGTCCAAAACGGCATTCCACATTTCATGAAAAAAATGACTGTGACCTAGGTGATAGCGGTGAAAAGTGGTAGTGGATAATTCCAATCATCTAACATTCGTACAAGAGAAATTTAAAATAAAAGTGCAAATATTCAAAGTTGAATGAAAATTGATATCTATGTGTTAAATACTCAGATTTGTTTCAAATTCAGCTAAAAATGTGGTATTGAATTTTGAAGCAAATTAGGATATATAAATGGATATATTTGTATCTATGTTAGCCATTTTACTAATTCTAGCCCGCTATGCCATTTACCCAATGTAAAAAACTAACAAAATGGTCAAATATACTCTTTTGTGATTGGACTTGGAAATACTGTGTTTCATATCAGTACATTTAGCTATGTACTGTTCTATTGTTGACTCATTATAAGATATAAGTCTTATTTTGTTATATTCATATTCTTGTTCCAAATTGAAGGAATATTCGATCCAAATCTATATTAAAGTAACATTCATTCCACATTTGTATTCAACAATATATTTATTCATATGAATATTTTCTATGAAAATTGTTACGGGAAGGGAACTATCTGATCTGCATCTGATCAGTTTCTACCCTACTAGGTGATAAATGATTGGGGCGGTTAATTAGGGAACCAAACCATAGTCGTTAGGAACCGAACCATAGTCGTTAGGCACACGGTGAGAGGGTTTTCATGGATTGGTATCAAAACAGTTTTGCGCACTCTGCCTCTTCTTCTTTGCGATTGCACCGGCCAATTCAATTTCACATGGATCGCTCCTCCCTCCCTCCTCCAACAAACATGATGCAAAATTGATGTGTAATTTCTCTCCCGTTGAGCTTTCTCCTTTTCTTCCACCTCGAAATGGGAAACTTGTCTTGGAAGTATGGAAATCGAAAACGTTTCGCTCTGCGCTCCCGCGAGCGCAGGGGCGAAACCCTAGCTTGGCGCCGCCAGTCCTCCTTCCCCCTCCTCCCCTGCCTCGCCGCCGCCAGGGGCGTCACCGGGCAAAGCCCGGGCGGCGGCGGCGGGGCGTCTCCTTCCTCCCCTCGCGGCGATGGAGGCGCAAGCGTCTTCGGCGTGTGGGGGCGCGACGCTGAGCAGGGGGCGTGGCGGCGCAGCCGCTCGACGGCGGTGGCTCTGCGGCTGGTGCATGCTTGGGGCGGCGGCGGTCTTGCTGGACCGGCGGCCGCCGCGGGTGACACGAGCTCGACCCCTCTCTGGCTCTCCTCGGATGGCCATGGCGGGGCAGCGACCTGGGAGGTCTGGCCGTCGTCCGTACGACGGTGGCGCGCCCTCACAGTGACGGCCGGGCATGCCAGCAGCAGACCTTACCGGAGCAGGAGGTGGGGGGCGGTGTTGGCTCGGTCCTTGGACGGCTGCGGGTGGAGCTGGCCGGCGATGGCGGGGCGGATGGCCTCGGCCCAGATCTGGGCCCTTTGGGGCTAATCTGGGTTGGACAGGCCCTGCTGATTGCTAGGTTTCTGGGGCTCTCTTAGCCCACCCCCTGGCCATGGTGTCGCTGGGGCGCCGGATTCGGGCTCGTGCCTAGATCTAGCAGCCGCCTCGCGGCCCCTTTTGGGCTCTGAGGATTGGATTGGCGGGTGCGTCCTGCTGATCTACCTCACTGTCCGAGGATTGGTTTCTGGCACCACTCCCTCCGGCTTGTTCTAGTGGTTTGTTCCTTGCGGTGTTGTGCTGTCACTTGGGTGCGAGATCTCGGACGCCGGAGCGGCGGCTCTGGAAGGTGGACTGCACGGGCGTCTTGACGGCAAGCGGCATTGCGGTGGTGATGGCTCATTCCTTCGGGCCATGCGGGTGGCGAGGGGTTGGCGTCGGGGGTTCCTGGTGTTGGCGGTGCTTCGGCATGGTCAGCGCCCAGATCGTGTGTTGGAAGCTCGGCTCGGGGACAGGTCGTGGCCCGAGGTACCAAGTGTGGTGAAGGTTTTTCCGGGCGAAAGCTCAGCGCTTCGGCGCCAATGACGTCGACGCCTGCGGGGTGTCGTGACCCTCTTGAGGGCGTCATTGTGGCTACTCTCTCCACATTAGGGTTCCGGGTGAGAACCCTAGACTTTGGTCTCGATGACGGTGGCTTTTTTTTTACGTCGTTACCCTCTTGGGGCGTTGTCGTGGAGCTCGGGTTTCCTTGGTCTAGACGGTGGCTTCGGTGGCAAGCTCGATGCTTCTTAGTTTTTCTTGTTTATTTTTTATCTGCTTGTAAGAGGAATCCCTCATCACTATGTATCGGTTCGGCCGTTTGGCTTTATTTATAAAGCGGGGCGAAAGCCTGTTTCGAGAGAGAAATGGGAAACTTGTATAGGATCACTCCATTAGTTTGAGATCATAGGATTAGCTCATAAAATTATTTTTAAAATTGCATTTTTTTAACTTGTATGGAACACACCTTAGGGCTGTATCTATACAACTCCAAGAATTTTCAGCTCAAAATTGATTTGTAAGCAGAGAAACAAAAAATAAACTCTAGCATGAATAGTGTCAGTTATAAATGAATAGTACTCCACACTTTTCGCATATATTTTTTGATACTTGTGTACAACACACCTCAGGGTTGTATCTACAATATTTCAAGAAATTTCAGCTGAAACAAACACAAAAAACACAAGCAAGTTCAGTGAAGAACGAGTCTTACATGAAAAAAAAATGCATAAGTAATCTCGAAAAGAAAGAGCTCAACTCATTTTAAAAAAGAAGAGATCAACTATGCTGCTGCTAGCGGTAACCATCTTGTCTCCGGTACTACACCAATGACCACTTTTAGAACAAAAAACTATCAGAAAATGACTCTTGAATGGCTTCGTTTCTTGTGATGCTCAGTCAGGGTGACCCTAGTCCCTATGTGACTTTGAGTCTTTGACTCGACTGCAACTTAATGTTTTAACAGCTCCGAGGTTTGATTTCTTCAGTGTTCCATGATTCAACGGTTTTCTCTGCATGCATGCAACACGATCACTGCCTATCGTACGCGTAAATGGAGACCGAATATCCATCTAGCTGTCCGTTGAAAGTTTACCTGACCTCCGTTGACTGAAGCATGAAACCTTTACCTCTGCTTGGAACGGTAACTATTCCTAGTGATGAAATGATGAAGCTTAATTTTATTTCTAAAAAAATGATGAAGCTTAATGTTTAGCACAATCAAGAAAAGATAACTATTACTGTACTAGTATTTAGCACCCCAAAGGAAGCAATTCGGGAATGGATTCTTACTGAGCCGAGCGAATACATCATGAACAGAACGACACAAATAGAAGATTCACCTAACGAAACAACAATCTATAGGGCTAGCTGAACATACAAATAACACACATACGCATCAGCAAACAAGGTTACAAAAACGAAGAACACTTCGACGAGAGAACGAGAACCAGCGTTGGAATGTCGATCGTTCTGGCCAATTAATCTTTGGTGCTGGACGAGGAGAAGCAGCCGCAGATGAGCTCCAAAATGCTCCTCTTCACTCCGTTGTGGTCAGCCATAGATCCTTCTGATGGATGAACCTTGCTAGCTCGCAGGTGAACTTCAGTTCACAGATTGAATGGCAAGAATTGCTCACCCAAGTTGCAATGCAGCACCTAAAACTGAGGAAGAGGAAGAGTCGTATGCTTGGTGCTGGAGCAAGCCTCTCCAATGCCCTATTTATACAACTGCCACAACTTGGTGTCGCAGTAGAGGGAGAAGGCTGGCTTCAACATGTGTCGCAGTGAAGATTTTTCTAACTAATGACCAAAGAAAGATTCACTTGGTGTCGCAGTAGTAGCAAGGGACAGTTCAACTGAGGCGATGATGACTTGAAAGAGTAGAAAATGACTTCAACGTGTGTCCTTTATGAGAGTGTCAGCGTCACCGTTCTCAAGTGTGAATTTTGGAGGCGTTCTGACCTCTGACCTGAACTTCTCTAGTTAACTTGATACCTTTCCATCGTGCGCAACAAGCTAGATGCAATACGGTTATTTTTATTGGCGTTGTACGCGGTATACCGGCGGCAGTGGGACTGGATCCTGCGGTCAAATCAATATATGGCGAGTTGTTTGCGGAAAAGGTGACGAGTAGCGTGCAGTACGTACTATTAACCTTGACTGAAGCACCGTTAGCCTTTGAAATACGGCCTTTTCTTATGACCCACAATAGTTCGACCTAATCAACTTATTTTTGGGAATCGCCCTAACTAATCAAGTTCTCCTCGTGAAAGAATAATCAAGAATCGGGCTTGGCGTGCACTTATCTAGATTTCGGTCTTCAAAGCTCACAAATTCGATCTTGAAAGTTCAAAGTTTGAGACACCAAAAATCTCTGGCCTTTTTTAGTATAAAAATTGAAAAAAATAGTTTTTTAATAAAAGAAATATGTTAATACGAAGAGGATATCAATTACACTTAACCTCTGCAACAAAAATAAAGTGCAACAATTCCCCGTTGAATGATGTGATGTCTATCCAGTTTTCATTTGTTCGGACTTTTGATTAAGTTGGTTAGTACATCAATTATATATGACATCATAGCCAAGAGGCCTCAAGATCAAGACCCTGCTCACACTTATTAAAAAAACTACGGCCTACATTGAATCTACCCTAAGGGCTAAAATAGCCTAGAGACGTGAGTGAGAGTGTTAAAATTTAAATGTATTACCTATCCTCTTTCTATCAGTTTGTACTTTTAATTGAGCTGCTAGTGCATCATTTTTATATTCCCATCTTCACTAGGTAGATAAATTACCTAGAAGTCACAACTGCTTGAGGTAACTAAGTAAAGACATGATTGATTGACGCAACAAGCAACACTTCTAGAGGCCAATATATAGAGGCCACGCAATCTCACTGACACTCTCACAAGCAGTTTACTGTAATTAGTTAGTATCCCTAATCTACATGGATTCACTAGGAAAAAACATTAGAAACCCAAGCATATTCAGTAAAGAACAAGTCCATGGTCTTAATACTCTGCAGCTTACAGTACTCCAGCTGGTCACATAGCCAGGGAAACTTGGGTTGCACATAACTAGAAAAGTACATGAATAATCACTCAAAAAAAAAGAGCTCACCAGGTCGATGGTCACAATTAATCTTTGCTTGGGTGGTGTGGCTTACTCGAAAGTCTGGACTTGTCATAGAATGTTCAGTGAAAGATACTTAGTACTAAATCTTGCCATGTAGAAAAGGTGATTGCTTGTAGTGTGTGTATATGTATATGCTGTTGCTAGCGATCGCTTTCTTGTCACCGTTAATGGTTCATGTTTATTGACCAGGTTTAGAACTGAAAAGCAAACAGAAAATGACATGGGTTGACCTGACCGTTTCCTTTTGAGAATTCTGACGTTTTCTGATGCATTTCTTCAATGTTCAATAATTAAAGGTTATTCTGGTCGGCATGCAAGCAACACAATTGGTTAGGTTACATATATATGATTTTCTATATGTGTGTATTTTTTTCAAAAAATTTGACACTTTTAATATGTAATTTTAAGATATTTAAAATAAAGGGCTCACTGGAGCTCAGGAGCCAAAATGACGCACTCCATAACATAACGCGTAAAAGGGAGATTGAATTAACGGCCCTGTTTCTAACTGTCCGTTGAAAGCTATAGCTAAGTATGCTTCCCTGACTGAAGCTACCATCCATGGACCATTTGCACTTCTTGGAACGGTTCAACTTGCTGCCAGCTAGTGATGACAGATCCGCCGAAACACTTAGCTAATTTGGACTGAAGTTTCTTCGCCAGGAACAGCTCAGGATCAAAGTAGTAATGAGCTTGGAAGCGAGGGCACCATGCAAAAAAAAAAATCTTGAGTTTCACTTGTTGCAATTCTTTCAGGAGTCTAGCACGATTCACATGGATGACAAGAGAAACACGAGATTTATTTCCAAATATGGTTACATGACAGTCGTTTACATACTCCTCGCTGCAGGAGAAGCTAGCACACAATGACCAGACTACAAACCAACTCAACCATACAACTCAGCAATATCTAATCACAACAACTCTCTAAGTTCACATGAAGCAACTTCTGGCGACCTAGAATTTCACCGGTGAAGAACTATTAGACAAAACCTCCCGCTCCCTGTAGTGCATACTATCCCCATCTTAATTAGTTACCGGTCTGAGGCGACCCACAGCCGAAGAGGAGCTGCCAGATGCTCTTCTTGACCTTGTTGCGGCTAGGTTTTCCTATTCTTCTTGGAGAGACCCTCAAGGGCCTAAAGATGATATGCTCCGTGATAACCCTGAAAAACAAAGAGTAAACTGGAAATCATAAGCCACCATTGGCTACAAGCTCAGGAAACTGTACAATCTCCCCACTTTGAAAAAAGTTCAATACCTAAAAATATCAATCCTGGAGTTAGGAGCTCGGTGCCTCTGGCGCAGGCACGCTGGTCCTATTTATAGGCATTACACAAGTAGAAAATTCATGATCAGTAGTGCAACAAAAGGCTTTGGAATGATGTGAGTCATTACCAGGAAAACTTTGTGGAAATCCACGCGAATTTTCAGGGAAGAATGACTGAATGAGTCCAAGACTTGAACTTCTAATTTGGATCACATGCAGAAATTCAGTAACACTTGCCAGCAGTTATAGCTTAATGAGTTGTCTAGACTCTAGATCAAGTAACCGGGAGCCCATCTTTGTATACCAGCATACTCTGCATAAAAGGATTTAACATGTGCTGGTGGCTAGCGTTGGTTTGTTTACTATAATTTTCACTTGTTAGTTGCTATATACTCCCTCCGTTCCAAAATATAAAATGTTTTAGTTTTTTCTGATTTATGTATTTAGACATATTTTAGTGTGCAGGTTGGAAGCAAAATGAGTGAACCTACGCACTGTTAGATATATATTTGTATATTGCAGTTTCCCCATCTGTTAGGGGGTTTCTTGCATATTTGCACACCTGTACATGTACTATATATGTGGCCTTTGGCCCCTGAGGAATACTATGTTGCATATTCCTAACATGGTATCAGAGCAAGGTTAGACATCGGTTTTTTTGCAA
The DNA here is from genome assembly GCA_007115705.1 of Dactylis glomerata. NCBI lineage: Eukaryota > Viridiplantae > Streptophyta > Magnoliopsida > Poales > Poaceae > Dactylis > Dactylis glomerata. Next base: position 339,844 of record QXEO01000364.1, on the reverse strand, counting down.
CATCCGCCGCCGGCTCTCTCTGGCCGCCGCCGCCGTCGTCGCCGCCGCTGGCCTCCTTCCACCGTCGGCCGCCACCGTGCCCTGGCCTCCCCGTCTCCGTCGCCGCCGCCGCCCCGGCCTTCGTTGCCGCCCCGGTCCAGCCTCCCCAGCCTCCATCGCCGCGCTCGGCCGCGCCCGCCGCCTCGGCCTCCGTCACCGCGCCCGGCCGCCGCCGCCATGCTCCTCCTCCCCCGGCAGCTGCTGCGCCCGGCCCTGCTCTCCGTCGCCGCCCCGGCCTCCTCGTCTCCGTCACTACCCCGGCCTCCTCGTCTCCGTCACTGCTCCGGCCTCCCCGCCTCCCGTCGCCAGCCCGGCCTCCCCGCCTCTGCAAATCGCGATCTGGTTGAGGCGTTGACTGCTTGTTTCGAGAAAAAAAAAAGAGAGAGAGAGATGTCTTCCTCATCGGGCTATGTTGCGATTCCTTGCTGCCCGATGATTTTTTATGGCGCGAATTACCCTGATTTCGTTGCCTTTATGCGCGTTCATATGCGCGGTCTCCGTTTGTAGGGTGTGCTCTCTGGCGAGGTCTCCTGTCCGCCGTGCCCCACTGCTCCTCTGGCTCCTATTCCGCCGACTCCGCCTGCTCTTGGTGATGAAGCTACTCAGGCTGAGAAGGATGCTGCTGAGAGTGCTGATAGGAATGTTGTTGCTGCATATGATCCGGTGCCCTTGAGACCTATCGGTTGGATCTGACAGCTTACACTCGGTGGATGGATGAGGATGCTCATGCTGCAGCTGTTCTCACTTCTAGTGTTTTGCCACAGTTTGCCTCTGAGTTTATGGGTCTTCCTACTGTTGTCGACATGTGGGCTCATCTTCGTCAGTGCTACCAGCCATCCGAGGATGCTCTGTATCTGTCTGTGGTTCGCCAGGAGCATGCCCTTCAGCAGGGTGAGTTTACTATTGATGAGTTCTACACCAAGAGTGCTGCTATCTAGCGTCAGCTTGACTCTCTTTGCACTGCGGTTTGTGGTACCTGCCCGTGCTGTCGGACGGTGCACTCGGACTTGGAGTTTCAGCGCGTCTATGAGTTCTTATCTCGGCTCCGCAAGGAGTTCGAGCCCCGCCGTGCGCAGTTGCTTTCTTGTGGTCGTGTTTCGATTTCTGAGGTGCTGTCTGAGCTCCGGGCTGAGGAGACTCACCTCCGTGGTGCTGGTTTTCTTGAGGTTCCATATGTGCTTGCTGTTCGTGGTGCTCCACCGTCGCCTGCTCCCTTGTCTCAGTTGCTGTCGCTTGCTCCGCCTATTTTACCCACTCCTGAGGGACAGCATCAGAGTCAGCATCAGCAGCCTCATGGTCAGGATCGTCGCTCTACTCGCCACTGCACCTACTGCAATGGGGATGGACACACTGCGTCCAACTGTTATATGAGGGATCCCAGTATGCGTCGCCAGCACCAGGCTCGTGCAGCTTCTGGTTCATCAGGCTCCTCTGCAGTTGCCCCCACTAATCAGGATATTATCAGTCATCTTCATGGTCTGCTCGCCGCTACAGGTTCTCCTTCGACGGACACTGCTGGTTCTGTGACTGGTTCTCCTGGCACTACGCGACCACCACCTTCTACACAGTCAGGTACGTCCCCGTGGTATCTGGATTCTGGAGCTTCCTTCCATATGACTTCTGATTCCTCTATTCTGTCAACTCTTCGCTCTCTGATTTCTCCTGTTAATGTTCTCACTGCTGATGGTACCTCTCTTCCTGTTTCTAGTCGAGGCACCCTTTCTACTTCCTCTTTTTCTGTTCCTAACATTTCTCATGTTCCTCGTCTTAAGATGAAACTGTTTTCTGCTAGCCAGCTCACTGATTCTGGTTGTCGTGTCATTCTTCACACGGATTCTTGTGCTGTTCAGGATCAGCACACACAGGTCCTAGTTGGAGCTGGCCCTCACCGCCGTGACTCTTCAGGGCTTTGGGAGTTAGACTGGCTTCGTGTTCCTTCCGCTGCCACCTCTCCTACCAGTTCTCCTACGGTCGTCGCCTCCGTCACCAGCTCTTTTTAGCAGTGGCATCATCGTCTTGGTCATCTTTGTGGCTCTCTCTTGTCGTCCTTAGTTCATCGTGGTCTTCTGGGGTCTGTCTCAGGAGATGTGTCTTTAAACTATCAGGGTTGTAGGTTGGGCAAACAGATTTAGTTACCCTATCCTACCAGTGCGTCTGTATCTCAGTGACCTTTTGATTTAGTTCATTCTGACGTTTGGGGTCTGGCTCCTTTCGCTTCGAAAGGGGGCCATCGATACTATATTCTATTTATTGATGATTTTTCCCGGCACACTTGGTTGTATTTTATGCGTTCTCGCAGTCAGGACCTCTCCATATATCAGTGTTCTGCGGCTATGGTCATCACTAAGTTTTCTACACCTATTCGTGTGTTCTGTGCTGACTCTGCTGGTGAGTATATCTCTAAGCAGCTGCGTGGTGTTCTTGCTGAGCAAGGCACTCTTGCTCAGTTCTCCTGTCCAAGCGCCCATGCTCAGAATGGCGTTGCTGACATCTAGATACATATGTGTCAAAAAAAGACTAAAACATTTTATATTTTGGAACGGAGGGAGTATGTTATTAATTCATGGCTAGCATTGCGAGAAAAGTCTTTGGAACAGTATCAAACTTTACTAGGAAAACATATAGGGAATCTAAGTGAATATTCGGTGAATTCTTGTGGGGAACATCCACCACAAGACAGGTCTCTCAGCCCAACTGATTCCCATAAGCCAACACCTTAACCCCTCGGGCAAACATATGAGCTTGCAGTAGATCCCCACCATCACCAACTCACATGTCACCATTTGTAGCCTGTGGGTATGTCTCACACTCTCCTTTCATTCCTCCTTCGTCTTTCTTCGGCCCTCATTTTCCTTCCTCCTCCATTTTTTGATATGGGAGACTTCCCTGGCCTTTGCATCAATCGATGCATATAGCCTTTATTTCATTATCTATACCAATATAAAAAGGCACAGAGGGGGGCAGATCCAGGAGATCTCAACCGTACAATACCATATCTATGGTCATAAACTAATCCATGTTTAATGCTAAAACACCTCTAAACGGACAACGACCGAACATTATGGTGGGAAGGTAACCTCTTCCGTTTGCATGCAGCCACATTAAAACGAAACGGGAGACAATCACTGCATGCATTGCTCTAATTCGTTTCCCCCGCATGCATTAGAAACAAGGCAACCGAAAAAAAGGAAATAGTGAGGAATAGGGAGAGGAAATGGGCCACGATGGGAGTAATTTGGGGTAATTAATGCACAAATTAGCCTTATTATTTGGTATATCTCTAAAACTACTAATTGCCCTATAAACCGGTATGGAGGGAGTAGCAAAAATCATGTTCGAAGGCCATGTCACTTCCAATCTTCCATCACCCTTGGCAATATCTCTTTTGTTCAATAGTAATAAAGATTGACCCTATATTAAAATTTGTCAAATTCTGCAAGGTTGTATTCTCTTGGCCAATGGCCACTGGTAGCTACACTATTTTGCTGTCACAGGTAAGATGGCATTCAGTTTTTACAATTTTTCTTTGTTTTTCTTGATTCTTCATTCTTTTGCTTTGTAGTAGTATTTTCTATTTAAGATTATAAATTGTTCTTTCAGAGTTGACACCACCGATGTCATGGAGAGTTGGAGATACCGGAATGCATATAATAATATTTGTGTCAAAAAAATATTTACAAAAAAAAACAATTAAAGAGAAACTACTACATAAAAACTGCATATAGCGGCATTTTCCATACATTTTTTATTTTTTGTGCCTAAAGTTTTTGATTACTCCAATCAGAAACTACTACATAGAACGATTGCGTAAATGTAGGAAGTTGTTTTTAGTGTTGCATGAGGCAATTAGCCACACTATGTTTTGTTTGGTTCTCGAAGTGGTAGCAAGTGTTTTTCGTTTGCTCTTAGCACTGCAAATTTGGAGTCAATATTGCTTATTGATCATTTTCTTTTAATTTTTTAGTTATATGGATCAAATTGCCTATTGATTTTTCTGTCGATCGGCTCCTTCGCTTTGTTAATCTGATTGGCAAACCTATTGTCTTCTATAAAGTAAAAAAAACAAAGATACCTACATTGCACGTGCCCAACTACTAGTTACGCAAAAAAATCATTTCAACTCATGGATCCTAACGAGTCTCAGCGTGAATCAACCATAGAAATATTGATAAGATTTAACTACACTGTATCAAAAGGCTATTATACTAGCATATTGCCAACCAAACCGGCTGTACCAATCTCGAGCTGCTATTTCCAAACGTCTACATCCAAAATCTATGTTCTTTATTTAATCATTCAGCTAGAGATAGGACCACATATGGATCTTGTGCGTGGCCAACAGCATAACCTATAAAAAGGATGAAGATTTTGATCTGCTAAAGACTACATCATTATGTGTGTTCCATAATGCCCCAAAAGGGCACATGCTTCCACATGAATTTGAACTTTATCCTTTTTATGGACCTCATGCAACCAATTCTCGAATAATTTTGTTTTGTTAGTTGGGAGTACAATTTTAAACCTCATATTCACAAGGCTCCACAAGATTTTTGCCAAAGGACAACAAAAAAACAAATGTTGAATTATTTAATCCTAATTATTAAAACAACAATTCTTACTTCCATTCAAATTTTGCTTGGCTAAAGTATCCTTAGTCAATATAACCTTGCGCTTAAGGAACCACATGAAAATCCCAATATTCAGTGGTACTTTATTTTCCAAATGTATTTGCATAAATAGACCATATGAACACTCATATAGTGTAGGTACATGGATTTAACAGAAGAAGTTTCTGACATAGTTAGGTTCCAAACAAATACATCGCTATCATCAGATAAATGCACATCCATTAATCATTGTACTAAATGGAGCCAATTGGTTCATTTGTTTGCGGTAAGAGCCCTCATAAACACGATATTCAGTGGGTTTTGAGACAACACATCAGCCACTGAAATATTTTTTGGTTGACAATGTTGTATAACATCTGATATTGAGAAGCTAAAGGTTCATCTCCTAACCAAGTATCCTCCCAAAATCAAGTATTTGAACATATTGTAAGTAGCTAGGTTTACCATTAGTTTAAACATATTGCCAGCATATGTAGCTTTCCGTGACACGGAACATGCATGTCATGATATAACATCTCACTAATAAGGCAAAAGAATACTCAATGGCACAAATCATATATAACTAATAAATATTTTATTTTATTTCAAAACCTGGCTTTGTACATGACACTTGCAGTGAGAAGACTACATCTACATCCCAATGAACCAAAAAACTGAGCACCACCTTACACCTGACATCCAACCACACATCAATTACTTGCGGTATTTGCAAAATAAATATTTAATAACGTTCTTGTAAACATTGCACCATATTGAGATCTCGTTTTGCATTCCCTTGTAGTTATTCTTTTGTGCTAGATGACGAGCAGCCGCAGAGTAACTGCCAGATGCTACTCTTAACGCCGTTGCGACCAGACATTGTTCTTCTAGCTTGCTTCCTCTCGAATCTCTCCTAGCTTCACAGGCTGAAATACTCCAATAATTAGTTCCTCAAAAATTGAAGTTTCAGACTTAAGTTAATGGATTATCAGTTAGAAGACCCAAAGATCACAAGGCTTCTTTAGCAATTAATGTATATTTACCTAGCTATATAACAACAGAACTGGCAGTAGATACTTGTTACAGAGATTTAAAAAAAAAAGCTATACATGATGAACAAAGTGCAACAATTCCCACCTCCACAAGGCAGATAAATTACCTGTAAGTTGCAACCGCTTGAGCTAAAAGACGGGAGCGATTGATGCAACAAGCAGCACTTCCAATGGCCTATTTATAGAGGCCACACACTCTTACTAACACTCGCACAAGCAGTTTACTGAAATTAGTTAATGTCCGTAACCTACATGGATTTTACTAGGAAGAGAACATGAAAAACACGATAATATTCAGCAAAGAACAAGTCATGCATGGTCTGGGAATACTCTTACTCCATCAGTCCAGCTGGTCACATAACCAGGGAAACTTGGGTTGCACGTACCTGGAAAAGTACACGAACAATCACCCCCCCAAGAAAACTCATCCTGATCATAGTTAATCTCTGAGCTTGCATTGGGCAGGATAGCACACATTTAGAAAAAAAAAACTCAACCTGGTCATTGTTTGCACTTGTCATAGAATGTTCAGTGAAAGATACTTGCTAAATCTTGCAAGTAGGAAACAAAGTTGCTTGTAAAGCACGTATATGCTGCTGCTAGCGCTCGCTATCTTGTTTCCGCTGATTGACGGGTGACCATTTCCTTTTGAGAAATGACCCTTGAATGACTTGGCCTGACCCTGACCGTTTCCTTTTGAGAATTCTGACGTACGTGCTGTGTGTTCCTGTCGGTCTGCGTGATCGCGTGACTTTGACTGCGAGGTTAGTTTAACAAGCTCCGAGGTTGATGCCTTCAATGTTTAATCATTCAAAGGGTTTTCTGGTCGGCATGCAAGCAACACATTCAGTTAGGTTACATACAGAACATATGGTACGCGTAAACGGATTGAATTAACGACCCATATATATTTCTCTGGCAGTCAGTTGAAAGCTACAGCTTAGTAAGCTCGCTTGACTGAAAGATGCATAGAACGGTTCAGTTCAACTGCTGCTAGTGATACAAGTTACGGAAATTAATGTTCAACGCAAGCACGGACGCGGCTGATCATCTTTACACTGCCAAAATACTTCGTTAATTTTGACTGGAAGTTTCTTGCAAGGAACTGGGGCGCCTAAATAGAAATCATCACAGGTAAAAACTCCTTTAAAAAACAACCGTTGTTTACGTATTTACATAATGTTTCGAATTACGCTGTTGATTTTATAGAGTAAGCTTGTGTGGCGTGGAAGCATGATCGCAGGTGCGCAATGGTAGAAATACAAAGTACTGTATATATGTTGTTTTGCTCAAAAGAGAAAATCCCATACAATATAAGGAAAAAGTTTTACTATTCCATTTGCATAACATCCACCTCATGCGGTGGCGGCAAGTGTTATGTGGCGCTTGCCTGGCCTGCCGCCATGGTACTTCTGTAATTTTTGTTCAGAGGTGTTCCCTTTTTATATTTAACTGCGCAGGTGGTCTAATTTATATTAAAAAAAAGCCTACTATCTTCACACCACGTTTCTCAATTTTTTTTTGTCACCGACAGCACTACAGGAATGAAGCCATATGCCGAGGGCTTATAGCCGTCGGCGTATAGGTCATTGCCCTCGGCGTACGCTACGCCGACGGCAGCCCTCGGCGTAGCCCCTCGGCGTAGACCTCCCTCGGCAGAAGAAGCGTGGCCGTCGGCGTAGGCCTCACCCTCGGCGTATAGGAGCAGTGCCGATGGCTGGACGGTGGCCCTCGGCGTAGAGACCGTCGGCATCGCACTTCGGACGGACGGAGAAGGGCAGACGGCGTTCTCCCTACGCCGACGGCATGCCCTCGGCGTATGGGTGCACGTGGCACTTCCCTAGGGCTCCCCTCGCCAGCATACGCCGACGCCCCCCCCCCCCTCGGCGTCTAGGTGCACGTGGCACCACCTCGGTACCCCTCCAGACGGCCTAGACGCCGACGGCCTTGCCCTCGGCGTAGGGGAGGCTATACGCCGACGGCCTTGCCCTCGGCATAGGGCTTGCCAATTGGGCATATGCCACCCTCTACGCCGACGGCCTTGCCCTCGGCGTATAGGTGCACCAGTTTTTTTTTTGCAGTTTTGCGGTTTTGGACAGTGCAAATACACAGAAATACATATATATTTTTACATGCCATACACATAAATTCATTGCAGGTGCCATACACAAATATATATATAAATTCATAGATGATCAAGTCGCGACACGCAAGTGAAACAAGTATCAACACGGAAGTATCGACATAGTATCTCGAGAGTACCAACACACAAGTACCAACACGGAAGTATCTCGAGAGTACCAACACACAAGGCGGAAATCCCTACTACTCTGGAGACGGGGTCGGGGTGAACCCGAGATCTCCCCTAGTGAAAGTAGGTTGCCGATGTTCTGCAAAATTACGCCGATATAAAAGACCCTCACCAGTCATCATCACTCTCATTCTCAATTTCAATTTCATTCTCTTTCTCACTATCACTATCACTATCTTTTGAGTAGTAAGTTTGAAGCTCGTCGACGGGTGGAGGCTCATCAATGGGGTCATTCTCCGCATGTAACTTCTCGAGCATATTTATGTCCTTTAGATCCACCACTGCCTCACCACGAGTTTCTGCATCGTCTCCGAGGTCCTCAAGCTCTACCGGTTCTAACTCAAAGTGACCAAAGTCCTCTTGCTCTTGATAGAAAATTCCCTCGTATGTTACAGGGTCAATATTGTTGTAATCGTCCTCGGAGGGAATTGGTAGGTTACCATGTGGCGATACCTGGAACACGACTTCCCAACCCTTGAGCTCCGCTTTCTGGCATGGGTATGGCAAATAATAAACTTGCTTAGCTTGGTGAGCCACAACAAAGACATCGGCTCCGCTATAGGTGGTTGAAGGCCTAACTTCAACTAACCCAATAGACTTGGTACTTCTCTGTCCACCCCTTGGGTCGAACCAATGACACTTGAACACAACGAGATTGAGTTGTATGTTCGTACGATTGAATGTCAGCTCGTATACATTCTCTAGCCTTCCGTAGTAATCAAGGCCATCGGCTCCTCCGGTGAAGACCCCAGTATTTACAGTTTTTGGATTCGCTCGGCCCTTCTGGTGTGCCTCTGTATGGAAGCGAAATCCATTCACATCATACTTTGCATACTTCATAACGTCACGGTTACAACCTTGGGAAACACATCTCAACTCATCTGTCATCTCAACACTGCCATCAGCTCCCTATAAGTACAGTTCGAATTTATTGTGTGCATTAATTACGTGGAATAAGAGGGACAAGTCACGTTTTGCAATGTAAGAGAGACAGGTTAGAAATTACTTTTTTCATGAACCATGACGTAAAGTTTATTTTATTTTCGGGAGCACCCTCTTTCAGTAGAGTGTCCAACTCCGCGGGAGAGGGATCCGTCGTTCCCGACCACTGTTCGTCCGTGAATTCGCTAAAAGGAGAAAATAAGCATTAGACCGAGACCAGGTTAGTAGATGCAAAGTAATTTGTACACCATTTTACCTAATGAACTCGAGCACTTCCTTCATGTTCATAAGCACATAGAGCATAATGCAATCCTTCTCTTCCTTCTCCAATTTATATTTTTGTCCTCTACCGGCCTTGCCACCGGGATATTGGAATAGTTCGAGCTTGGGGTCATTCTTGGGTACATCGACATTGTAACGAGAGACCGGGTTATGCAGAGTGGGAACTTCATCAGGATAATACGTTGTCGCGGCGTCGGCCATCTCCCGAAGGCATGTTGCCTCGCCTATGCATGCTTCAATCTTGGCTTTGTTTCCAGTTATCCTCCGAATATACTTAAACTCTCTCTCAATACAGAACTGCCAACGAAACTGCACCGGGCCACCCAAGAGTGCCTCGTTCGCGAGGTGAACAATGAGATGCGCCATTGGAGTAAAAAACCCTGGCGGAAAGATCATCTCCAAATTGCATAGCAACTCTGGCACTTGAACCTGCAGCTTCTCAATAACCAGAGGACATATCTGCTTAGCACAGAGCGTGCGGAAGAAATGGCTCAACTCTGCAAGCACTCGCCAGACTTTCTCGGGGAGATACCCTCGAACCATCACCGGCATCAGCCTCTCAATCCATATATGATAGTCATGACTCTTGAGCCCGGTGACTTTTCCAGTCGAAAGATTAACTCCCTTACTTATGTTCGAACAATAACCATCAGGGAACATCACGACGTATTTGAGCCACTTGAATGCCTCCTTCTTTTGGGTGGAATCAAGGCAGAAGTTAGCATGCGGCTTGAACCAATTCTTTCGACGGCCAGTAGGAGGCTGCATGTATAATCTCTTCCTATCGCAGAGCTTCTCAACATCGACTCTAGCCTTGACATTATCCTTTGACTTCCCAGGAATGTTCAGGACTGTGTGAAAGAGGGACTCCCCGACATTCTTTTCGGTGTGCATCACATCAATGTTATGGGGAAGTTCGAGGTCCTTGTAATACTCGAGCTTCGTGAAGGCTGCCACGTGAGTCCAGTTGTGCGTTACACCATATCCCTCAAATTGATGGACATTTCCCGGCTCCGTATGCACGAGAGCACGTAGCTCGGCATCAACAGCTGCACCATCGAACTTTGGCACCTCTTTTACTTCATGCACAACTTTGCCCTTCTTAAAGTTCTTTATGTCTTCTCTGAACGGATGCCTCCTTTTGAGGAACTGTCGATTCGTGTCAAACGCAACATACTTGCCACCTGATTTTAGCCAAAGGAACTCAAGTCGGTGCCTGCACACTGGGCATGGCCACTTACCAGCTGTACACCATCCGCATGTTAAGGCGTACCCGGGCATGTCATGCATGGTATACTGCAACCAAACTTTCATGTAGAAGTTTGTCTTTGATGCTCGGTCGTATGTCAATGTCCCGTGGTGCCAAGAGTGGTTCAAATCATCCACAATCGGCTGCATGTAGACACTCAAATTCTTACCCGGGTAGTCGGGCCCTGGAATGATCAGCGACAAAAACATGGTCTTCCTCGTCATTAGGACTCCGGGAGGGAGATTGAGCGGAATAACAAACACGGGCCAGCAGCTGTAATTAGCAGTCGACATTCCATATGGATTGAAGCCATCTGTTGCTATTGCAATTCTGACATTCTGAGCATCAGCTGCCTTATCGGGGTATTTTTCATCGAAGTTCTTCCATGCCTTACCATCAGATGGATGTCCCATCTTCCCATTATCGATTCTCGTCCCCTTTTTGTGCCACGTCATCTGTTTGGCGGTCTCCTCGCTCATGTAAAGCCGCTGGATTCTTTTTATGAATGGGAGATACCGAAGAATCGACTTCGGGATCCTTGACTGTCTCACCTGACCATCCTTTCCCTTTACCTCTTCATACCTGGAGGCCTTACAAATAGTACAATAATTGTCCTCTGCAAACTGTTTCCAAAATAGAAGGCAACCTTTTGGACAACACTCTATCTTTTGATAACCCATGTTGAGATCTTTCATGAGTCTCCTTGTCTCGTGCAGGCTTTGAGGCAGACAATGCCCTTTCGGCAACATGTTACCAGTTGTTCTCAGACTAGCTTCGAAGCCGTTACGGGTGGTGGAGTACTGGGTCTTGTCGGCTAGACACTGAGAGATGGCATCGAGCTGAGAAATCGACGCACTGTCGTACAGAGGCTTCTTAGCCGCGGCCAACATATCATAGAAGGCCTTCGCAGTTGGCTCTGGTTCCTCCGGTTCTGGGGGTTCCTCCGGTTCTGGCGCTTCCTCCCATGAAGGTGGAGAATCCGGCATGTCGCCATGGATGAGATCATCTAGAAGATCTCTGACCCCATCGTACTCATTGCCATTGAGCCGCTGCCGCATGATGTCCCCTCTGTCACGCTCACGCTCATCAAAGTCGATATGCGTGACGTAGTGAGACATATACCCATATTGCAGAAGGTGTTTATACATGTCATCTTTTCCTTGACGGTGACGCTTCGAACAACGACTGCAAGGGCAAAGTGCCCGAACCCGCCCCTTTGTAGCACGCGCTAACTCTTTCACTAACATTTGAGTCTTACATACCCACTCATCTGTTTTATTAGTCGCACTAACACGACCACTGTACATCCATCCATTATCAGCCATCCTCTGCTTTATTGCGAGCCGAACCAGAAACATAGCATTTCATATCAAATAGTACCATGAAATTAAAAGCATCATATTTTTATTTTTCTACCGGACAAAACGCATGCATCAACCTATAGCTCTACTAGGTGGGCTCCTAGCAGCCCCCGGATCCGTAGATTGAGTACGTTCTCCCTGCTCTACCCCGGTCTGAGACAGAATTTTGGCAGCACCTCCCCGCTGCTCTCCCGATACACGTCTCAGCAAATAGCCGAGAGGGATGTGCATCCGGAGAACAACGGGGAGGTGTTGCCGAAATCCTGTCTCGGAACGGAGTAGAACAAGGAAAACGTACTCAACTACGCATCCGCCGGCTGTCCCGATAAATGCCGTAAGAGTTACGATTCATAATATGCGAGACCACTAATGCATATTTATCCGCGTAACCCTTACGGTCGGGAATAGACGCCTAGGTAACGCGACATACTCGGTGATCTAGACACAAAAATAAAACCTATGTACATGGGAGGGAGATTTATACCCTAGACGCGTGAGAGAATCGTCAAAGAAGATCCGGGATGCCCCGTCAAACACCCCCGCGACGCCGCCCCCCATGTCCACCTCGAAGCATCGCCTGCATAGCGACAAAATCAATTAGTCATGCAAGTGAACATAAATTTTTTACAATAGTGGTATAACAATATTACTTCACCATAAAGAACTAAAGTGCAAAAAAAAAATTATTTGACCACTTTTACTTAGAATTTCATTGCAGCACATTATCTTATTTTGCTAGTGCATGGGCTTACTTTCACCATAAACACCTTTTTTTATAACTAAATCCTATTTCTAATTTATACTACACTAAAATTCTATTTCTAAATTTATAAAACTAATATAAGTATTATCACTAACCTAATTATACTACACTAACTAACCTACACTAACTAAACTACACTAACTAACCTACACTAACTAACCTACACTAACTAACTAACCTACACTAACTAACTATACTAATTAACTATATATACTAACTAACCTAACCTGCAGGGAGTGGGCGCGCGCGCGCAGGAGGAGGCCGAGCCGGGGCGAGCTGGGTGCGGGGGTACGGGCGGCCGGCGAGGGCAGACGCCGGCGGGGTGACGGGCGGCGAGGGCAGGGGCGGGGTGGCGAGCTGGGCGCGGGGTGGCGGGTGGCGAAGGCAGAGGCCGGCGGGGTGGCAAGCTGGGCGCGGGGTGGCGGGTGGCGAATGCAGAGGCCGGCGGGGTGGCTGGCGGCAGCGTCGGCCGGGGGGGAGCGAGCGAGCAGGAGAGAGAGGAGCGAGCAGGAGAGAGAGCGAGCGAGCAGGAGAGAGAGGAGCGGCTGGGGTCGAGTGGATAGGGTGCGTGTGGTCGAGCCCGGCCGGCCGTCGGCATAGCCCCTCCCCTATACGCCGACGGCCGAGCCGTCGGCATAGTTTTTTTTTTTGCGATTTTTTTTTTTTGCGATTTTTTTTTTGATTTTTTTTTGCTGCGTTAAATCAAAATCTCTTGCATTGTTAAATGAAGATTCGTAATGATTGCCTGGTGAATAGTCACGCTTGTCTAGTTCATAGCTGACACTATGGGGGCGGCTGCGTGCGCGATGTGACACGCTGAGCTGATGCTTACGCCCTTGCATTAATGGGAGCTGAAGACGGCGTGAACAAGAATGACGACGCCCTGCACGACGCCCGTCTCCTCCATCGATCCCTTTCGTCTCCAGCGTCGGAGAGCCATGGCTCAGAGGTGATACTGCATCCGTGCCTCGGCAGGTGAGCTTCCCCTCCCAGAGCTCTGCGCTACGCTCACGCAGTCGAGGCGAGCCAACAATGGCCAAAACGCGTTGGGAAATCGTGAAGCCCTGCCGGGCCACCAGGGTTCTGGCGAAATGTAATCGATTGCTCCTTGGAAGATCGCGGCTAGGCCGCAGTAGAGTAGACTGCATGTCGTAGGCGGTAGGCTCGTCGTGTCTCTTTCTCTCCCCTCCGAACTACCTATATTGCATGTACCATCCTTGGGTCACACCTATACATATATGTTAGGGACACATGCATGCATGTTTCCTACGTTAGACGATGCTCCGGTGGTCGTTATTCGGCGAAACCCTAGACAGAGGGGGTTCGGAGATCTACCCCTATAGCTTTCTCCGTACGAGGCCTCGCCGATGGATCTTCTGCTTTATTTTGGTTTGTCTAGAACATATATACATGGAAAGCAAAGGTTGGGCACACTTTACCATGAAATAGGCTCCGGTAGACCCGTAGCGGGAGTTTCCACGTACAGATCCTGGATTTCACCAAGTGTTAACAGCCCATGTCTCTGAAGAAGGCCATGCCCGGGAACTACCTATATTGCATGTACCAACCTTGGGTCACACCTATACACATATGTTAGGGACACATGCATGCATGTTTCCTACGTTAGACGATGCTCCGGTGGTCGTTATCCGGCGAAACCCTAGACAGAGGGGGTTCGGAGATCTACCCCTATAGCTTTCTCCGTACGAGGCCTCGCCGATGGATCTTCTGCTTTATTTTGGTTTGTCTAGAACATATATACATGGAAAGCAAAGGTTGGGCACACTTTACCATGAAATAGGCTCCGGTAGACCCGTAGCGGGAGTTTCCACGTACAGATCCTGCATTTCACCAAGTGTTAACAGCCCATGTCTCTGAAGAAGGCCATGCTCGGGAACTACCTATATTGCATGTACCATCCTTGGGTCACACCTATACACATATGTTAGGGACACATGCATGCATGTTTCCTACGTTAGACGATGCTCCGGTGGTCTTTATCCGGCGAAACCCTAGACAGAGGGGGTTCGGAGATCTACCCCTATAGCTTTCTCCGTACGAGGCCTCGCCGATGGATCTTCTGCTTTATTTTGGTTTGTCTAGAACATATATACATGGAAAGCAAAGGTTGGGCACACTTTACCATGAAATAGGCTTCGGTAGACCCGTAGCGGGAGTTTCCACGTACAGATCCTGCATTTCACCAAGTGTTAACAGCCCATGTCTCTGAAGAAGGCCATGCTCGGGAACTACCTATATTGCATGTACCATCCTTGGGTCACACCTATACACATATGTTAGGGACACATGCATGCATGTTTCCTACGTTAGACGATGCTCCGGTAGTCTTTATCCGGCAAAACCCTAGACAGAGGGGGTTCGGAGATCTACCCCTATAGCTTTCTCCGTACGAGGCCTCGCCGATGGATCTTCTGCTTTATTTTGGTTTGTCTAGAACATGTATACATCGAAAGCAAAGGTTGGGCACACTTTACCATGAAATAGGCTCCGGTAGACCCGTAGCGGGAGTTTCCACGTACAGATCCTGCATTTCACCAAGTGTTAACAGCCCATGTCTCTGAAGAAGGCCATGCTCGGGAACTACCTATATTGCATGTACCATCCTTGGGTCACACCTATACACATATGTTAGGGACACATGCATGCATGTTTCCTACGTTAGACGATGCTCCGGTGGTCTTTATCCGGCGAAACCCTAGACAGAGGGGGTTCGGAGATCTACCCCTATAGCTTTCTCCGTACGAGGCCTCGCCGATGGATCTTCTGCTTTATTTTGGTTTGTCTAGAACATATATACATGGAAAGCAAAGGTTGGGCCCACTTTACCATGAAATAGGCTCCGGTAGACCCGTAGCGGGAGTTTCCACGTACAGATCCTGCATTTCACCAAGTGTTAACAGCCCATGTCTCTGAAGAAGGCCATGCTCGGGAACTACCTATATTGCATGTACCATCCTTGGGTCACACCTATACACATATGTTAGGGACGCATGCATGCATGTTTCCTACGTTAGACGATGCTCCGGTGGTCTTTATCCGGCGAAACCCTAGACAGAGGGGGTTCGGAGATCTACCCCTATAGCTTTCTCCGTACGAGGCCTCGCCGATGGATCTTCTGCTTTATTTTGGTTTGTCTAGAACATATATACATGGAAAGCAAAGGTTGGGCACACTTTACCATGAAATAGGCTCCGGTAGACCCGTAGCGGGAGTTTCCACGTACAGATCCTGCATTTCACCAAGTGTTAACAGCCCATGTCTCTGAAGAAGGCCATGCTCGGGAACTACCTATATTGCATGTACCATCCTTGGGTCACACCTATACACATATGTTAGGGACACATGCATGCATGTTTCCTACGTTAGACGATGCTCCGGTGGTCTTTATCCGGCGAAACCCTAGACAGAGGGGGTTCGGAGATCTACCCCTATAGCTTTCTCCGTACGAGGCCTCGCCGATGGATCTTCTGCTTTATTTTGGTTTGTTTAGAACATCCGGGTATTCACAAACGATGGGGACTTGCTCCAAAGTCGGTCCTGAGATACTCTTATGACATCGGGTGGTTTGGGGTGGTTTTACGGACACATGCTTGACTATGATTCCATTGCTACTCTTCATGGTGATGGTCTTTTTGGCACAATCTATCACTCCTTGATGGAAAGACATCCAATTCATACCAAGAACTACTTCCAAACCTTTGGTTCCCAACACTATCAAATTGGCTAAGAAAGCTATCCCATGGATTTCTATGGGCACTGCCAAGCAGGTACAACTAGCTTTGGTTACTGACCTGGGAATTTGCACATACATGACATCTTTCAAGGGTGTGGGTTGAAGTCCACTTTTATCAACGAATAATTGGGTAACAAATGAGTGTGAAGCTCCAGAATCAAACAGAACTCTTGCAAGAACTGAGTTAACAGGGAACATACCAAGCACAACGTCGGTTGCTTCCTGAGCTTCTTCAACATTCATGTGATTCAGACGGCCATGAGAATGAGGCTGGTTCCTTGGTGGATAGTTCTTGCCATTTCCCACACGACGCTGTTGCTGAGCAGGGGCAGCAGTCTTGGACGCATCATTCAGCTTCTTGGGGCACTCATTGGAGTAATGCCCTTTTAGTCCACACTCATAACATGTAACACCAGACTTGTCACCAGGCTTGGGTAACACAGGGGCGCCATTTGGCCTTGGAGTATTAGTGTTGAAGTTGTTGCCACTAGGTCGTGGGGGTGCACGGTTGAAGTTGTTTCCGGGCGGACGGTTGGGATAGTTGGGACGTGGAGCAGGTGCAGACGGCCTCATAGGTCTAGGGGCGAAACCCATAGGTGCATTTCCCCTTGGCTTCTGCGAGTTGCTCGAGTTGCCTTGATACATCATACGGCGCTTGCGGTTCTCGGTAGCTTGCTTGAGTTTGCCTTCCATCTGAATGGCAGAGTCAACCAATGACTCCAGGTCGGCAAAGGGAATACTAACCAGGACACATTGCATCTCATCATGAAGTCCATCCAGAAACCTTTCTTGCTTCTTCTCAGTGGTGTTAGTGTCATCTGGGGCATACCTAGACAAGGTAAGGAACTTGTCACGGTAATCCACCACAGACATGGAACCTTGCCTCAGATTTCTGAATTCATCTCTCATCCTTTTAACCAATCCCATAGGAACATGGGCTTTGCTAAACTTGCTCTTGAACTCCTCCCAAGGCATTACATACCCTGGGGCTTGCATTGCACGGGTGCTATCCCACCAAGCTCTCGCTGCCCCAGCAAGATAGTGGGTGGTGTACAAAACCTTCTCATTTTCACCAACTTCGGCGACTGCCAAATTGTTCTCCATAGTGCGAAGCCAGTCATCGGCATCTAAGGGCTCTTCAGACTTAGTGAATATAGGAGGGTTGGTGTTCTGGAAACTCCTTAACTTGGATCGGTGCTCTCCATTGCCATGGTTTTCTCCTTCACCATTGCCATTGCCATTGTTGTGGTTCATTGCCATCTGGGTTAGTTGCTGAAGAGTGGCCAAGTTGGCTTGGCGCTCAGCTCGGGCTGCTTCCCGGTCTTCCATGATCAACCTTAGCAATTCGGCCATTTCCGGGTTCGGGGGTGGGGGTGCTCGCGGCATCTGAAGATAAGGTGTGTAAGACAAGAGGGAAAACTATTTTGCTAAGATTTAAAGGTAACATGGATGATGCAATTTTGTTTTACTAAGGCCTTAAAGGCCAAATTCAAATTTCATTCGTCACTCATCAAACATATCATACACACGAGTTCACACATTACAAATGGTTTACATCAAACCATTGCGACTCGTCTACTAGAGAGGGGGATACAACTCACACCTACACGAAGTGAGAAATAAAGTGGAACTCATAACTAGATAACACGTGGATCTCGAGTCTAAACAGCGGGCTCCTCAGGATCTTCCTCGTCGTCACTCACAATGAATCCATTGTGCCCACCATCTTCCGGATCATCGAGGTCCTCCATGAAGTCATCCTCGTCACTAATGAGGGCATTATCCTCCTTGCGGAGGTCAATGCCTTCCTCCTCACCAAGGTGATCCTCAAGACTCTCAATGTACGCAGTCAACTCCGCCACATTGGCCTTCAACTCCTCAAGGTCCTGTTCCTTCTCATCGCGCTGGCGACGAAGGCTCTTGCGCTCCTTCGCAAGAATCCTGATAGTGCTCCTTGCCTCCACTAGGGCAAAGTGCTCGAGGTTGGCCCTAGTACGGGCACGGTCGGCCTCCTGCTGAGTGGAGTACAGCAAGAAGTCCATGTGGTCGATGTAGGTACTCGGCTCATTCTGCCCGGGCATGTTTGCGGGACGCCCATCCGCATCACGCCGAGCAAAGTCCTTGAAGCGTCCTCCCTGAACCTCCTCAACGTGCAGTCCGCATAAGCGGGCGTGCATCTCCTGCATCGCTCGGACCAAACCATCGGCCCAAGTGTTCTCCACGAGCTCAAACTTGACCCTTGGAGAACCCAACATCCCCTTCTTGCCACGGCAACTAGCTCGGATGAGCCACCGTAGCTCTCCATCCGGGTGCTCCTTGAGCACGGCTCCCTTGAATTCCGGGTACAAACGGTTCAGGAACAAGGTCAACGTGGTGAGATCGCGCTCGAAACAAAGGCTGCCACCTTGGCCCAACTGGTACTGCTCAGTGAATACCAAGGCCATCTACAAAATTTTAAATTAGTTCAAGTTAGTGTTCAACTCAAGTGTGCAAAATTTTAAGTAAGCAAAAACTGAAGTATGTATAAAACTTTGAAACTAGAGAGGAAAGACTAAGAAATTTTTGCAACCGTTCTTGTATCTTTCTTTTATCACGGTTTGTGTTTAACGCCCATTCTAACTAAGGTCTCCTATGGTCAGCCTAGGCTCTGATACCAACTTGTGACGACCTCAAATTTGATACAAATTCGAAGTGCCCGTTATGTATTCCACCGCAATCCCAGAACCGTTGTTGCGATATACATAACGTAGTTGGTAACCAGTTCCATAGACATTACAATACGATGGTTCAAATACAATGGTCATATAGACCAAGTCATATTACAACACAATATAGCAGCGGAAATAACGTCTTCGGCCCATGCCTTCTCCCTACAGGCAAATGGCGACTCACGGAGACGAGCTTAGTTCTGGTACTCTTCTTCATACCCTTCCTCCGAATATTCTTCCCCATAGTCTGGCCAAGTTGATAGCCAGGGACACAGCCGTGAGTACATTGGATGCACTCGCAAACCATCTTATAAATGAAAAGATGAAGTAGAAATGCAATGGGGGTATAGTGGACTAAGCACTAAGTTGTTTTGCAAAAGCTAGTTTTATTTCCCAAGAATATTTGTTTATAGGAAAGAGATTTAGTTCTCTAAGTTCCATCTAGAGAGGATTTCAAGTGTGTCAACAACATGTCAAGTCAAGTCATTCACCAAGTCACCATTGTCACTTTTAATCCGGACAAAAGCCAAGTACAGATTGCCAACCGTCCATGACCGCGGACGCGGCTATTCGAATAGTTTCAAAACCTCTGCAGAGGGGTACACTTTACCCACAAGATTCGATACATCTGCCGGGAGAAATCCACGGTTCAACATACACAAAGTATGCGAGGTTCAGATAATCAAACAAAACCTTTCACTTGCTCATCCTAGTATAGGATCCTTCCCTAGAGCCCGGGATACGGAATTCCCGCTCCGGCGCCTCTAGTTCTGCCCATCCCGGAGGCCGGGTTAGTGGAATCCACTTGGTCAAGAAGTATCCGCCCGTGGAGTCCTTCCATGAATATTTGATGCAAGACCTCCCATACTAAGATAAACAAGCTACGGATTGAGCCCCTTCCCATATAGGGGTAATATGGTTGTACGGTAAAATTGGCTCCCATGGTACATCACTCGTTGTCATTGAGAAGATATCTCATAGTTCTTAGTCAAGATTGATTTTCTTTCATAAAGCCATTATGTAGGAGAGATCTCCATTTCAAGTTCAAGTCACCACTTTTCAAATGGGGTTCCTCCAGAGATGGCATCAACTTTTATTAGCGACTAAGCAACTACATTGAGGGATAGTACTACTAGCTAGGGTTGGATAAACTCAGCTTGATGCTCTTGATAATCAAGATATCAATCTACTTCTATCATTCTACTCTAGCAATTCAATCATGCAATTTACTTAAAACAAGTAGAATGCAATAGCAAAACTAGGTAGGGGGAGTATGAATCAAAGGATGGCTTGCCTTGGTTGGCAAAGTGTCCGGGGTTTTCTTCTTCTTCTTGATAATAATAATCCCCTCCAATATCCTCCTCGGCAACACTAGCGTCTATTAACGAATAAACACAAAGCACACCATCACTTCACCAAGCTAACAACACACCAAGCACACATCTTTGTTGACTAACCAAGCATTCATGTTGCATTTTTAGGGTGTTGGAGTGTAAGTCTTTTGTTTAGGTTTTCTTCAAGTGTGCAAGCTAGATTCTTTACTAAGTAGCATAGGTGGTTCACTTGTGCAGCATTGGAGGTGATTTAGGGTTACTAAGACAAGTTCAAGTGGGAATGATCCACTAAGTGAATTGCATTGAGGGCAATTTAATTCTAAGTGTGCACTAGTGATCTATCATTTTATGCTAACAAATAGGTTTGGGTTAGGGTCTAACTGATGACACTAATATGGTTTGGGGTAGATTAGTGTTGACTAACAGTAAGAGGGGTCATTAGTAAGTTCACATTTTAATTTTCATGATTTTTGATGGCTTAAATAATTTTCTAGAAATCTTTCATTATTTAACAAGCTATGGTCACACTATTCATAACCATTTTAATTCCTAACTTATTTTGAACTCTAACCAGGACTATTGGATAGAGTATTTCATAAGCTTTCCAACGAATATTTATTTGATAGATTTGGATTTGTAAAACTCTAGGAATTAAAGTTTGAAAATAACATCTGAAACAGATTTGAAATAATGAAAAAGGCGGGAATTTAATTAAAAACGATTCGGACCTAATTCGAAACGAGCTGGCCGGATTTCTGAACAAACCCGAACGGGCCGGCCCGAAAACGCTTCGCTTCGGCGGGAAAATAACAAATGGGAGCTGACAGGTGGGGTCGGGGTGTCAGCGCACTTAACAAATCCCGAACCGGTAAGTTGTCATCGGATCGAGATCTAACGGCGCAGGTTCATCGTCATCCTCAACACGGCGGAAGCTCACCTGCGAGCAGTGACGAGTGTTCGACGGCGATGGCGAGGCGTAGGGGAAGCAGGGCTCGTCGGCGACGTGCGGGATCGGCGGCGGTTCGTCTCCTCCTCCGATTCCCTGAAGCAGCTTGCTCCCAGGTGCTCGGACGCGGCGGCCCTCCGCTCGTCCAGTGCTGCTCCGGCGAGGCTGGCGACGGCGAACTAGGGCAAGAGGGAGTGAGCGGCGATGTCTGGGAGGTAGAGGGGAGTGAGGTGCGTCTCTGCGTTTGAGCGACGGGGCTTTATATAGGCCGAGGCAACGAGGAACCAGGCGACCAAAAGCTTCACTGCACGGGGGTCCTGGCGGCGTTGCAAGCTCGCTCCGGTCACGGCGTTCACGCTCGCGTGCTGGGAGGTTGCTGGGTCGGCCGCGGGGTCCTGTGGGTCTCCTCTGGCGCCTCCAGGCTGGTCGGTATCGCGCAGGGCAAAGGGTTACTGGGAGGGGGCCCTGGGTGCGTTTCTCCTCCTTCCTCCTCTTCTCCTGGCTTGGGTCGGGGCTGGGGGAGCTGGAAACGATCGAGGGGAGGCCAGAGAGCATGGCTACAGCGCTTGGACGAGCTCGAACAGTGCAGCATAGTGAAACTTGATTTGATTTGATTTTCTTCTGCCAGTGTTCGACGAAATGCCCGCAAGAACTCAAAATTTGATTTTTCAAATTTTTCCACTTTGGGTGCTCATCATATTGGATAAGGTACCCAGGCATATTTTTGTTACAGTGAAAGGTTGAGTTTTGCAAAAATTTATATTTCAAATTTGATATGGTTTCTGTTTCAGATTCAAACTTTGGCTCAAGTTTGAGTGGTGTTCTGGTTTGAAATTTTGGTAGATCTTTGTTGGTTGAGTTAGTCCATAACTTGGTTAAGCTCAACTTAAAGGTTAAACCTGCAGGTGAGCTGTAGATTGCTTAATCTAAGGGCTCAAAGTGGTGTAGTCATTAACAGTTCCTAGATCATATTAACTTTATCTCTTTCTTACCTATTTTTATTTCTTGTTGCTTTGGTTCATATAATCTTTCTCAAATGATTCTGTTGGTTCACTTAGGATTATCTAACCAATGCTCAAACAAAAATAACACACATAAAATCATAGAATGCAAATAAGAGGAAATACATGTATGCATACAATAATGAATAAAAAGTTTTATCTTAGCCCAAAATTTGGCACTTTATTTAATAAGAGTTGGGTCACAATTTCTGAGTCGTTACAATCTTCCCCCCTTAAAAAGAATCTCGTCCCCGAGATTCACTAGTTAAGAACTGAAAAGATTGGGAAACTCTTTCTGGAGGTAATCTTCTCGTTCCCAAGTAGCTTCATCTTCGGTGTGATTACTCCACTGAACTTTCAGAAACTTGATGCTTCGGGTTCGAGTGGTTCTATAGGCTTCCTCGAGGATACGGATAGGCATTTCACGGTAGGTCAAATCCTTGTTGATGTCCACAGAACGGTGATCAATATTCTTGAAGACTTCGGGCTTCTCCGGAACTTCAAGACATTTCCGAAGTAACGACACGTGGAAGACATCGTGTACTTCAGACAATTCAGGGGGCATTTCCAACTGATAAGACACTTCTCCTCTACGGTCTAGTATCTTGAATGGTCCAATATATCTTGGTGCAAGCTTTCCTTTTACTTGAAATCTTTGCATTCCCTTGAGGGGTGATACTCTGAGATAAACAAAATCTCCAATCTGGAAGGTCAGTTCTCGACGTCTCTTGTCGGCATAACTCTTTTGTCTCGACTGGGCTGCCTTGAGATATTCACGAATCATGCGAACTTTCTCCTCGGCTTCTTGCAAAATATCTGGTCCAAAAATCTGACTGTCTCCGGTTTCAGACCAATTCAAAGGGGTACGGCACTTTCTTCCATACAAAGCTTCAAATGGGGCCATTTGCAAACTGGCTTGATAACTGTTGTTGTAGGAAAACTCCGCAAAAGGCAGACAATCTTCCCACTTAGCTCCATAAGCTAGAACACAGGCTCTCAACATATCTTCAAGTATTTGATTCACTCTTTCAGTCTGTCCATCAGTCTGAGGGTGGTAAGCGGTGCTAAAGGCTAATTTGGTTCCCAAAGCTTGATGTAAGCTTTTCCAAAATCTCGAGGTGAATTGGGTTCCTCGATCAGAAACTATGGTTTTAGGGATTCCATGCAAACTGACAATTCTGGATAGGTACAGATCTGCTAGCTGTCCCGAGTTGTAAGTGGTCTTGACAGGAATAAAGTGGGCCACTTTGGTTAGTCTATCCACAATGACCCAGATAGAGTCATTTCCACGGCTAGACCTTGGAAATCCCGTGATAAAATCCATTCCAACAGAATCCCACTTCCATTCCGGAACTTGCAAAGGTTGCAGCAATCCTGCAGGACGTTGATGTTCAGCCTTGACTCTTTGACAAATATCACACTTAGAGATGAACGATGCAATCTCACGCTTCATTCCATGCCACCAAAATTGTTCCTTCAAATCTTGGTACATCTTAGTTCCACCGGGGTGGATGGAGTAAGGTGTCTCATGGGCTTCCTTCATAATCACTTCCTTCAATTCGGAATCAGCAGGCACACAGATACGTCCTTTATACCAAAGAACTCCTTGATCATCCTCTTCGAATCCTGGTACCTTGCCGGAACCAATTCTGCGCTTGATTCCTTCAATACTCTCATTTCCCTTCTGGGCTTCTTTGATTTGGCTCATCAAGGTGGGTTGAAACTCAAGGTTGGCTAGGAATCCTTGACTGACTAGTTCAATCCCAAATCTTTCAAACTCTTGGTGTAACATAGGTTGCTCTTCCTTGATCCTCATATTCAACGAACACGGCTTTCTACTCAACGCATCGGCCACCACATTGGCCTTACCGGGGTGGTAATGAATTTCCAGATCATAGTCCTTGATCAACTCTATCCATCTTCTTTGCCTCATGTTCAACTCCTTCTGGGTGAAAATATACTTCAAACTCTTGTGGTCAGAATAGATCTCACAACGGTTGCCCATCAGATAATGCCTCCAAGTCTTCAAAGCTAGAACCACGGCTGCTAACTCTAGATCATGGGTTGGATAATTTTCTTCATGAGGTCGAAGCTGCCGAGAGAGGTAAGCTATGACCTTGCCTTCTTGCATCA